>CM059188.1:11195248-11244273 GCA_030323885.1 Branchipolynoe longqiensis | reverse complement strand
GAGTAGGGATGGGTGGGGGAGATGGTGGTGAGTAGGGAGGTGGTGGGGGATGTGTTGGTGAGTAGGTAGGTGGTGGGGGAGGTGGTGGTGAGTAGGGATGTGGTGGGGGATGTGTTGGTGAGTAGGGAGGTGGTGGGGGAGGTGGTGGTGAGTAGGGAGGTGGTGGGGGAGGTGGTGGGGAGTAGGGATGTGGTGGGTGATGTGGTGGTGAGTAGGGATGTGGTGGGGGGGGTGGTGGTGAGTACGGAGGTGGTGGGTGATGAGGTGGTGAGTGGTAGGCAGTAGTGCCTGAGGTAGGCAGTAGTGTGGGGTGTAGTGTGTTGCTCATGTCAAGGATTGGGCAGAAAGGCCTTGCAGGACAATTTGGCATTGTGGTGGGGACCTGGATGCAGAAGGAGTAAGTAGTCTGCTAGTGTCGATGTAGGATTGCCTGAAGTGGGTTGGTGTCAGGTCGTAAAATATTCCGATAATGATGTATTGGTGGGGGAATACAAATGTTCTATTTGTGAAACAGGTATATAGGGCCAGGTGTACAAATGTGTTTATATAGTTGCTGGTGGTGCTTGATTGACTGATAAATAGACATTGTGGTGCTAGTAAGATAGTGTGTAAGTGGCACTTAGAGCTCTACTCACTACTCCCTCCCCACTCTGCTAGGCATGGATCACCACACACTCAGCTCAGGGCAGGTGGTGGCCAAGGGAGCCACACCGCGTGGTGGTGGTGGTGGGCAGATCAGTGTAACCATGGGGACTGGAAATGCTTGATTCTCATTGGGAGAATGTGGTCAATGTGTGATATACTATACTGGATCCATGTACCATATAAATAATAAACCTGAGGGCTTGGCTATCTCTCTCTTCTTTCACTTGTTATACTCTTCCTTTCTCTTTTTGCCTGTATTGATTTCACCATAGCACACCTACACAACCACAGATTCGAGCCGTGGACTTTATAAGCTGTTGGGAATGAGGCAAGAGGGGGACGAGTGTCGTGAGTGGTAATGGTGGGATGTGGGAAGGGAACAAAACTGGGAATTGTGGCGAGGATGTGGAGGTCAGTCCTCCTGGAGTTTGGGAAAGGAGGCTATCAGTGGGCATGGTTACAGCGGTGGAATCTCTATTTAAAGTAGCATAGTCCAATGGCTCTTGAGTTCCTGACAATTTGTTGACACAATATTAGATTGAATGTTATAGCACACTTTAATTTATCTTAAAATAACTGTTAACACAAATAACTGTTAATATAGATGATTAACTTTGGATATATTTGACATTTGTTGGACAGAACATTAGGTTATTGCTATAGACTTCTTTACTTTAAAATTGAAGTAACTCTCATTACAAATGGTAAATCTTTTAGATATTTGATGATTAAAGATGCACAATTAACTTTGGCCAGGACCTCGAAATCATTACGCCATAGAGTCCAGCAGCAGTAGGTGCATGTCCTGGTGTAAACATTGGGGTGTCTAGGCCCGGATGTGAATGGAAATGTCTCCGTGTTATACCCCTGTCACACTATGACGTAACGAGCGAAAGTGAGCCTAACGTGGTCATTTTTCGTCATTACTTTGACGTACATTGGGTTACGTTATGATGACGTCAGAATGATGTTAGACTGACGTCGAGCTACGTCACATTACATCGTGTTACGTCGAGTTACGTCAAGGTTTTGGACATGTTCAAAACTTTCGACGTAACTCAAACGTAAGGGTTTACGTTCGCCGTATGTTCTGGTGATGTTAAACGGACGTTAGTCAAACGCTGCTCACTACATTCAACTACGTTCCACTACGTTGACCCACATTAAACCCGGTGGAAATGTCCATGCAGCATAATGGGAACGTCAGGAGAACATCAGGAGAACGTCAGGAGAACGTTCATTCAATGTAGGTTCAACATTTCACCACCGTGTCATGACGTATGTAACATCACGTAACGTTCTTCTGGCGATGGAATAACGTTCATAACATTCCGTGAGCGTAATGACGTTGTCCTCTCTCGTTGAATGACGGTATCACTATGCTTTACCGACATTACTGTCTCGTCCACTATGCTGCATCCACGTTCAACTTGTGGCCAAATTTGCATACTATGCCGAGAAGTTCGACGTTTTTCACGTTCTCCCTACGTTGACGTCGCTACGTCGTAGTGTGACAGGGCCATTAGCGCAGATAGGTCAGCGTACTTGGGGTAGAGTGAATGAGAGTAGAACTGCATTGAGGCGGAGACGGGGGTGGGGGGGGGGGGGGGGTGGGCACGGGATGAGGCGC
Source organism: Branchipolynoe longqiensis (assembly GCA_030323885.1). Classification (NCBI taxonomy): domain Eukaryota; kingdom Metazoa; phylum Annelida; class Polychaeta; order Phyllodocida; family Polynoidae; genus Branchipolynoe; species Branchipolynoe longqiensis. Next base: position 11,241,998 of record CM059188.1, on the reverse strand, counting down.
CAAGTGGGGAGCAGAGTGATCTATGTTGCTGATCACAGGATCTGGAGGAGGGGTGGGGGGTGCTCCAGGAGGGCAGGTAAGAAAACAAGCAATGCACCTGATGTGACAGAGCATGGCTTACTAACATTTCCCCCTTCATTCAAGGTTAGACTAATTATCTGTTTGTATTATATCACCAGAAACATGCCCAGCTTTTTTGTTTCTCCGCCAACATTTGATTGAGACCGATGAATGTGAAAGTGCCATGGGAGTTATTAGATTAATTTGAATGCAATTGGGGAATTATAAACTTTATTCAAATAAAATTAGAAATAGTTCAGTTTTATGTCAGATCTGAAGGTCTGGGTGGGGCTGCTGGGTTGGCATTTTAATAACAACTTTATAGTGCTGCCCCACCAATTGACCAAGTCAGTGGCCTCATAACCCAATATCGCACTAGGTCACATTATCATGATACTGAGCTAACCAGTCCTTTCCCTATCCTGTTAATGCTGCACGCCATGCTAGGTAGCGACAAGTATCACTTTTGCAGTTCATTGATTTGACTCCTCCCTGATTCACACTCGCAACCTTCCAAACGAGAAACCTGCTTCCTTAAGCCCCACTCAGACCTCACCGGATTGAGGAACCAGACATAAACCGGACACTGTCCGGTGAAATATGGCAATGTACGGTTTATATATGGTTGGCATCCGGTGTGTCCATTTCGTGTCTGGTGTCCAGTGTGTACGGTAGCAAGTTTTGAACATGCACAAAAGTTGTACCGGACACCGCCAGACTGAGGTGTATGGCTGCTGTATGTTTTAAGTCTGTTTAGTCCGTTTTGTCTGGTTCATGTCCGTTACTCATCCCTTACGTCTCCGGTTTGCTTCCTGCCAAATCTGTTAACGGTGATTTTTCTTTTGGTGTTTCTTTTTTTTAATTCCGGGAATTCGTTCAGTATTTGTTTTCAACGCGCCGGTGAACAATCCGGTACGTTTGGTTGACATTCGGTTTTCATCTGGTTAGCGTCCGGTGGATATTCGTTAATGTCCGTTTAGCATCCATTTCATCTGGTACATTTCGGTAGATTTCGGTAGATTTCGGTACATTTTGACACCGGACAGCAATGGACTAGACAATTCTTTGTCCAGTGGTGTCCGGTACTCAGTCCGGTAAGGTCTGACTGGGCCTTTAGCGAATCAGCCACTACATCCGTTTCCCAAAATTTGATGACATTCGCAAGAACTTCCTGAAAAAGCTCTACTGTAATGCGAATTGCAGGAGACATTGAACATCGACATCTTGAATGCATATTGTGTCCCCCGGTATTCCCGAGCCAACATCTGTCTCAGGGTCGGCACACCGAAACCCCCCAATCTCTCCCAATGTAGCCCGATTCCACCATCAAAGGATAATCACATGACCTGTGACGTCATAACACCCTCGAGCAGTGTAATATTAACTGCTGCTGAATTTAATAGGCGACACAAAAATTGGAGTCAATAATAAACCTGCAAATAACGCATATCATTGCTCTGCGCAAATTTTGGCCAGTTTCCGGTGTGACTGCATCCCATTACGCATGCGCGTGTATGCACATACACTCACCATGTATGTGGCTGAGGCTGAGGGAGGCCGTGTAAGGCGAAGTGGTGGTGGTACTGGTAAACAACTGAATAATTCGCCACCTAATGCCCATAATGGGTCCGATGCCTACCAGACATCACCACCCCGGTCGAGTCAAACCAATGACGTAAATATTGATACTTGTCGCTTCCTAGCCTGGTGCTTGGCATTAATAGGATAGGGTAAGGACTGGTTGGCTCAGTGTCAGGATAATGTGACTGAGTGGGATAGCAGGTCATGGTGCTGGTGGCCTGGACTCCCAGTGGGGCAGCACTATGAAGTCACCACGAGCATGCACTGTCACAAGTCGGTAGCTGTCGTGAGTTAACCTTAGATGTTGCCAGGATGTAAAACTCCAAAAACCAACTAATAGTGACCAGCCACTCTTTAGTATGCAGCTGGTAACGGGCACACATTACATTGGGTTACGTTTGATATTCCATAGATCTGTCATTCTTATGTCCCGAAGGGTGATTGAATATCGAAGTGGGGGTTTGACATCCTAACAACAATTACGTTAATATCAGGATGGGGAACCTAGTTTTGACCGCAGTCACTGTGGGTTGATAATGCTTCTGCCTCTGTGAGATACAATGCCAGGCATTATCCTGGCGCTGTCCACAAACCAGTTCGTCCACTATCCTGGTAATTCCAGCTGTGAAATAAAGACAGGGGCATGCCAAAACGTTGTGGGACTATTAATTATGTTTGTAAACCTCACTCAGCTGGTGGGATCAAACCCACAACCTTGTACACAGGAAGTCTTTTATTTAGTTAATATAGGTCATGCTGCCTGGTGTCAAAAGGAAAGTTTGTTTTAGTTAACGATGCCTCTAGAGCACATTGACTTTTATCATCGGCTATTGGATGTGAAACATATGGTCATTCTGACATATTTCTTTGGAGGAAACCTGCTGCCGCCAAGTAGGCTACTCTTTCCGATAAGCAGGAAGGGGTCTTTTATATGCACTTTCCCACAGATAGGACAGCCTTTGATGAACCAGTTGTGGACCACCGGTTGGAACGCAAAATAGCCCAAACTCCAAATGGGTCCACTGAGCAGGATCGAGACCGACACCTTCACAGGTGGACACTATAGCACCTGAGCTATGTCCCACTCCCTGGTGTGGTGTGGTCTTGTAATAAACAACAAACTAAGTGGGATTTGATAGTGATGGACGCGCTTTATGCAATAGCCGTGTATGAATATCGCCACTGCTCAGCTTGTAAATGGTCATTACAACCTGTTATATATCACCGCAGTAAACCTATATAAGGCGATGCAAATATGGAGCCTGCCTCACTGGTAATGGATTGGGGTGCAGGATGAATATGCATATGTATATGTGATGTATAACGAATTATGCGAGTATAAAGACACATAAGGGTTAATTATTATTATTATTGTTAATGTTATACTCCGTAAGACCAACACTGTACCGATGGTTCCACCTTCTCCTCCTCGCCTCCACAGGATGTAGACCAGTGTCAGTCGCACCGGAAGATACATATATATCTATATATATATATATATATATATATATATATATATGAAGAGTTCAGGTGCAAAACCCCATGAACGTCATTCCAAAAAATGTAGGTAAACATTGGAATCACACCGTCAACAAAGTCATTTTAGTATATTCCTATTTTGTTTCATTGCACCATAACTCGGATTAGATCTAAACACAATCATATAATTATATGGCTATAACATAAGACTTATCGAGCACCGTCCTGATATGACCTTGGATGTTGCTAGGACGTAAAACAACCAAAAACCTAACAAACTTATCGAGCATTATAATTAGTAAGTGTGGTATAGCATGTCGGTCCCCTAATCCCATAAGCAGCACAAATGTGTCACGTGACAATGCCCCCCCCCCTCCGACCCCACCCACACCCACCCACACACCCCTGCTGCCAGTGGGATTCTGCATATAATCCATATTAAGTAGTTATTGCTGGGTATCGGGGTTAAAGCTTAAAGGGATTATGTAGCAACCAAAGCAAGAGGTTGAGAAAGCGAAGGGAAACCTTTTAGAGTAAAAACATGCCAAATTAAATTTGATGTTCACACCCAAATCGTGGATATCGGCGTTTGTGCTGTTACCTGTTTTAAGGGATTTTGCAGTTATCCAAGCAACAGGTTGAGAACTCCATTGGACACATTGTACAGTGAAAACATCACAACTTTATTTTGGGGTGCACTGCAAAATCCTGGATGTCAGCTTTGATTTTTTTTACCCATTTCCAGGCAGAGCATTGTGAGCTTAGAGCAGCAAACGCCACACCATGTTCACTAGGTGTCTTTGCATCTAGTTTGGATTTTCTAAGCGATTTGGTTTAGAACATTGTAAGCTTATATCGGATGACGCAGATTTACGTTCGTAGTTATTTTCTTTGGAACTAATGGAATTTGGAACAAATAAATAATTAATGGCAGTATAATGTCACACAATATATACCTGAACCTTCTGATATCAGTTTGATCAAACTTTTCATCAGCAGTTATCGATGAAATAAAAGGCATATCATTTTGTATCACTTCGGTGTCTGAGGAATGAAGATCTATTTATTTGTTTAATAATAAATTATGTAAATATTAATAACAAACAGTCTACACTAGTCCCACTATTTATATACATATATATTGGATATATATGTATATAAATAAGTATACACACAGTGTTACGACACTGTATATAAGTGTAATTTCAGGGATATCAGGAGGCGGTGGGTGACTCATTAAGAGCGAAGGTTTCCTGTGTGTATGGAAGGTCGGGGGTTCGAATCCCGGTCAAGTTAAACTAATGATGTACAAACTTGAAATCTGGCAATACATAGCCAGGTGCTTGGCATTAATAGGGTACGGAAAAGACTGATTATCTCAGTATCAGGATACTGTGATTGAGTGGGATATTGGGTCATGGTGGTCTCTCAGTGGGACAGACCTCTCTAATGTTGCCATGGATACACACTGCCATACATTGGACAACACTATCAAGCTGCCAGGAGTTCACTCAGCACACAGCTAGTAGCCTGAGGTGTTTCTAGAAGAGTATATCCTGAATACTATTAATTATATTCTATGCCATGTTTTCTTTGTTTCAAAAAGATTGATTCACTCATTTTGCAGGGCAAATTTAATTAATCGAAAATTAGTTTTCCTCATTCCACTGCTCCTTGCCCTATCCCAGTAATGATGAGTGTCATACTATGGAGTTACACACATACATTTGTGAGCCATCCTTTTGACTCAGCCTGGATTTGAACCCAGCGTTTCAATCCCATGACCTGCCTGAACGGGATTGGTTGGTTTGTTGACGTTTTACATCCAGTGAACAGCTATTGTCATATAACGAGGGATACAAACTTGTGACAATGCACACTCATGGCGACATTATAGTGCTTCCCCACTGGGAGACCAGGCCGCCAGCACCATGACCTGATATCCCACTCAGTCAAATTATCCTGACACTGACCCAACCAGTCCTTGCCCTATCCTAATCATGGCAAACGCATAGCTAGGAAGTGACAAGTATACATTTTTAAGTCATTTGTTTGACTCGACTGCGGTTCGACCCTGTGGGCTCGAATCCCACAATCTACCAACAGGGGAGATAGATGCTCAACTCATTCAGCCATCCTGTCTATTCGCCTGAATAGGAAGCGGGTGCTCAACTCATTCGGTGATTCCATCCGGTACATGCTATATGGTACCAATACAAACCAGCCTATCCATTTCAACCAGGCCTTATGGCTCAGTCACACCTTACCTGGTTGTGGTACAGATAGAAAACGGACACTGTCCGGTGAGATACATCAATGTCTGTTTTATATATGGTATGCATCCGGTGTGTCCGTTCTCTCTCCGGGGGTGTCCAGTGTGTACGGTGGGAAGTTTTGAACATGTACAAAACTTGTACCGGACACTGGTAGACTGACATGTACGGTTGTTGTCTGTTTTAAGTCTGTTCAGTCCATTTTGTCCAGGACATGTCTGGTACCCATCTGTAACATCTCTGGTTTGCTTCCTGCAGAGTCGGTTGATGGTGTTGCGGGGTATCGGTCAGTATATGTTTTCGGCACGTCCGTGAATAGTCTTGTAAATGTCTGGTGGATGTTTGGTCCGTCCGTTAGACATTCGGTTGTCGTCCGGTTATCGTCCGGTTATCGTCTGGTGGGTATTCATTAATGTACGTTCCTTGTCCATTTAGCATCCGTTTTGTCTGGTGGAAAGCACAACATTTCGACACATTTCAACACATTTTGTACATTTTGATACCGAACACCACCGGACTAGGAAATTCTTTGTCTGTTTGTGTCCGGTACTCAATCAGCTAAGGTGTGACAGGTACTTTATGCATGTATATGAGTCAGTCTCATGAAAATAGATCAATTGGTGCATGGGGGAAAGATCTCAGTGTCGATCATTGGATGTCGGCATCGAATGGCATACTTATAATTTAGCATTGACAAAGGTGTTCGAAAGTTCTTAAATTCATCCTGAATATAAAGGTAGAGAAAATACAACAACCCTATTTCTTTCTAGAATAATTTAATATGAAACAAAGAAATGCACTACCCTTTAACTAGTGCGATGCTGACATCTGTTAAATTCACCAAATTCGCTCTTAGAAAATAGAGGTCATTTAGACAAATATATTGATGAACCCTTTTTTTTTAATGGGTTTCCCTCAATGTGTACAGTCCATAGGATTTTATAAGGAAATCTCCATAAATGCAACCTCCTTTTTTTAACACAACTTGACCAAAATGGAAATGTTACCTTATTTGTTCTTCTATTTAGGCAACAGATAATATTTCCTATTTTTAACATTTTAAAATATATTGAACCATGGTGTTCACAGCGTTGTTCCTTACAACCTTTCCCATGTATGAGACTTTAATCCCGAGTATTTGGGAGATGCATTCAGACTCTTTTGTGCATTTTGTTATAAAAACCACTAATTGGCCCATTTTCGTGAGACAGACTCATATATATATATAACCATTTATAGTGGGCTCACTTTAATAACTATTTTACGACTCTACACAGGCCTTTATGAGTCTCTCGTTGTAATTGGGTCAGTTATCTGATGTAGTATGGAAATTGTATTTGGCTTTCGATGGCAAGCCAATAGCGTAATAAATATACAATAGCAACAGGCTCTACAATGCTTTCACAGACAACAAGGTCAAGGTCATACATACTGTCTGGTGACTGGACGCGTTGGCCGAATCAGTAGAGTGCAGGCTTCCCATGTGGAAGGTCGGGAGTTCGAATCGCAGCAGGGTCAACCCAATTACGTGTATATGGATACATTTTGATATTTATGCAAACATATAAACGGATCAGATGAGTCTGTATTGGTTTGTACTGATTCCGGAAGGTTTTATATTGTGTACAGTTGGAGCGGCATGGAACCCTATTGTTTGTGGGGACATGCAAGCGAACCCAATGGTTTTATGGCCAGCCAGAGCCTAGATAATAACTCCATTTACACATATGTTTATTGTTAGCCTTCATTATACCGCATCTAGTATATAACATTGATATTTGTCGCTACCGAGCCTGGCGCTTGACATTATTAGGATAAATCAAGGACTGGTCAGCTCAGTACCAGGATAATGTGACTGAGTGGGATATTGGGTCATGGTGCTGGCGGCCTTCTCACAGTAGGGCAGCACTATAAAGTCGCCATGAGTGCACACTGTCGCCAGTGTGTGCCCATCCTGATATGACCCTATATGTTGCTAGGACGTAAAACAACAACAAACTAAATCATAATCCACAATTTTGCAGTGCGAAGCATATAGTCTGGATTATCGAGGGTTGACTGTCAGGAATGTCCCACCTACACCCCCCCCCCCTCAGATACTCGTAATACTGGCGTTTTATTTACATATCACGTTGCAATAGGCTAGACCATATGACTCTGCATGATATGTGTCTGCACGAAAGCAATTCCATGACTGGATGGAGATGAGAAAACAAACAATTTCCAATTCAACATATGTGGCCTGGCTGGATAGCACTGCTTGTGTACTTGATTGTGTCACCCCCAATGACAAGGTGAAGGTCATTTACTGGTAGCTGCCAGCTGTGTGATATGGGTTAGGATGGGGTAGGTTTGATTTCCTAGCAACATTTAAGGGCCGATCAGAAAAAAAGCCGGGTGGTCATGGGAGCAAACTTTGATCGAATCGAAGAAATTATATCCAAACTTGACATTTCTTGAGAACTTACATGGGGTTAGGCATTACCAGGATACATCCACCATTGGTAGGCTCAATATCAGGATAATTATTATTTTCACTACTTTGCCCGGAGTTTGGCATTACCAGGATACGTCAATGACTGTTAATCTCAATAACAGAATAATTTATCCTTCTTGCTCATTTATTTGAAGATTGGCATTATTTCCGAAAGGCGATCAATGTGATGGGTTATTGGATGTGTTTACTGGATGTGTTTACTGGATGTGTTTACTGGATGTGTGTACTGGATGTGTTTACTGAATGTGTGTACTGGATGTGTGTACTGGATGTGTTTACTGAATGTGTTTACTGGATGTGTGCACTGGATGCGTTTACTGGATGTGTGTACTGGATGTGTTTACTGGATGTGTTCACTGGATGTGTGTACTGGATGGGTGTACTGGATGTGCTTACTGGATGTGTGTATTGTATGTGTTTACTGGATGTGTTTACTGGATGTGTTAACTGGATGTGTTTACTGGATGTGTTTACTGGATGTGTGCACTGGATGTGTGTATTGGATGTGTGTACTGGATGTGTTTACTGGATGTGTTCACTGGATGTGTGTACTGAATGTGTTTACTGGATGTGTTTCCTGGATGTGTTTACTGGATGTGTTGGTTGGATGTGTTTACTGGATGTGTTTACTGGATGTGTTTAGTGGATGTGTTTACTGGATGTGTTTCCTGGATGTGTTTACTGGATGTGTTGGCTGGATGTGTTTACTGGATGTGTTTACTGGAAGTGTTTACTGGATGGACTACTGGATGTGTTTACTGAATGTGTTTACTGGATGTGTTTACTGGATGTGTGTACTGGATGTGTTTACCGGATGTGTTGGTTGGATGTGTTTACTGGATGTGTTTACTGAATGTGTTTACTGGATGTGTTTACTGGATGTGTGTACTGGATGTGTTTACCGGATGTGTTGGTTGGATGTGTTTACTGGATGTGTTTACTGGATGTGTTTACTGGATGTGTTTCCTGGATGTGTTTACTGGATGTGTTTACTGCAGGTGTTTACTGGATGTGCTTAGTGGATGTGCTTACTAGATGTATTTACTGGATGTGTTGGCACTGGCTGGCTTTCCATACAGAAGGTCGTGTATTTAAACGTGGACTGAGACAAACCCAATGACTTATCAAATTTAAACTTGTCACGACCTAGTGTGGGGCTCAGTCTTAAAGCTGCATAGTCCGATGAAGTTTCAAATTTTCAAAACCAAAACAATTATCTAGATTTTATTCCACATATGGAACTTAGATACTGATGCATGTATTACGCATTTGTTGTTACATAGAAGGGATCACTCTCAATGTAATAGAAGCTCTTACGGGAGAAGTCTTTGAGGTCAGTTTTGGCATGCTTGCCGAACTTAATTTGACATGTTTGCGCTTCAAATATCTCAAAAGTTTACAATTTCAAATAAAAGTTACTTCAAACTAAAGTAAAGTAGATAATAATTATAAACCTAATATATTTATCTCAGAAAAATGAGAAAAACTCAAAACCATCGGACTATGCAACTTTAATATGATACAGCAGCGACTGCTTTGCTCAGGGTCAGAATAACGGCACTGAATGGGATAGGACCTTAGATGTTGCCAGGACGTCCAACACCAACAACCAACCAACAACATTGACCAATCCACTACCGCCGAGCACCATACACGCCGGCATTAGATTCAGAGGTGTGCTGTTCTCAGCTTTGACTGGTATTTACACCGGAAGTGTCGTCACAGGCACCCTGCAGTCAGTCCACGCCGGTGGGTGACGTTGTTTCACAGACCGAGAACCAGCCTATGCCCCCCCTAGTCCCGCCCCCCCCCCCACCCATCCGTCTACCCTTTTGATACATCATGGGATGCAACCCCACAGGTTGGAGTCCAATCAATGACTTAAAAATTGATACTTGTCACTTCCTAGGCAGGCGCTCTGCATTATTAGGATAGGGCTAGGACTGGTTGGCTCAGCGTCCAGATAATGTGACTGAGTGGGGATATCAGGTCATGGTGCTGATGGCCTGATTTCCCAGTGGGGCATCACTATAAAGTCACCATGAGCGAGCACTGTCATAAGTCGGTACCCATTCTGATATGACCTTAGATGTTGCTGGGATGTAAAACTCCAAAACCAACTAACATATTACAAGCCTCCCTGAAACAAGGGCAGCCCGATTCAACTGGGTGACTCTGCCGGGTGGATAATAAATGACTCCCACAGCACCCCCAGCCCCACCCCACCGTCACATCCACCCCACCCCTTATTTGTTCGCTATTAAATTGTTGCATGCCGAGCATCTATGAACGCACTGCTTCGCTCTGACTGGGGCAGCCCGGGTGTTTTTTGTGTGTGGTTGTTTATGGCTATTGTCATCACAAGGCACCAGGGCCGCGTTCAGGGTATGCCTCCGAGAAGTCTCGGGGAAATCCCTGACATCATGCTAGTCTGAACGGTAAAAGCAGTATGTCGCCTCGAAAATGGCCGTCCCCATAGGTGGTAGCCATTTTGCAATAGAAAAGAGGCGTTCTGATTGGCTGAAACTACTGAATACGGTGGCCATTTTCGAGGCGCTTTTTCTCTCCTGTCTGAAATGGGAGGCGTCTCCGAGACGCACCCAGAACGCGAATACGCCAAAAGGCATCTCTGAGACATCTCCGAGACGTTTCTCAGGCATACCCTGAACGCAGCCCAGTTATCACACCCGAAATGCAATGACAATCACCCTGCCCAGACACGCTGTATACGCCAGCCATTATTAGTCCAATAGAGAGTATCGTTGTATTCATGTGTGTGGGTGGGTTGGGGAGGGGTTACAAGTGAAGAGAAGCATAAACAAATATATTGTAAGTAGTTGTAGTGTCACGTGGGTGGAAGACCAGTGCCACATCACTGATATTGTGATAACATGCTTTGTTCAATGAATAAACTAGATTTCGAACGGGACTCAAACCTATAATTTACATACGGGAACAAACTGGAGACAAGACAGAGATGGAGATAACAAAAATTTATTGGAGAACATAACCTGCAGGCAGGTCGGTCTTGGCTGGAGAACATATCGGTATCGTGTATCGTGTCATGAGTTAATTGACAATGATGTTATTGAGGTATCGTATAGAGTACCAGCAAGGTTAGGTCGGTCTTGGCTGGAGAACATATCGGGATGGTGTATCGTGTCATGAGTTAAATGAGAATGATGTTATTGAGGTATCGTATAGAGTACCAGCAAGGTTAAATGATGTCATGATAAGTGTCAGGCATATCGAACAATTGAATAGTGATTAGAGATGAGACTAGTTAAATGTTGTTATGTTGCGAGGAAAATGGAAAGGTCAGGAAAGAGATGAGAGAGAAGAACTAGCACGGAACCAGCAGCCCTCAACCCAAAATAGAGGCGAGGGCTGATGGTACCGCAGAAATTACTGTCTGCGGAAGGTAGGGTGACACAGCATCACTACTCCATCAGGATGTCATAGACCGAAGGCGCAAGATGTCGACGCCATGGTTCAGGCAGAATCTCTCATATGTTTGAAGGTGGAGGCGTTTTTTCACCCAGGTGCCCCTAGACAGGGCCTCTGTCAATGCAGGAACTAGCTGGGGATGGTGACTCAAGCTGTACACTGGAAGATAGAAGCAGAAGAGTGGCTATCTTCCAGGATTATCTCCTATTTAATGCAGATATTAACCAAAGTTGTCTCGCAAATGCAGTTAACATTAAATCCCGTCCTCCACCCGAAGCCAGTACTTGTTGAGAGACTAAGTTATCTGTTTTTACTACCACACTAAAGTTGCTAGGAACATCCGGAAGGAGAATGATCAGAGCCGTTATTAAATTAAACGCCCCCAGCTGATTCATTACTTTCAATGTCTCAATCACCTCATGGGGTACTCTGCGGCATAATATGCCAGTGGGGAGAATGCCCCCACCCCGATTTTTTTAAGTAGAGTCACACTCTATTACCCAATCAGTAACCGGCTTCAGAGGAAGATTGTTTGTTTGTTTGTTCATTTGTTGTTTTACATCCTAGCAACATCTAAGGTCATATCAGGACGGGGCAGAGGAAGAACAACAACTGTAATGAACTTCGGTGCAAAATTTATGAAGAGTCTATATCTTTAATGATTTCATCCGAGAATGGATGCTGACCAGCATTCGGTAAGGCCCTAATATGCTGCTAAGACCCGGTTCATACACGCCCATGCGGGCTTCACCCATTTTGCAATGTGTTGCATCTTGCCCGCTATACTCTGGAGTTGCTTCTTCGAAGCAACCTGTTTGTCTTCCTAAGCCCGACAGTCAGTGAGGACTTCTGCAAGCTTCTCTTCCGGAATAGTAGCAATCGTTTAGCTCATATCACATATCACCTGTGTATCTAAAATGCGTGTGCCGCCTATCAGTCCCGAATTGTTACTTGGCGTACTATGGTAGCAGTGTGCAGTTATGTCATTATATGCATGGAATGTTTATAACCATGCACCCCTTGTATCGATGCAAGCATGGCTATGTGTAATATTATGACGTATGCATTTCTTAATTAAGAACATGTAGTGACAGCGGAGCAAGTACCGCAGACAATTGTGAACCGCAAGACATGTAGTTTAATTTATCTACATTGAATTCAGGAGTGTAAAAATCTACACTGAAGATTATTGCATCAGTGACTATTAGTCTATCTAATACTACGACAGGGCACTACAACCCTTGCAAGGCAAAGAATACGGAAGCCCGCATATCAGTTCTAACTTGTTCCTAATATTCTTTCATGCTACCGGTACCAATGTGGAATTTTTAATTTTTTAATTTTGTCATTGTATAACTAAAATGTTGAAGCTGAAATGTTGAAGCCCTGCACCCCTATTATAGATGCGAGCATGGCTATATTTAATATTATGAATTGTGCGTATCTGAATAAGGAACATGTAATGGCAGCGGAGCAGGCAGCGCAGGAACTTGAGTCCCCACAAACATGCAGGTTACATTATCTAGGAGGGTATATAATATTGCATGAGGTAACTTAAAAATGTGGGTCAGGTACCATTATTTTAGCGAATATAAGTTGCAGTAGCCTGAACATATAGTTTAAATAATCAGGGAGTATTCCAATACTTAAATGCTACCGTGAATTAGTGCTTGGACCAGGATGCAGATATAGTTTAGACAGTATAATGTATTACAATCTGGTCAATAACACCAGGCGAGAACCACAGTGTCCACCAAGAGTAATACTTATCCTGCAAACGGAGGAAACCGGGGACGTTGTCTGAAGACAGATAGCAGTTGCAGCTAGCATAGACCATGCAGCGCGGAGACATCCCGCCATCAGAAACCGGGGCAGAGTCCGGGAAAGATGAGTCGGCAGGCAACATCCAGCAGAGACCGCGCAACGGAGCGGCAGCCTACCTGCAGACATCGGCGCAGAGGCCGTGGACATCAGCTGAAATCATTGATGGTGAGTCACGGGACGCCAGCAGTTGGGGCGTGGCAATAAAAGTTACTACATACAATAATCATTACCGTGGTTAGTTGAATCGAACTGGAGCGGCTAGCAGCAGACACTGCCACCATGGTAGAGAGAAGCGAACAATGTTCTACCAAAATTTATGTCTAGATAGCTTTGTTTAATCAAAATGATAACTTAATGGAAATGAGCCGTCACCCAGCAGTCACTGTCACCATGAAGCTATGTGTGAAAAACCCCCGCTCGCCGCAAAGCGAATCGGCACCGACGATAACAGTAGCTCCTTTTCGCTGCTCAGACCTGCTTTGCAGTAGATGTTACCTTTCAGGTCGCGTTTTACCCTTGGTTTCATGACCATATACTATGATATAGGCGTGTATCTGTCACTATCACCACGTAAAACGTCAATGGAAATAAAAGAGATACTAGTTGCACTACTTCAGATGACAGTCCCTGCATTAGGAGAGTCAATCGACAGACACATAAACGTCAACGAAAAACGACATATAATGAACTTTGACTGGCTCATAACGAGATCCGTTAAACACTGGAATATGTGGGATTAAGATAGGATGGTATTAAAATAAATACGACATAGCTATAAATAGAAATAACCGGCGCACAGCAACCACTGTCACCGAGGTAAACAGAAACAGTGACTGTCACCGCGAGAGGCACTGACACTGTACTATGTCTGTAGGACAGTACACAGAGGTAAGAAAATGAACAAGAGAGCGCAAAGAACATTGGAGAATTAAATAGGACATAGCTAGATATAGAAATAAATAAACAGCGAATATAAAGAATTTTCAGTGCTTCAGAACAAGTTCTAATAATTATAACTCTCGGCTATAGTTGCATTATGTTAAATATGAGCATTACTGTAATAATATTACCAATGGGATGGTACAATCAACGAGAATTACACCGTCGAGCAGCAGATACTGCCACCATAGAAGAGAGAAGCGAACAAGTTCTAACTATCATATATGTCTAGATACCTTGTTTACTTCGAATGATATCTTAATTTGTTAATTACAACAGTCAACCGTGAGAGTCTCGCATGGGCAATCAGTGAATCACCGCTATAGTCGCATTCTGTTAATTATGAGCATGACTGTAATAATAATAATCATGACTGTAATAATAATAATCATGAGACTGCTAAAAGCAAATAGAAATGAACCGGCATGCAGCAGTCACTGTCACTGTGGTAAACAGAAGCAAGGAAACATTAACAAACCAAATATAATGAACTTTAACTGGTTCATAATGAGTTCCGTTAATCAGGACTACTCACACTTCTAATCCCACTCTGGTAGTTATGAGCAAGACTATAGTTAGGAGTAACGCTTCAATAAATTAAACACTGTGTTATAGGCACTCAGCTTGGCTGCAGAAAGAAGGGCACACTGCCATAGGGTTTGCCGGAACATGCGGTGCAAGATGTTATTTCTATTCCAGTTAAAAGAAATGCCGAACCCTATCCATATCTAAATTAAACTAATCTATTCGTTGACAATGTATTCTAGCTGGTTCCCCACGTTCTAGGTGGAGTGGTTTTAGAGATATTCCACTTTTCGTGTTTGAAAACATTTTCACGACGATTGACACACGGGTGCCTACTTACTGTCACCGCGAGAGGTGAACTGACATGGTACACAAAGCCACGGCATGATAACAGAGCGTACAGAATATTGCATACTTCAAAAGACAACCTAAAACTACTAACCGAGTAAGCATACACACAGACAAGTATTAACATGAGAAAATACTTAACATGAGGAAACGAGCTGGCAACTAGCAGCGTTAATTGAAACGACTGGAAGGAACAGGATCACGGGAAGCGACTTGCAAGGAGACAGACCGACATGAAAGTGAAGTGCAAGTCAGCAGTCAGTGACGAGGAAATAGGGCAAGAAAGTAGTGCCGAGAGAAAGTAGTGCATGTGTTCCCGCCAGTAAATTATCCATGTTCACAGTGCCAACATGCGTAATTATGTCATTGTAATATTCTCATCTGAACAAGCTATATAAGCTCCCTTATTAAACTATCAACAAAAATGATTTAAACAATAATAACGGGCAAAATTAGGAATCGATGGAGAACATAGCCATTAGAGGGTTTCGATGTGTCAATATGTTATCCATCAAGAATGTTAATGTTGGGGACCAGGAAGCTCCTTGGTGGCTCTGAGATAAATACACTTGTGTATTACTGACAAACAGCAGAATACAGTAAATCACAACCTAATGCCTAAAGCTGTGCAGCATTGAAGATTGTTATGAACTTATATGTTTATTGTTATGGACACGATAAATAAACTATCCGTAAAAAGATGTTAGCAAAGAGTTCAGGCGCAAGCCAGGTAAATGACAATCTAAAAATGTAGATAAACATTGGAATCAAACCTACGAAAAGTTATTTTATTTATATTCCTTTTTTTTATCATTGCTCCATACCTATAGGATATATGAAATGTGGAATTAGTGAGAATTAAAATTATTTTTGTGCAAAAATATTTTATTTAAACTAGATTTTTTAGATTGGTCTTTACGTGGTTTTGCGCCTGAACTCTTCTTTATCTACTAGTCTAGATATAATTTCACCTGATGAGGTCACTGCATATTCGTACACGCATGCCACTGGAATTGTAAGTTTAGAACTTACAATTACAAATACCCAAGCACGCACTTGTAGTAGATACAAAGAACTCAACACAAGGGCATGGGAGGAGTATTGGACTGAATAATATTATAAATGTTTCCAGTAGTTAGTTATAAATCCAATCCAGTTGATACTTCTAGAATATTAATATTACGCTAGAATATCACAAATATTGACCACAGAAACGTCAACGAAAAACGACATATAATGAACTTTGACTGGCTCATAACGAGATCCGTTAAACACTGGAATATGTGGGATTAAGATAGGATGGTATTAAAATAAATACGTTGTGTTTAATTCGATTTTTTGTTTGTTGTTTTGTGTGTTGCTGTTTTACGTCCTAGCAAAATCTGAGGTCATACCAGGACGGGTACCGACTTGTGACAGTGCACACTCATGGCGACTTCATAGTGCTGCCCCACTGGAAGATCAGGCCGCCATCACCATGACCTGATATCCCACTCAGTCACATTATCCTGACACTGAGCCAACCAGTGTTTGATTCGAAGGATACAACTCATTCACCCACCAGCGCCCTGAGTGACTCACTGGTAGATGGGTGGCTTCCTCGCTGTCCACCCTAGTTGTGGTGGCGCAGTTTCACACCCCAGCGCTGTTGTAAATAAGCCGGCCGACTGCCAGCCATCAGCACTTCTTTGCGAGCTGGCCTCACAGCCACCCTGCACCACTATTTATTTCCCGTCCACTCACCCATACTACATACTTTGCTCTCATAGCGACGTACCTGACGGGCATGTCCACCTGAATTTGGAAAATAACTTGTTTGATATCCGATTAATACATGGATGCAACTCTCACAGAAGAGAGTTAAATGGAGAGTGACAGTCAAGTAATGAAAGCAGTCTTTGTCGGATCGCGACCGACAGCATGATGATGATGACATGCGCTTTAATGAATAAGGCCTATCGTGGAATGATAGTGCTAAGAGGGGAATTCTACCTGACTTCCGGTGTGCAAACCCACCAGATCCCAGCTTCAGTCCTCAGTCAGGAACCAGTGGATACTAAGCGAGAAGGAGAGCAGGGCGTAGCTCATGCGGTAGAGTGTCCACCTGCGATGGTGTGGGGCATCCGATCGATCCTGCTCAGTTGACCTATTTTACAGTTTGGGCTATTTTCCATTCCAACCAGTGGTCCACAACTGGTTTCATGGGAATGTGCATATAAAAGACCCCTTGCTGCTTATCGGAAAGAGTAGCCTGTGTGGCGGCAGTGAGTTTCCTCTAAAGAAAAATGTCAAAATGACCATATGTTTGATGTCTGATAGCCGATGATATGAAAATCAATGTGCTCTAGAGGTGTCGTTATAGAAAACAAGTTTTACGTTACGAATCCAGAAGCGGTGTATCATAGCAACATATTGTTGGATGTGATGGAGGTGAGTGGGTGAGTGGGTGTGTGGGTGTGTGGGTGGCGCGAGAGGGGGTTGCTAACCATGTGATCCAAATCCCCATTCTTGACCCCCCCCCCCACACACACAATCCTCCCCCACAGACACAATCCTCCCCTCCAGAACCCTCCGCTCTACAATCCGGCTTCCAGGCATATTATTAGAGCAGCGATAATTGGCTGTGTAAAATACTATTATGTGGCCAGGCAGGAAATTGAAACAATGCGCCGCTATAATTAGTTTGTCGGTGCCATGCTTTGTCCACGATCTAATGGTATCAATCCCTCCAAGGGTGCGTCGTACCAACACCGAACCGATCATTTAAAACAAATATTTTTGTTTTCAGTTTGGAGAATCAATCGGGACAACGCTGGTTATATGTGCATAATATATATTCATTCTAGACACAAAAAAACTAGAAAATTACAAAATAACTAACATAGGCTATTACTAACAACCAAAATTGCAGAAGGCTGACCTGAGCAGACAGAGGTAAACACTACTGGGCGAAGGAACAGATCAAGACAGCAAGCTGTCCAGCATTGAAAACAAGCACCCTGACGAGAGCTTATACGTTATGGGCAGAGTAAATACCTCGTTAATTAAAAAAGAAATTGAAAAGAATTTAGTATCGGTTATTGTATTTTTCTTACACTCTGTACTATTAATATTCAAAAGAGTGGTATTTTTCTCGTGTTTTGTGCATGTAAATCGCGTGGTTTTGATGGTTGAATTGTTTGTTTGTTGTTCTTTTACGTCCTAGCAACATCTAAGGTCATATCAGGACGGGTCCCGACTTGTGACAGTGCTCACTCATGGTGACTTTATAGTACAGCCCCACTGGAAGATAAAGCCGCCAGGACCATGACCTGATATCCCACTCAGTCACATTATTCTTACACTGAGCCAACCAGTCCTTGCCCCATCCTAATAATGCCGAGCGCCAGGGTAGGAAACAACAAGTATCAATTTGTAACGCATTGGTTTGACTCAACCAGGGTTCGAACCCATGATCCCATGGTCCACCAACATGGGAGACGGACGCTCAAACTCATTCGGCCATCCCGTCTGGTTTGATGTTTAAATGTTAGTGGGACGTGCCCCATGGTGGCGCTGCGGACCGTGGTCACGTGAGACCGGGAAACCTCTGCCGGGACCGCTTATAACTCGGACAAAATTGGCCATCTGCCAACCCCAAACAACAACAATGATAATAATAATAAGACTAAGCCAATAATAACCCTGATGGAATTTAATAATAATTCATAATAGCACATTATTATAATAGCAGGAATGCACACATTACATTAATAACAGGAAGAGGCAAATTATTTGATACAAATGAGTGTAATGAATGACAAAGTGGACAATGGAAATAAGTGCAATGAATGACAAAGTGGGCAAGGCTAATAACAATAATTTAATACTAATAGAGATATTTAACACAATAACCGGAACAAAAAGACTAGGAAGTGCACAGCAATATCCCTTGAGAATTGGCACGTACTGCGTAATGCCCTTCATTATAGACTGGTCAGCATCAAGCATTAAACTGTTGGCCACCGACTGCCTTCCTTGGACTGGTCAAAGTCAGCCCTTTGTAATATTCCTAGCGTGAGCTCCACTAGTACATGGATGCAGCATGGACTATTTTGTCTACTTGTAAAATATTCCGATAATAAACCATTGGTGGGGGAACGCAAATGTTCTATTACAAAACAGGTATACATGGCCAGGTGCATGTATGGGTATATGTAGGTGCTTGATTGATAGGTAAATAGACATGTCAGGACTGTGTGTAAGGGGCACTCAGAGCCTACCCCCTCCCCTCTCTGCTAGTCATGATCACCACACTCAGGCTCAAGGCAGGTGGTGGCCAGGGGCGCCACACAGCTTGGTGGTGGTGGGCAGATCACTGGTAACCATGGGGACCAGGAATGCTGGATCGCTATCGGTCGAGCTAGAAATGCTTTTTTCTCATTGGGAGAATAGGGTGGGGGATAATCTATACTGAATCCATGTACCATATAAATAATAAACCAGAGGGCTTGACTCTCTCTCTTCTTTCACACGTCATATTCTTCCTTTCTCTTTGCCTGTATTGATTTCACTATAGCCTGTCTACACAACCACAGATTCGAGCAGTAGACTTGACATACTGTTGCAGTTCTTCTGCATCAGGTGCTGGCATGTCAGATGGTGGGCAGGTCCCCATGTGGACAGCCTCTACTGCGTCTGGCTAGTGGCTCCCTGTACCGTGAGAGGTTACCTGTGACCTGGATAAGCAGCGGGCGGGTCACTTAGTTGTGTGATGCTGCGGTGGGTGGAGAGATTAAATAAATGTGGGAAGCGTACATTTCTGCTTTGTTTTTGTTCTTCCAGGTGCGCTTCATAAACAGACTAGCTAGGAACTGGCCGCACGCCGCCTATCACACATTAATCAGTCTGGACTATCGGACCAGTTGAAATCAAGCATTAAAGGGTACTTGGCTGATGGCCTTGCTGGGCAATCAGGCCAGGTAAAACCAAGCATTTTTATCTAGTCTGGACTATCAGCCAGTTAAAATCAAGCATTACAGGATACATGGACGATGGCCTTTCTGGGAAATCAGACCAGCTAAAATCAAACATTAATCAATCTAGACAATCGGACCAGTTAAAATCAACCATTAATCAGTTGGCGGCCAACAGCCTTGGTGGACTGTCGTGCCGGTTGAAGCTATGCCGGGGTGCTCAGCTGCTGAAGAAGCCCTCCCGGGCGGACACCTCCCTCCACGGTGTCTTTCACCGGTCAATGACCTAGGCACAATGCAAGCCCAGCGACTGACCAGTGGGTAGTGGAAGCCATCTGAATCCACACTTCCCTCCTCCACACCATACTCCATTTTCAAAATGTTGTCTTCTTTGTGGGCTGGGGTGTGCGGGTGTGCGGGTGTGCGGGTGTGCGGGTGTGCGGGTGTGCGGGTGTGCGGGTGTGTGGGTGTGCAGATGTGTGGGTGTGCAGGTGTGTGGATGTGCGGATGTGCGGGTGTGCGGGTGTACAGGTATGCGGGTGTGTGGGTGTGCGTGTGAGCGGGTGTGCAGGTGTGTGGGCATGCGGGTGTGTGGGTGTGCGGGTGTACGGGTGTGCGGGGTGGCGGGTGTGCGGGTGTGCGGTTGTGCGGGTGTGCGGTCTGTGTTGCGGGTGTGCGGGGTGTGCGGGTGTGAGGGTGTGAGTGTGTGGGGGCCGTGTGTGGGTGGTCGGATTTGTGTGTGTGGGGTGTGCGGGTGTGGTTGTGCGGTGTGCGTGTGCGTGTGTGCGGGTGTGCGGGTGTGCGGGGTGTACGGCGTGGGTGGGTGTGAGGGGAGTTGCCGGTGTGCGTGTGTGTTTGTGTGCGGGTGTGCGGTGGGGTGTGCGGGTTGTGCGGGGTGTGCGGGTGTGCGGGTGCGGGGTGTGCGTTGTGTGGGTGTGCGGGTGTGTGGGTGTGGGGTTGTGTGCGTGTGTGCGAGTGTGTGGTTGTGTGGGTGTGCGGGTGTGCGGGTGTGTGGGTGTGTGGGTGTGTGGGTGTGTGGGTGTGTGGGTGTGTGGGTGTGTGGGTGTGTGGTGTGTGGGTGTGTGGGGTGTGCGGGTGTGGGGGGTGTGGGTGTGTGGGTGTGCGGGGTGTGCGGGTTGGTGCGGGTGTGTGGGGTGTGCGGGTTGTGTGGGTGTGTGGGTGTGTGGTTGCATGTGTGTGGGTTGTGTGGGTGTGTGGGTGTGTGGGTGTGTGGTGTGTGTGGGTGTGGGTGTGTGGGTGTTGGTGGGTGTGTGCTGGTTGGGTGTGCGGGTGTGCTGATGTGCGGGTGTGCGGGTGTGCGGGTGTGTGGGTGTGCGGGTGTGCAGGTATGCGGGTGTGTGAGTGTGCGGGTGAGTGGGTGTGCAGGTGTGTGGGCATGTGGGTGTGTGGGTGTGCGGGTGTGCGGGTGTGTGGGTGTGCGGATGTGCGGGTGTGCGGGTGTGCGGGTGTGCGGGTGTGTGGTTGTGCGGGTTTGCAGGTGTTTGCAGGTGTGTGGGTGTGCGGCTGTGTGGGTGTGCGGGTGTGCGGGGGTGTGGGTGTGCGGGTGTGCGGGCAACGACTGTTTGGCTCAGTTTCAGGATAATGAAATCGAGTTGGATACCAGGTCATGGTGCTGATGGCCTGGCACTATAAAGTCGCAGCACTATAAAGTCGAAATGAGTGCGCATGGTCACATGTCGGGACCAAGCCTGATATTACCTTAGATGTTACCAGGACGTGAAACTCCAACAATCAACCAACCAATATGGTAGGAAATAACACACATTTGTTTAATTATGATATATCCCAGCAACATCTAAGGTCCTAGCAACATCTAAGGTCATACCAGGACGGGTACCGAGTTGTGACAGTACTCACTCATGGTGACTTCAGAGTCGTCCTGCCCCAATGAAAATCAAGAAGCCGCCAGCATGATCCAATATCCCACTGCATCACATTATGCTGACACTGAGATAACCAGTCCTTGCTCTATCCTATTAATGCTGAACTCCAGGCTAGGAAGCGCACAAGTATCAATTTTAAAGTCATTCATTTGACTCAACCGGGAACCGAACTCCTGATCATCCGCACGCGAGGCCCGCGCTCTACCGATTAGGCCACCGCGTCCGGTTCCGAGAAACCCCCGGGTGAGACTTGGCCGGCGAGTTGTCAGTAAGCCCGTGACGTGACGGGGGCGCGCCCTAGTGGTCAGTGGAGTGGTCAGTGGAGTGGTCAGTGGAGTGGGCTGTAGCGGTCAGTTTGTCCCCACCATCTGCGGGCAGCCCTGCCACCGCCAGCCATTGTGCTGGTACCCGGCTGGTGGCCCTGTCCACGTGAGTGACCAGCAGGGCCACTCAAGTATGTCAATTATACCGGGGGTGGAGGGTGGTGGTGAGGGGGTGAGGGGAGTGTAGGAGGAGGGGTGGGCGTGGGGGTGGTTGAGTGAGTGTGAGGGGTGTGCTGGTTGGGGAGTTGACGGGGCTTGTAGTAGGGATGCTGCAAGATGCGGATGGGTTGGGATGTGGGGGTGAAAGGGTTTGGGGTGCGGGGAATGGATGTGGGTGGGGTATGGTGGTGGGGGTGCGTGTGGGTGTGGTTGAGGGAGTGTGCGGTGTGTTCTGGTCGGGGAGGTGATGGGGGTTTACAGTTGGGATGCTACAAGATCTGCAAGGTTTCAATAACATGACTAGGTAGGTGCAGTTGCTTTGTTCAGTGTTTTATTGATTCTCATTTATATATGGTGTTTTATTCAGTGCCGATTTTTGTGGTGTGCTTTATGCATTCCCCCTGACCAGACGGGATGGCCGAATGAGTTACAGCGCCCGTCACCTGTGCTGGTAGATCGTGGGGTCGTGGGTTCGAACCCTGGTCTTAAAATTACTTAAAAATTGATACTTGTCACTTCCTAGCCAGGAGCTCGGCATTAGTAGGACAGGGCAGGGACTGGTGTGCTCAGTGTCAGGACAATGTGACTGAGTGGGATACCAGGTCATGGTGCCAGCGGCCTGGTTTCCCAGTGGAACAGCACTATAAAGTTGCTATGAGTGCGCACTGTCACAAGTTGGTACCTGTCCTGATATGACCTTAGATTTTGATATGACGTAAAACAACAACAAACAAACAAAATGCATTCCCCCCCATGTAAATATACGACGGGTTATCGGTTTGGTCTTCTGTTGATTTTGTTATGGTAAAATAAAGTGTTATTTGCACATCACATATATATATATGGATAGTGATGAGACCGTTATCGCGTCTAATAAGATCTGGAGTGCTCCACCCCCCCCCCGCCCCCCACACCCAGCCCGGTGGGGGTCTGGCATGCACCACCCACATCCTGCGCCGGACTTGACACTCCACTCGCTCGGAAGTATATATTATAGATGTGGTGTTGAGGTATTTGACAAATAATGAATTGCATGAATATAAATATGGTATAAATATATAAATATTTGTGGTTTGTTTTGACGGGTTTGGCGTGCAACAATATCCAAGGTCATATCAGGACCAGATTGTGCCAGCGTGCACTCATGGTGACTTTATACTGGTGCCCCACTGGAAGACCAGATGAGGCTCAGTTTCAGGATAATGTGACTGAGTGGGATATCAGGTCATGGTGCTGGTGGCCTGGTTTCCCAGTAGGGCAGCACTATAAAGTTGTCATGAGTGCGCACTGTCACAAGTCGGTGCCCATCCTTATATGACCTTATATGTTGGCAGGACGTAAAACTCCAACAACCAACCAACTACTTATCAGGGTTGTGGTTTCGACAGGGTTTCGCGCCATATGATTCCACTCCCTGAGCTTGACAGCTTTTTATTAGATAACATACCACCAGCATATTGGGCGCCATTTTGTTGAGGGTGATCCTGGAGAAAATAAACAAGCACCTCCGATTCCGTGGCTGATAATATTAATAAACATGTACGAGCCATGCTCCGGAAACACTGATTGTCATCAGAATCATCGCGCCTAATTATGGCTTGTTACTAATGTTAGCTCATCACTGGCATTGCATGGCTAATGTAGGTTGTTTGTATGGGGTGGGGGAAGGGAGGGGGAGTGAGTGTGGTGAGGGACTGAATGGGTGATGGGGTGAGAGGGTGAGAGGGTGAGTGGATGAGTGGATGATGGGGTGATGGGGTGATGGGGTGAGGGGGTGAGGGGCGTGAGGGTGTGAGGGGTGAGCTGGGTGATGGGCGTGAGTGGGTGATGGGGTTGGGGGTGAGAGTGAGGGGTGAGGGGGTGATGGGGTGATGGGGTGATGGGGTGATGGAGTGGATGGGGTGATGGGTGATGGGTGGTGATGGGGTGATGGGTGATGGGGTGTGATGGGGGGTTGAGGTGAGGGGGTGAGGGGGAGAAGGGGAGAGGGGGAGGGTCTGAGGGGGTGAGGGGTGAGGGGTGAGGGTGGGGGTTAAGGGTGAGGGGTGAGGGGTGAGGGGAGAAGTGTTGGAGGTGTAGGGGGTGATGGTGGTGAGGGGGATGGGGTGATGGGGTGAATGGGGTGATGGGGTGATGGGGTTGATGGGGTGTTGGGGGGTGATGGGTGATGGGTGAGAAGGCGTGGGGCTGAGGGGTGAGGGGGAGAAGGGTGAGGGGTGAGGGCGTGAGGGGTGAGGGGTGATGGGGGGAGATGGGGAGAGGGGGTGAGGGGGTGAGGGGTGAGGGGGTGGGTGATGGGGTGGCTGTGATTAAAGGCTGAGGGGTGAGGGGCTGAGGGGTGAGGGGGAGAAGGTTGAAGGGTGAGGGGTGAGGGTGAGGGGTGAGGGGGTGAAGAAGGGTAAGGGTGTGAGGTGAGGGGTAAGTGGGGTGAGGAGGGTTATGTAGGTGCGGAGAGGGAGCGAGGGTGGTGAGGGGGTGAGGAGGCGAGGGGTGCAGTGGTGAGGTGGTGAGGGGGGGGGGTGGGAGTAGGTGTGGCTGGTAGAATAGAGATGGGTAGATGTGGATATAGGGGTCGTGGATTGGGGAAGAGAGTGGCGGGTGGGAAGGGGGCGGGTGGGAAGGGGGCGGGTAGGAAGGGGGCGGGGGGAGGGGTAGGGGCATGGAGGGGGGAGGGGGAGGCCTTCCGTGTTGGTATTGAACTAACTCGAGGGTGAGTGCGGGTAACTTGGGATAGAGATGGCGGCCGTTGGTGGTGATGGAATAGGGTACGGAGTTTCAGTGGGGACGCGAGGAAGGGAAGAGGGGAGGATGGGAGGAGGGAGGGGGGAGTTGTAAACAAAAAAACGGAGGGGAATTGGGGAGGAGGAGAGGAGGGGAGGAGAGGGAGGAGGGGGGAAGAGGAGGGGGAGAGGAGGAGGGGGAGGGGGGCAGGAAAGGGACGGAAGTTGGGACGAGGAGAGGGGAGGAAAAACAAAAAAACAGGAGGGGAGGAGGGGATGATGATAGGAGGGGAGGAGGGGGAGGGGAGGAGAAGAGGAGGGGAACGTGGGAGGAGATGGGGGAGGAGAGGAAGAGCGGAGGAGGGGAGGAATGGAGAAATGGAGATGGGGAGGAGAGGAGGGGCAGAGGGGGAGGAGGGGAGGAGGAGGGGAGGATTGGAGGACGGGAGGAGGAGAGGAAGAGGGAGGAGGGAAGGAGGGGAGGATGAGAGGAGAGGAGATGGGGGATAAGGGAGGAGGGAAGGAGGGGAGGATGGGAGGAGAGGAGATGGGGAGTAGGGGAGGAGAGGGGAGGGGAGGAGAGCAGGAGCGGAGTAGGGGAGATGCGGAGGAGGGGAGGAGAGCAGGAGGGGCGGAGGGGAGGAGGGGAGGAGTGGAGGAGAGGAGGAGGAGGGGTGGGTGATATTAGGGTAGATTGAGGGGGGCCCGTCTAAGCACCCGCATCATTGCGGAGTAGTCACCATCATGCACGCTGATGGTACGGGGACACGTCACCCACTCGCACCGGGCAGCAACTCACATAAGGGGCACTCATTTAAAGCAACAGCAAAAAAAAAACACTTTAAAACGCCAACAGCAAAAACATTCCCGAAATCACTCATCGTGACCAGATTTGGATTCCTCACGAGCAGAGCTTTAATTGGTCTGCTCTATTTCAGCATTATAGTGAGTTTGCGATGTCAAATCTGATGCAGTTTGCAGTGCACAAATGCAGCACATACAAACGTGACCCCGTTTAGCCAGCCACTGTGTCGTCATATATGTACTTTATACAGATAGACCTTTTTTTCCGTGGCGGATGCGTATCTGTTCTACCCACTGTCGGGGGCAGACACGGCCGCCGAATTGCTAGAAGGTCGGGAGTTCCCGTACACGATTGAAGGTCGTTCGATTCCCGCTCGAATCAAATCAATGACTTACTAAATGTATACTTGTCGCTTCCTAGCCAGGTGCTCGGGATTATTAGGATAGGGCAAGGACTGGTTGGCTCAGTGTCAGGATAATGTGACTGAGTGGGGAATCGGGTCATGGTGCTGATGACCTGGTCTCCCAGTGGGCAGTCGTCATACGTGTGGCCTCTCACAAGTCGATGTCCGTCCTGCAGATAGTGGGGATGAGCGCGGTCACGTGACATCGCCCACCGTTAAAGTAGCATAGTTTAGAGCAGTGGAGCAGCTACCCAAGGTGCTCAGGGCATGGATAACAAGCAGTAGTGAGTTCAACCTTATAGCCCTGTCACACTACGACGCTTCTCTCCAACACGCGTCGAGGTGTGTGATTTTTTGCCGAAACATCAGGAAACGTTAGGGGGATGTTATGCAAATGTCGATACACGTCGGTACACTATCCTGGACCTTGACAGTCGCCGGAGGATGTTGGTGAGCATAGCAGGTCGCTAGATGTTTTTAGCATGTCAAAAAAGCATGACGACCGACAACACACGTCAACACGCGGGTGCCAATATTATGGCGACGTCAGAAGCACATCGACAGCACTGGAAGATCGTTATGCGAACGCGAGGCAGATGCCGCGCGTGAGTGAGGGTCGTTCCCACACATTGTGCCAAATGGTTGCTTTGTTGTTTTATGCCCTAGCTACATCTAAGGTCATATGATGCCATCGCGCCAAACATTTTTTTTTTTTTCCGCACGCGTCGACACACGTTGGCCGCATGCTAATAACTTGCTACTGACACGCTGTGCCAACGTCCAATTTCCCCAAATTTCCCCTAAAAGTTTAACATTTCTCGACGCTTTAATTTAATTTTCAACACTGACGGGTCGCCGGTGTGAAACGTCATAGTGTGATAGGGCCATTAGCAGATGGCGAACGGCCGGCAAGTAGAGAAACAATATGGTTACTGAATAGGATATACAATAAACACATTGCAAGTGAGCTAATAAGGTAACCTAAAACCGGACATGAATTAGCTAGGCAGTTGTATCAGAATTAGTAATAGACTATGACAATCAGCAACAAATGGACAATCAGCACTTGGCTGCATCCTAAATAATATATGCATAACAAGTTATACCTCAGGCCATTGGATGTTGCCAGTACGTACAACTCCAACAAATAAGCAGACGAGCATTAATGCTGGAAGTGCTGACTATATCAACACTCTTTTTTTAATTTGATTTCTTTGTTTATTGTACATCCGCACTAGATCTTCCCGCATGATAGAAAACCAAACACACATGCATAAACATGCATAAAACAGCAACATTGGTGCATACAACAGCAACACATGCATAAAACAGCAACATTGGTGTTACATCTAAAGGCTCTGTCACACATCATTGGATTGGGGAAATGGAAATAAACCAAACAAAGTTCATTGATATCCCGCAAAGTCTGGTTTGTGGCCATTGCATATCCATTGCATATCCGTTGATATCCATTGATATCCGGCCCGATCCATTACAAGTTTTGAGCATGCACAAAACCTGGAATGGATGCCGCCGGATTGATGTCTATGGTTCTTGTCAGGTTTGAGTTTGTTTAGTCCGCTTATCATCTGTTGGCTATCCGTTCATGTACGTTTCATATCCGTTTAATGTTCGTTCGTCCAGGCGGACTTTGACCCAATATCGCAACATTTTGACACATTTTGATACTTATCACGCCCGAACACCACGTGACTAGAAAGTTCTGTCCGTTACCCAATCCGGCATAGTGTGACAGGCACTTAACGGGCGATATGAACATTCTGTGCAAGTGATCTCATCAGATAACTGTGCTTTGTGTGTCCAAAGATATCCCCTTGCGTGTGTGTGCGTGTCTGTTTTTGTTATGGCTTATTTCTTCTATGAGAATGCTCCCCTTTGGTACTGCGGTAATATTGCCATTTGATGTCATCATTAATTCATCGAGATGATGATGATGGTGGTGGAGTTGACAATGGACCCCAGCCTCCTCTGGAATACAGTATAACCCCGTTAACCCAAACGTGAAGGGACCCCAGACATTTGTTTGGATTAACCGATCATTGGTTTAATCAAGCTTTGGCTTCGACTTTGACTTTGAGTAAGCATGTATTGTACATGTAATATACAATGTATGTGGATACTTTGATTGTTTTTTTATGGACATACAGTATATCCCCGTTAAACCAAGCTCGGTTAAACCAAACGATCGGTTAATCCAAACAAATTTCTAGGTTCCCTTTAAAATACTACCATTTATCATATAAAAAAATCGGTCGCGTCTCAGATGACCTTATAACCACATGAACGTTTGATTTAACCGAACTGGAAGTGGCATGAAGTCCGACATTTTTCTTTGGATTAACCGCTAATTTGGATTAACTGATAATTTGGATTAACCACCTTTTTTTATATGATAAATGGTACTATTTCGCCGTGCCGCCGAAAAAAGTTTGGATTACCCGATCGTTTGCTTTAACCGAGCTTGGTTTAACGGGGTTATACTGTAGTAGGACGTGAGCTTGTGTTGCAATGCGTGTCTGGACAAAGTGGGGAGACGGGGACTCCCAATGAACTCGAGGCCTATTATGCACAGATTTACCCGACCCGATCTCTTCACGAGATTACTCAGTCAGCGGGGTTGGTAGATTGTTGGAGTTTTAAGTCCTGGTAACATCTAAGGTCATATCTGGATCAGTACCAACTTGTGACAACTGACGCTCATGGTGACTTTTCAGTGCTGCCTCCCTGGGATACCAGGCTGCCAGTACCATGACCATATATATCACTCAGTGACAGTGAGCCAACTAGTCCTTGCCATATCCTAATAATACCGAGCGCCTGGTTAGGAAGTGGAAAGTATATATTTTTAAGTAATATGTTTGTATTTACCAGGGTTCGAAACCATCGGTTATAAATCCCGTGATCTAACAACACAGGAGAAGGACGTACAACTCTTTCAGCCATCGCGTCTGGTCCGGCGGGCAATAGTTTAGCTACCACTGGGTAGTGATGGAGGAGGTAGAGTGGAGTTTGTAGACAACTGCTTTGTGCTACTTGCTTAGTGAGGAGCCTCTAGAACACAATTTATGCTGGTAGCTCTGCACAGTGAGTTGTTGTCCAGAACAGGTACTTTTCCACTCTCACCAAAATGTGGGGGTTGTAGTGGAAATCCTGTAGAATACATTTTCGACAGATCACTCTCCACAGTCAGCTGCGACACACACCATTACGTCGTCCACTTCCAGCAGATGGTCTGTTCCTAGTCGAAATCCTTTAGAAGACATTTTCCATAGGTCCTTCTGCACAGTGAGCAGTTAACTTCAACAATCCTTCTTCCATTGCAACCAGTGGTGGAAATCATCTAGTAAACAGCGGTTACCTATCAGACTGTAGAATGAGATGTTTGTTACCCACATCAGTAATTCTTTCACTCCCACCAGCGCATGGTGGTTGGTGGATTTTGGTGGAAATACGATAGAAGACATTTTTCACAGTGGATCCTTACAAAATGGCCTGCTTACACACAACTTTAATTCCGCAGAGGATAGGTCTGTGGTGCAAATCGTGGCCAGAGTTTTGCCCTGGGTAATCGGCGTAGTTAAAGCACGGCATTAAGGTTCCGCAGCCGGGACCTGGTCCGTTAAAGGGCTGCACGCATCATGCTCGGGACCAGCAGTGGCGGTGCCGGCGGCGGGCATGCGGCGGTGGGTGGGGCGGGCGGCGGGCAGCGGGCGGCGGGCGGCCGGCGGCGGGGGGCGGCGGGCGGTGGGCGGTGGGCGGCGGGCGGCGGGCGGCGGGCGGCGGGCGGCGGGCGGCGGCGCACACTAAATAATTCTGCTCCGTCAAATAATCCGCCTGACTAGGGGGTGTGATTGATGGACGTGCTTTAAAAAAAATACTGCATGTGGAACAAAATGAAATTCAACAAAACTGGGTGTACCGCTTTGTAGTACTGACAGGGTATGGTTGTGTGCAGCAAGAAACATCCCCCTTCCACAGATAACTCCTGCTCTTCTATCCCTCCCAAGGACGTCTAACAGTAACATCCTCCGAACAACACACCAACCCGCAACAACCCCCAGTAGTTAGTTCTCCAACATACTAACTACCCCCCAACACCACCAATAACCATCCACGCCACCCAACACCACTCAACACCACCCAACACCACCCAACATCACCCATCGTCACCCAACACCACCCAACACCACCCAACACCACCAAACACCACCAAACACCACCCAACACCACCCAACACCACCCAACACCACCCAACACCACCCAACACCACCCAACACCACCCAACACCACCCAACACCACCCAACACCACCCAACACCACCCAACACCACCCAACACCACCCAACACCACCAAACACCACCAAACACCACCAAACACCACCAAACACCACCCAACACCACCCAACGTCACCCAACACCACCCAACACCACGCAACACCACCCACCACCACCCAACACCACCCGATATCACTCACCACCGCCCAACGCCACCCAACGCCACCCAACGCCACCCAACGCCACCCAACGCCACCCAACGCCACCCAACGCCACCCAACGCCACCCAACGCCACCCAATGCCACCCAACGCCACCCAACGCCACCCAACGCCACCCAACGCCACCCAACGCCACCCAACGCCACCCAACGCCACCCAACGCCACCCAACGCCACCCAACGCCACCCAACGTCACCCAACTCCACCCAACACCATCCAACGCCACCCAATGCCACCCAACGCCACCCAACGCCACCCAACGCCACCCAACGCCACCCAACGCCACCCAACGCCACCCAACGCCACCCAATGCCACCCAATGCCACCCATCGCCACCCAACGCCACCCAACGCCACTCAACGCCACCCAACCCCACCCAACGCCACCCAACGCCACCCAACGCCACCCAACGCCACCCAAATCCACCCAACGCCACCCAACCCCACCCAACGCCACCCAACGCCACCCAACGCCACCCAACACCACCCAACGCCACCCAACGTCACCCAACGGCACCCAACGCCACCCAACACCACCCAACACCACCCACCACCACCCACCTCCCCACACCAAATCGACGCACCACCACCCAACACAACCCAACAAACCTAACACCATGCAACACCACCCAACACCACTCAACACCACCCAACACTACCCAACACCACGCAACACCACCCAACGTCACCCAACGCCACCCAACACCACTCAACACCACCCAACACCACCCAACACCACCCATCGTCACCCAACACCACCCAACACCACTGGATCTCTGTATATTAACAAATCTGCATCGCTATTGTACGATTTTCAGAATCAATAAACACCTAAACTCAAGCGAACACAGAGGAACTATGTTTCGCTGGGGATGGACAACCAGACACAGGATATGACCTTAGATGTTGCTAGGACGTAAAACAACAACAAACAAACAAACGGGAAATGTTCACTACATTCCCTTTGAAGTCTCCCAATATCCCGACAATGCAGCTCAACCTGGATCGAGCTTGGTCGGACTGCGACTGCGCCTGCGCCCGAGTCCCAACCCCATGCACTACTCACACCGCAGC
Organism: Branchipolynoe longqiensis; assembly: GCA_030323885.1. Classification (NCBI taxonomy): domain Eukaryota; kingdom Metazoa; phylum Annelida; class Polychaeta; order Phyllodocida; family Polynoidae; genus Branchipolynoe; species Branchipolynoe longqiensis. Next base: position 11,210,168 of record CM059188.1, on the reverse strand, counting down.
GCGATCACACCACGCCCGCTGTCTGCGCATGCGCGAGCCAGTTTGGTTTATTTTTTTCCCTCCACCTCCTGACCCAGGGCGCATGCAAGTCGGACTCATTATCACCCACCATGAGCACATGCTATAGCGCCATGGAGCGGAGGTAACCATGCGTGAAATGTCTGCATTATGACCGCCCTGGCTTCGCGACACGCACACATGGGGTGTTGGGTTGGCCGCGGGGGGGGGGGGGGGGTGAGGGTGAGTGTTGGATATATTTGGTTGGTTGCTGTCCCACTGTTGTGTGCGGGTCATACCAGAACGGGTACCGACTTGTGACAGTGTGCACAGATGGTGACTTTATAGTGTTGGCCCGCTGGTGTGTGGGGGTGGGGGGGGGGAGAGGGGGGGGAGATTGTTGGTTGGTTGTTGGAATGTTCCCTTCTGTTAATATCTAAGGTCATTTCGGGATGGGTACTGACTTGTGATAGAGCGCACTCATGGTAACTTTATAGCGATGCCCCACTGGGATACCATGATGTCAGCACCATGACCTGATATCCGATTCAGTCACATTATCCTGACACTCAGCTAACCAGTCCTTGCCAGCACTATAAAGCTGCCACGAGTGTGCACTGTCACAAGTGGGCACCCATCCGTATATGGCCTCAGGTGTTGCCAGGGTGTAAAGCTCCAACAACCAAGTAACCAAAATAGTCCGTCAGATGGCAGGTCCTGTGAATCCTCAGATTCCCGATATTGTCGGACGTGGTGAATACACATAAACGATGTAGTATTTTCTCTAATGTGCAGTACATGCTAGGTTAAATTCCCTATATTATACACTAGAACCAGATCTAAAAGAATAATCCTACCACATTTGGTCATCAGAAGGCAAGTGTTTATAGACGCAACTTAAATCTAACTTAAACATTTGTGTGTGTGTGTGGTAAACATGTATATTCTGCTGAATAAGTCTTTTGTCAGTGCCGAAGCACTGATCTTCAAGCCATTTTTCAATTCAGGGTTATTTACACAAAAGGTATATTTAGAATAAGGTATAGAATAACTTTGAATACAAAATTTGCAGCATGTACTACAATGAATGGCAATATGGTAACAGGAGTGTCATATAACTAGATCAATATTAGTCAGAGCAATGTGACTATTTACATAGTATTTACAATGTAAGCAGAAGTTATCTTCTGTATTCAGTTGGTTAAGTTGTAGTAAGTTTTACTGTTCAGTTGCAGTTAGGCAAGCGGTATATAATGTCAGTTTGTTAGAAGTATTCTAGTTTTACTCTAGTGTAGTTAGTTATGTGAGTTTATGAATTATTTTGTTGGGGTTGGGTTGTTAATAATACACTAGACCAGCTGTAACATTCTATAGTTAAAGTTGCCTACTTCGATGATCTTGAGTTTCTGTCATTTTCTGAAATAAATATATTAGCTTAATCATTATAATCGATCTTACTTTTGTTTGAATAAACTTTGCTATGAAATTACCAACTTATGAGATATCTGAAATAAAACCTCTCTAAATCAACCGACCATGAGGCCCACGTTAAGCGGGCCATTTATAGAGGTGGTCGCTTTAGTGAGTTAGAATATCGTTACAATGGTATTGTTGGGACCCAAATAAAGTGATCGATATAGGGGATTTGTCCATCGGTGGAGGGGTCGATATAGAGAGGTTTTACTGTATTTAAATATGCCTAGTGATATTTGGTATGTACTACTTTGGTATGTGCTTCAGCATGAACAACTTCTACTAAATTTACATATACTGCCTTCTATGCGGCAAGAAATACCTAATATTAAAAATAAGGTTGGCAGGAGAGCCAACCTTAACTTCCGGAGTGTGAACTAATGGTGCTGTCACATTACAACGCATCGCACCAACGTACGCCAACCTATGTGATTTTTAGCCACGATGTTGGGATACTTCATTATGCATTATGCATGCGTTAGGTGCTCATTGGTATGCATCAATGTATGTCGACGTTCGTCGGGATACAGTGTCATACGTCAGGCGGTCGGCAAAGTTTTGTGCATGCACAAAACTCTCGACGTACGACAACGTTCGACAACGTGTGGATTTTACGTCGGCCATACGTTATGTTTATGTATGGCTGACGTAAAATATACGTTAGACATACATTAGACAAACGTTGTTCACTATGCTACACTATGTTGACCTATGTTAAAGGCTGTGTACTGACAATGTGTACTGACAATCTGCGTACTGACAATGTATGGATAAAGTATGTCCAACATACGTCTAAATTACGTTTGACTGTATTTATATTGCATCCTATTGCTGGTGACATGGTACCTTATTGTATCAGGGCATGGAGTGGTGTGGGTTGGTAGAATGGTGGAGGTGGTGTGAGAGTGGGACCAGCGTTTTTGTGGTGTGGGGGTGTTTGAGTGTGGGGGTATGAGGAGGGAGGGAGTGGTGTCAGTTTGTGGGATAGTGGAGGTGGTGTGAGGGAGGTACCAGTGTTTGTGCAGTATGGGGGTGTTTGAGTGGGGTTATCAGGGGGGAGGTAGTGGTGTGGGTGTTTGGGACAGTGGAGGTGGTCTGAGGATGGGACCAGTGTTGTTGGGGTGTGGGGATGTTTGGGTGTGGAGGTATCAGGGGGAGGAGGGAGTGGTGCGTGGGGGTGTCAGCGGGAGGAAGGTATGTGGGTTGTCGGAATGGTGTAGCTGGTGTGAGGGTGGGACCAGTGTTTTTGCGGTGTGGGGTGTTTGAGTGTGGGAGTGGTGTGTGGGGGTGGCAGGAGGCGGAGCGTGTGTGGGTTGTTGGAATGCTGGAGCTGGTGTGAGTGTGGGACCAGTGTTTTTGCGGTGTGGGGTGTTTGAGTGTGGGAGTATCAGGAGGAGGGAGTGGTGTGTGGGGGTGGCAGGAGGAGGGAGTTGTATGGGTGTCTGGGATGGTGGGGGTGGTGTGAGGGTGTGTCCAGTGTTTTTGCGTGTGTAGGGGGTTTGAGGGTGGGGGTATCAGGGGGGAGGTAGTAGTGTGGGTGTGTGGGATAGTGGAGGTGGTCTGAGGGTGGGGCCAGTGTTGTTGGGATGTGAGGGTGTTTGGGTGTGGGGGTATAAGGGGGAAGGAGTGGTGTGTGTGGGTGGCAGGGGGAGGGACGTGTGTGGCTTGGTGAGATGGTGGAGGTGGTGTGACTGTGGGACCAGTGTTTTTGTGAGGTGGGAGGATTTGAGTGTGGGGGTATCAGGAGGGAGGAATGGTGGGTGTGTGTAGGATAGTGGAGGTGGTGTGAGGGTGGGGCCAGTGTTTTTGCGGTGTGGGGGTGTTTGAGTTTTGGGGTATCAGGGGAGGAGGGAGTGGTGTGTGTGGGTGGCAGGGGGAGGGACTTGTGTGTGTTGGTGGGATAGTGGAGGTGGTCTGACTGTGGGACCAGTGTTGTTGCAGTGTGCTGGTGATTGAGTGTGTGTGTGTGGGTGGGGGGGGGGGGGGTCGGCGGTGGATTAAGCCTCTATCACCCTTATTGCTTTCCAGTAGGACGAGTGCACAGATTAGGTGGCCCTGATTTCCCAGCGTGCATGATGCTCGTCACCAGGTCCGCCCGCGCATGCGTCATCTACTCGTCACACACGCTGCACACGCATGCACCGGATGTGGTTTCCTGCGCGGTGACCCCAGGTTCTAAGTGCAACCCCCTGTATATATATATATATGTATATATATATATATATATGTATCTGTGTATAAAGTAGGGCTATGTAAGGAAGGGAAGGAGAAGACGAGTGTTGGGTCAGACATTTTTATAGAGCGTCTTGGCATAGCACAATAACAGGCATACCGGTAAAAGTTTGAAATCGCTTAGGGAAGTGACTGCCCGGCTGAGCTTGCCGAGAAAAACGCCCAGTGGTGGTGCTAGTATTAGGCAACCGCGGCAAATCCGGGCAGGTTAGCGATTGGCTAATAATATATCGAAGTAACGTAATGGCATATGCATGTACATTCATGTACATATAATATATTCTTCTTATGGATTGTGGCGATAATGACAGCAAGTGTCATATGTATAATTCTAACGTCCCCTCAAGTTTGGTTTAACGGGGTTATAGTGTATATGTTATGCATAGCGCATTATGCGATCGTGAGATTCGAACCCACGGGCTCGAACCCTACTCCAGTCAAACCAATGACTTAACAATTGATACTTGTCGCTTCCTAGCCAGGTGTTCGCCATTATTAGGATACATCAAGGACTGATTGGCTTGGTGACAGGATAATGTGACTAAGTGGGATATCAGGTCATGATGCTGATGGCTTGGTCTCCCAGTGGGACAACACCGTGAATTTGCCATGAGTGTGCACTGTCACAAGTCAGCACCTGTCCTGTGATGACCTTAGATGTTGGCAGGATGTAACACTCCAACAATCAGGATGTTTGCATCTATAAATAGTTGCATGATTAGAACAATTGAAATGAAAGTATAAAAAACAGACTATGATAACACAAAACACTAAACTCCTTCACGTAATCGCCTTCCTTCAGAGAATACTCCCGCTCGCTGCCAATTCCTTCTTGGACCTGAAAGTAAAAGAAAACATATCATGGAAGCCAATTTGCGGGTCCCAACGATACACCGGAAGTGACGTGAGATGCAGCGCGGCAGTAACCGGAAGTCATGCGCGCCTAATAAGCGGAATCAGCTCGTTCTGCGCACCTGTCAGTGGCGACGTTTCCGGCGACGCTCCATCCCCAACTTCCGGCCTTCTCCTTCGCCCGGTCCTTACCTGTCAGTTCTCAGGTTTCCCACGTGGGGGAGCGCCGGGAATGAGCGTCATTACCTCGTCTTTGGCGCCGAGCTGCTCTGAGTGAATGCTACTCCATAATATATAAATGCCACAGGGGCTGCGTCAGTGCATCCATAAGGGAGAGGTGTGAGGACACGTTGTATTATATTTATGTGGGATGCAATGCAATATGCGCATATTATTTAACGCAGAGTCATTATGTATCATTTGTTACCTATATTACCTGCCATATTATTAAAGCTGCATAGTCCATTTTGTTTGTTTGATTAAAATTGCCTAGTCCGATGCTTTTGAATTTTTGGCATTTTCTGAGATAAATACATTATGCTAATCATTATAGTATACCTTAGTTTATGTTGAAGTAATTTATATTTTAAATGGCTACCTTTGGAGATCTTTGACGTCAAAACTTGCCAAATTAATTTTGGCAAGCATGCCAAAACTCTGGCACCATAGACTTCAGTAGTAACAGGTTCGATTAAATTGACTTATTACGACCTTTTATGCAGCAAAATATGCATAATAAGTGCACCAGTATCAAAGTTGAATGCGTAGAATTATGTTTATATAAGTGTTTTGGTTTTGAAAATTTGATGTTTTCATCAGACTGTGCAACTTCAACGACCCCCCTCCAGCACAAAAATGGACATCAGCCATTGGGGGTCATACAGTGGTTAGACGTATCGTAATAAAATATTGCTATATTTCAAACAAGTAAAATAGAGCACAGAAATGTATGTCAAAGAGCATACAACTACGGTAATGTAAGAAGTGGTATATGATAAATAAAATCAGCAGCAAACAACTTTTCAAGTTAAAAATGGAAAATTTATGAAAAACCAGTTTACCTCAAGAATTGAATAATGAGTTGCGGATTGAATCCGAAAGACAGCATCACACCCTCATTTCCAAATACATCATCTCTACCTGGCTACATATTCCGATGGAAACAACATTGTCGAAAGCAAAGCGCGTGCCTAGATTTGATTCTATATATCCAGTTAGATACTAGTGCATTTGTTCAGAATTGGTCGCTTCATAGAAGTCCCTATTTAAGTCAATTTCATTTGGATCTCTTACTGATGATGCCTGCAATGTTAGAGTTTGGACAAGCACACCAAAGATTAATTGGCCATGTTTAAACTTCAAATATCGGTGTGGGTGGGGGCTGTTTGTGGATGGTGGAGATTATTGTGACTGTGGGATTGTGTGTGGCTGTGTTGGTGCATGTGAGTGTGGTTGTGTGTATGTGGGTGGTGTAGATTATTGTGACTGTGGGATTGTGTGTGGCTGTGTTGGTGCATGTGAGTGTGGTTGTGTGTATGTGGGTGGTGGAGATTCTTGTGACTGGGATTGTGTGTGGCTGTGTTGGTGCATATGAGTGTAGGTGTGTGTATGTGGGTGGTGGAGATTCTTGTGACTGTGGGATTGTGTGTGGATGTGTTGGTGCATGTGAGTGTGGTTGTGTGTATGTGGATGGTGTAGATTCTTGTGACTGTGGGATTGTGTGTGGCTGTGTTGGTGCATGTGAGTGTGGATGTGCCTGGATGTAGATTCTTGTGACGGTGGGATTGTGTGTAGCTGTGTTGGTGCATGTGAGTGTGGATGTGCCTGGATGTAGATTCTTGTGACGGTGGGATTGTGTGTGGCTGTGTTGGTGCCTGTGAGTGTGGATGTGCCTGGATGTAGATTCTTGTGACGGTGGGATTGTGTGTGGCTCTGTTGGTGCATGTGAGTGTGGATGTGCCTGGATGTAGATTCTTGTGACGGTGGGATTGTGTGTGGCTGTGTTGGTGCATGTGAGTGTGGATGTGCCTGGATGTAGATTCTTGTGACTGTGGGATTGTGTGTGGCTGTGTTGGTGCATGTGAGTGTGGATGTGCCTGGATGTAGATTCTTGTGACGTGTGGGATTGTGTGTGGCTGTGTTGGTGCATGTGAGTGTGGATGTGCCTGATGTAGATTCTTGTGACGGTGGGATTGTGTGTGGCTGTGTTGGTGCATGTGAGTGTGGATGTGCCTGGATGTAGATTCTTGTGACTGTGGGATTGTGTGTGGCTGTGTTGGTGCATGTGAGTGTGGATGTGCCTGGATGTAGATTCTTGTGACGGTGGGATTGTGTGTGGCTGTGTTGGTGCATGTGAGTGTGGATGTGCCTGGATGTAGATTCTTGTGACGGTGGGATTGTGTGTGGCTGTGTTGGTGCATGTGAGTGGGATGTGCCTGGATGTAGATTCTTGTGACGGTGGGATTGTGTGTGGCTGTGTTGGTGCATGTGAGTGTGGATGTGCCTGGATGTAGATTCTTGTGACGGTGGGATTGTGTGTGGCTGTGTTGGTGCATGTGAGTGTGGATGTGCCTGGAGGTAGATTCTTGTGACGGTGGGATTGTGTGTGGCTGTGTTGGTGCATGTGAGTGTGGATGTGCCTGGATGTAGATTCTTGTGACTGTGGGATTGTGTGTGGCTGTGTTGGTGCATGTGAGTGTGGATGTGCCTGGGTGGAGATTCTTGTGACTGTGGGATTGTGTGTGGCTGTGTTGGTGCCTGTGAATGTGGTTGTGTGTATGTGCCTGGGTGTAGAAATAGTGAATGTGATGGAGGGTATGGGTGAGACTGTGTGGGTGTGTTGTATGTGTATCGTATTTCGGAGTGTGATTCGGCGTGTGTGGATGGTCGGAATGGGTATTAATTTGGTTGTGTGTGGGCGGGTGTGTTGGTATCGGTGTTATGTTTGGGAATGACGTGTGTGGTGTGTGTGACGTGTATTGGACGTGTGGTGGGTTTCGATGATCAGTGTAGGGGTGGAGGTGTGTGAGTGAGGGTGGGAGACTGGTGTGTAAGTAGGGTAGGTATGGGTGTGGTTCTGTGGGTGTGTAAGTGTGGATGTGTGGGTGAGTATGACCGTAGTGTGGGTGTGGTTTGTATAGCATGTGTGGACGGTGTGTTAGCTGGTGGCTGGTGTGTAATATGTGTGTGTGGGCGTGTGGATGTCTAGTGGGTGCAAATGGTCAGTACGGGGGTGTATGTGCGTGTATGTGGGTGAATATGGGTGAGATACTGATGTGTTGGTGCCTGTGCGTGAGTGTGTGGGTCTGTGTGTGTCTGCATCTGCATCTGTGTCTCACATCTGCATCTGCATCTGCATCTGTGTCTGCATCTGCATCTGCACCTGCGTCTGCACCTGCATCTTTGTATGTGTCTTCGTCTGCTTGTGCATCTGCATCTGTGTTTGCGTCTGCGTCTGCATCTGCGTCTGCGTCTGCCTCTGGTCTGCGTCTGCATCTGGTCTGTGTCTGCATCTGCGTCTGCGTCTGCGTCTGCGTCTGCGTCTGCCTCTGCATCTGCGTCTGCATCTGCATCTGCGTCTGCATCTGCATCTGCATTTGCATCTGCGTCTGCATCTGCGTCTGCGTCTGCGTCTGCGTCTGCGTCTGCATCTGCGTGATGAGGCAGGTTCAGGCCCGCACTGACCCCCGGCTGTATGCCAGTGCGTGTGGGTTGGAGGCTGGTGTGCGGGTGTGCGCGTGGATGTGTGTTCAAGCCCTGATTGACCCCCGGATTGCGTTCTTTACTCCCACGCCCTCCTCCTGTAACCAGACCAGGCTGAGGCTGCCGGGCCCCTCGGGCCTGCTCCAGGGCTGCTCCAGTACCACGCAGGGAAGCACGGTGTCTGAATCGGTCGAGCGCAGCCACCCTGCGCGGAAGGTCGGGTGTTCGATTCCCGAGCGAGTCAAAGCAATGACTTACAAAATTGATACTTGTCTCTTCCTAGCAGCTCGGCATTAGTTTGTGTTACATTCTTTTTAATGGTGGTTTATTTACCCTGTCCATAAGATGTAAGTTCATGATAGAAGTGGTTTTCAATGCTAAATAGCTTTAGTCATTAGTTTGTGGATTATTACCTTGAATGGTTTGTTAATAATATGTCCAAGTGTATTTATTAGGATAGCGCAAGGACTCAACGGTTAGGTGTCAGGATAATATGATTGAGTGGGATATCAGGTCATGGTGCTGGTGGCCTGGTCTCCAAGTGGGGAAGCACTATGAAGTCACCATGAGTTTGCACTGTCACAAATCGGTGCACGTCCTGATATGACCATATATGTTGTCCGGACGTTACACTCCAACAACCAACCATTTTTCTATCAAAAGTGCACCATGGACACTCTCACCAACTACATCTACCAATACCATATCGTGCTTCGTCACAACGCGGGGGAGTCAGGCGGCTGGCTACCTTCACGGTCTAGTCCATCTGAATGTCACATGGCGCCTTCATTCAGGACACAAGATAGTCAGATTCATGATATATGGAGGTCGAGCTGGGGCTATGAGCAGTAATGCCTGCAGGAGGGATCGGACAGTGGTGGTTGTGATTGATGGCAGTGGTGGTGGTGATTGATGGCAATGGTTGTGGTGATTGCTGGCAATGGTGGTGGTGATTGCTGGCAGTGGTGGTGGTGGTTGCTGGCAGTGGTGGTGGTGATTGATGGCAGTGGTGGTGGTGATTGATGGCAGTGGTGGTGGTGTTTGATGGCAGTGGTGGTGAAGAGGAAAGGAGTACTGGACGTGGTGGAGGCGGACGTAGCGTCACAGTTGGTTTGTTTGTTGTTTAACGTCCTAGCAACATCTAAGGTCATATCAGGATGGGTACTGACTTGTGACAGTGCCCACTGATGTCACCTTTATAGTGCTGCATCACTGGGAGACCAGACCACTGGCACCATGACATGATATCCAACTCAGTCACATTATCCTGACACTGAGCCAACCAGTCCTATCCTAATAATGCCAAGCACCTGGCTAGAAAGCGACAAGTATCAATTTTTAAGTTGACTTGACCAGGCTTTGAACCGACGAACCTCTGATCTCCCAAAACAGGAGACGGACGCTCAACTCATTCGCAAATCCTGTCTGGTCATCAGAGTTGGTAGTGGTGACGCTGGTGGCAGCGGTACTGATGGTGGTGCTGGTGAAAGCGGTGGTGGGGTTGGGGATGGTAGGGTAGATGGTCGGGGAGTAGATGTGGTTCCATCAGTGGTTGTGATCTTGGGAGCGGTGGGAAGAGGCATGGCCATAATCGTGGCGGCGGAGGCGACGGTCGCTGTGGCTGTGGCGGCGGTGGTGCGGGAGGCAGCGGAGGCGGTGACATTGGCGGCAGTGGCGGCGTTTGAGGCAGTGGCATCGGAGGCAGAAATGGTTGCACCAACCGCGATGGCGGGGGCGGTGGTAACGATGGAGGCGATGGCGTCGGCGGTGGTGCCAGTGGTAGCAGAGGCGGCGGTGGTAGGGGCGGAGACGGTGGAGGAGGCGCAGGAGGCGCAGGAGGCGAAAAGGGGCGAAAGGGGGTGAAAGGGGGCTGTGGTGGGAGAAGTGGTAGTAACAGTGGCAGCGGTGGCGGTGGCACCGGCGTTGGCAGCGGTAGTAGAAGTGGTGGTGGAGGGTGTAGTAGTGTCAGTGGTGGGTGTAATAGTGGTGGTGGCGGGTGTAGTAGTGGTGGTAGCAGCGGTAGTAGTAGTGGCGGCGGCAGGTGTAGTAGTGGTGGTGGCGGGTGTAGTAGTGGCGGTGGTGGGTGTAGTAGTGGCAGTGGCGGTTGTAGTAGTGGTGGTGGTGGTAGTAGTAGTGGCAGTGGCAGGTGTAGTAGTGGCAGTGGTGGGTGTAGTAGTGGTGGTGGTGGGTGTAGTAGTGGCAGTGGTGGGTGTAGTAGTGGCGGTGGCCCGTGTAGTAGTGGTGCTGGTGGTAGTAGTAGTGGCTGTGGCAGGTGTAGTAGTGGCACTGGTGATATTAGTAGTGGCGGTGGTAGGTGTATTAGTGGCGGTGGCAGGTGTAGTAGTGGCAGTATCGGGTGTAGTAGTGGCGGTGGCGGGTGTAGTAGTGGCACTGGCGGTAGTAGTAGTGGCGGTGGCGGGTGTAGTAGTCACGGTGGCGGGTGTAGTAGTATCGGTGGCGGATGGCAGGCGTCGGGGGTTGTGGTCCGGGAGATGCTCGTGAGGAGGCCGCAACGGCTCACGTTACCGGGCCGACTGAAAGCCAAGGTGCGACCGTGTTAAAATGGCGGCTACGACTGATGTAAACGCGGCGCCCGGTGTTTAGGTGATGTGTACCGAATTTATGTTAGTGGATCGGCGAATGTAAACAACTCGCAGGCGCAGGCTTGTCTTCTCCACCCCTCCATCCCCTACCCCCTCCCCCCGCCCACACCCCTCAGTCTGTGCCTGTAACCGGGACGCCCTATCCTACACCCCTTCCACCACACACACCCACACACCTCAGGCTGCTCCTGTTCCCGGATCGCCCTATCCTCCTCCCCCCCCCCCCCCCCCCCCGAAGGCCCCGCCACATCCGCCCCTCAGAATATGTGCGTGTGTTGGAGATGGGAGTGTGGGTGTGCGGGGGTGTACGTGGGGGGAGGGAGGGAGACATTGGCAGCGCAATACTGATGTACCTACCTGCCCCACCTGCCAAATGGTGAACGATGCCCAGATCATCACAATACATCAGCACAATACAATATCATCACCACCTGTGTACAAATGTGCCACTAGTACGGTAAACACTAGTTACTCCTGCATTGCTCGCTGTCTCTGTGACAGGGCCGTTAAACAACCTATTAGAAAAAGTGTTGGTTTGTTGTTGGTTGGTTGTTGGAGTGTTATGTGACTCCGACATCTAAGGTCATATCAGGATGGGTACCGACCTGCAAAAGTGCGCACTCACAGCGACTTCTTAGTGCTGCCCCGCTGGGAAATCAGGCCACAAGAACCATGACCCAATATCCCACTCAGTCATATCATCCTGACACTGAGCTAACCAGTCCTTGCCCTATCCTAATAATGTTGAGCGCAAAGCTAGGAAGCAACAAGTATCAATTTTTGTCAGTTGTTGGTTTGACTCGACCGAGAATCGAACTCCCGACCTCTGGCAGGGGAGGCCTGCGCTCTCTCGGTTCGGCCACTGCGTCCGGTCGGGTGGGGCGGGAGACTTTGCCAGCACAATATTGATGTACCCACCCACCTGCCAAAAGGTGAATGATGCCCAGATCACCGTGAACCGTATCAGCAAAATACTATATCACCACCTCCGAACAAATGTGGCACCAGTACGGTAAACACAAGTTACTCCTGCAGCGCTCGCTGTGTCTGTGACAGGGCTGCTGACTAACCTATTAGAACAACTGTCAGAAGGCTGGGTTAAGGGAATAACCATATTATTTTGAAATCTAATATGCTAAAAGTATTGTTCAAAATACTCATATATCATAGACCACTACTTTTGGGTGAATAGGTTATTAAATCCTGCGGATTAATCTATGTTGATAGTTGAATTGAGAGCATTTCTTGGACCCATCTTGATTGTTCCCATTTAATCAACTCTACTTCAATATACGGAAACACTGTTATGTATTGTACTAAGGCTCAATCACAATTAATCAACTCCACTTAAATGTAGGGGAACACTATTATGTATTGTAATAAGGCTCAATCACATTTAATCAACACTACTTCAATGTAGGTAAGCACTGTTATGTAGTGTACTAAAGTTCAATCACATTTAATCAACTCTACTTCAATGTAGGTAAACACTGTTATGTATTGTACTAAGGCTCAATCACATTTAATCAACTCTACTTCAATGTAGGTAAACACTGTTATGTATTGTAATAAGGCTCAATCACATTTAATCAACTCTAGTTCAATGTAGGTAAGCACTGTTATGTATTGTACTAAGGCTCAATCACATTTAATCAACGCTACTTCAATGTACATAAACACTGTTATGTATTGTACTAAGGCTCAACCACATTTACTCACCTCTACTTCAATGTATGTAAACACTGTTATGTATTGTGCTAAGGCTCAATCACATTTAATCAACTCTACTTCAATGTAGGTAAACACTTTTATGTATTGTACTAAGGCTCAATCACATTTAATCACCTCTACTTCAATGTATGTAAACACTGTTATGTATTGTGCTAAGGCTCAATCACATTTAATCAACTCTACTTCAATGTAGGGAAACACTGTTATGTATTGTACTAAGGCTCAATCACATTTAATCAACGCTACTTCAATGTACATAAACACTGTTATGTATTGTACTAAAGCTCAATCACATTACAAACACTGGATGCTGGAACGATGGGCTCCACCTGTTATTTACCATTGATTCATACCAACACATTGTGTGTGTGCATTGGATGGGGGTGGGGGTAGGGACGGAGACATAGCCTGCACAATACTGCTGCACCTGTCTGCCCCACCTGCCAAATGGCAAGCGATGCCCAGATCGCCACTAACCGCATCAACACAATACAATATCACCACCTGTGCACAAATGTGGCACTAGTATGGTAAACACAAGTTACTCCCGCAGCATGCTGTCTCTGTGACAGGGCCATTGAACACCCTATTAGAAAAAGTGTCAGAAGGATGGGTTATGGGAATAACCACGTGATTTTGAAATCTGATATGCTAAATATTTGTTCAGATACTTATCTGTAAATAAACAATATTTTGGGGTGAATACTTGATGGAATCCTGTGGGTTAATATATATTAAAAGTCGAAATGAAAGCGTTTGTTGGCCGCCATCTTGATTTTTCCGATTTAATCATCTCTACTTCAACATAGAAAAACACTCGAGTAGTTCCATCTTTTATTTACAGTTGATTCATAGCGATGCATTTTTTGTTCCGATTTAGCCATACATGTAATTCACTGCCACTGTGGGTAGGATCCTGTCGATAGGAATGAATGTTGTATGTACGTAAACACCAGCATACAACTACAGCCATGTTCAACTGCCCATCGGCCGTATGACACCCAATACAACATGATTAACGACGATCGATATTAACGCCCTATCAACACCCTTTATCCCCGATCCTTATCAGCGACCCTTATCGACATTCCCCAAATCACCTCTATCAGCACACCTACTACCATCCCCTAATACTTGTAATAGCACATGTATCACCCATGACCACCACTATCACCATCCCTATCACCACCCCTATCACCATCCCTATAACCACACCTATCACCATCTCAATCGCCACTATCAACATCCCATAACAGGATATTTATCAGCACCTATATCAATCTGCCCTATTAGTATATCACTATCACTTCCCCCATAACCCCTCCCTACCACTACCCCTATCACTGCCCCTATCACTGCCCCTATCACTGCCCCCTATCACTCCCCCTATCACTCCCCATATCACTGCCGCTATCACTGCCCCCTATCACTCCCCCTATCACTCCCCATATCACTGCCGCTATCACTGCCCCTATCAATCCCCCTATCACTACCACCTATCACATCCCCCTACCACTGCCCCTATCACTCCCCATATCACTCCCCATATCACTGCCGCTACCACTGCCCCTATCAATCCCCCTATCACTACCACCTATCACATCCCCCTATCCCTGCCCATATCACTGCCCCCGATCACTTCCCTGTCAGGTATCCTATCACTACCACCTATCACATCCCCTATCACTGCCCCTACCACTGCCTCTACCACTGCCCCTACCACTCCCCTATCACTGCCCCTATCACTGCCCCTATCACTTCCCTTTCACTCATCCTATCACTGCCCCTTCACTGTCACATATCAGCCCATCACTTCCCCCTATCACTTCCCCCTATCACTTCCCATAGCACTTACCCCTATAATTACCCCCTATCACTACCCCTATCACTGTCCCATAGCACTGCTCATATCACTGCCCCCTATCACTGCCCCTATCACTTCTCCAATCACTTCCCCCTATCACATCCCCTATCACTTCCCCCTTATCACATCCCCCATTTCACTGCTCCCTATCACGGTTCCCTATCACTTTCCCAATAACTGTTCCCTAATCACTCCCCTCACCGCCGCCCCTCTCACCGCCGCCCTCCCCCGGCCCTACCCCCAACCTCCCCCGGCCGTCACCCCCTGTCACCCCCGTCACCCGGCGCTGCCTGCCCGCGCCCGGTGTTTATGCCGATCCCAACTCATACCATCTTTCTGTGTCGGCCACCTGCAGATTGTTCACCCGGTCCGGCCGGCAGGTCTCCACATCCATCTAAACACGCGCGTAAATATTTGCCGCCTGCAACACAATACCCCGAGCCCCGCACGTGGTAAGGGGTGACCC
>CM059188.1:10786589-11194748 GCA_030323885.1 Branchipolynoe longqiensis | reverse complement strand
CCCTCCCCCTTTTCCCTTCCCCCTCTCATCTCTGTTCTACGCTCTCCCTTTACCTCCTCCCTTATCCCATATCCCCTCTCACACCCCCACAAACCCCGCGATTCGAGTAATAAACGTAATTAGGAAAAGTAATCAATTTGCTCATTTAAATTTCATAACACCGGTGACGGCGTTACTTGTCGGCGGGGGATGCTGCGAGGGGAGGGCGGCGAACGGGGAGAACTTGGCCGCCCTCGGGCGGCGACTTGCCCCCATTCAGCGACTGCTTGGCACTGACAAAGGCGCCGATTTGAGGAGATGGCGGTCAGCACATTAATCAACACAAACAGCGGCGCCATGGCGCCTTGGCGCCAATTGGCCACCACATAGGTGTGTGGGTGACTATGTGTGTGTGTGGGTGTGTGGTCGGGTCTCCGTATGTAGGTTGGTTGGTTGTTGGAGTTGTACGTCCTGGCAACATCTAAGGTCATATCAGGACGGGTACTGACTTATGACAGTGCACATCCATGGTGAATGTATAGTGCTGCCACACTGGGAAATCAGGCCACCAAGACCATGACGTGATATCCAACTCAGTCACATTATCCTGACACTGAGCTAACCAGTGATTGTCCTATCCTATTACTAGTATTAAAACAGAGTGCCAGGCTAGGAAGTGACAAATATTAATTTGTATAAGTCATTGGTTTGACTCGACCAGGAACCAAACTCTCGAACTCCCGATCTCCTGCATGCGAGGCCCGCGCTCTACCGATTGGGCCACCACACCCAGTCCCTGCATCACTAGGGGCCAACTGATTGGTTGGTTGGTTGTTGGAATGTTACGTCCTGGCAACATATAAGGTCATATCAGGAGGGGGAGGCACCGCACAGCCACAGCTACATCCACGTCCAGGCCAGACGTGATGGCCAAATGAGTTGAGTGCCTGTCTGCTTCCCATTTTGGCCAGGTCAAGGGATTCCAAGGCCCACCCTCAAACCCTGAGCCAAGTCAAAGGAATGAGTTAAAACATGGATAAATTAATCGCCAGCTCGCCTGGTGCGCAGCATGAGTAGGAGTAGCGTGGAATGAGGAAGAACAATTGTCCATTGGTTGAACTTTATCCGATTCTTAAAAATTGGGTCACCTGATTTGATCATAGATTTTCTATATAGCTGTAAAATATTCCGATAAAACACATGGCTGGGGAATGTGAACTGGTCTATAAGGGATTACAAATGGTCTATAAAGGTAAATGATGTATAGGGCCAGGGGCATGAAGGTATTATGTGGTGCTGGTGATCCTGTACTTATATTAAATAGTCATTGTGTATTCTATAGATAGTGTGAGAGGGGCACTACTGTTAATGTGGAAGGAGCTCAAGAGCTCTACTCACAACCCCCTCCCCCCCAACTGTTACTCACGGATCACCACATACACAGACACAACAGGGCAGGTGAGGCCAAAGCAGCCAAGGCATGGTGGTGGTGGGTAGATCACAGTTGTCATGGTGATACAGAAATGCTTACTGTTGATTGGTGGACCTAGAAATGCTTAATGTTGATTGGAGGGCATGATCCGGTGATATGCCATATCAAGTCCAGAAACCATTATATAATAATAAACCTGAGGATGCAAGCTCTCTGTCTTCCTGCACTCGATATACTCCGTCTTTCTTATACTTGCCTGAGGTGATTTCCTATTAGCCTGCCTACACAACTAAAGCTCTCAGATGACGACTTTACATAGCGTCTAGGGGCATATTTGAATTGAATTGAATACTTTATTTCAGACTCAGCATTATGGTTGTTACATGAAAGGTACATATATGAATAAATGTGAATAACATACAATAATAGAATGAAGACTACAATATTAACCATTACCATAGTCCGATGAAGACATCAAATGGTCTAAACCAGAACAGTTACCCACAATTGGTCCTATATATCCAATTTAGATATAGTATAGTCATTTTAGGGCCAAATAAGGGCTAACCTAGACAAAACTGCAATTGAAGTTCTTTTTAAATGTTTTTGGAAGCAGTGATATGTCCCTGATAACATACACAATTTGCCAGCTGTACAAATTTGCGCAAAAGAAATACAAGCCAAAACGCAAGGGTCCTGAAATAGTAGGCCACTCATTAAGCATGTGTTGCTGCATAGAGGGGAATCATAAGTCAAGTCAATAGAAGTTGTTACTTCTGGGGCCGTATGCACCAATCAGAGTTAGGGCCTTAACCGCGGTTTGACTATCTCCACAGGGCTAACTGTGGAAAATCCATATGCATCAATCGGTGCCAGCGCTAACTGCCGACCATAGCCTAGGCTAAGCTAAACCATTATCAGATTGGGTTTAACTGCTAGCCGGGGCGGTTAGTGTGGATGTATGGATGTAAATCTATTCAATGCCATCATATTTAACAGAGTTACATAGTCAAATAGTGAAATTGTATTAAATTAACGCTAAAATCGAAGCAAGATTAACGCTGCTGCCGCAAAGGCGGCGATATTAATATTTTCGAATCGACGAGTGTAAAATAAACAAATCGCCGCCGCCGCAGGCGACATCAATATCCATACTGTCCTACGTCAACTAAAAATGGCCGCCGCCACCGAATCGGTGGGAATATATTAGGCCCAAATCTATTCAATGCTGTCATATTTAACAGAATTACATATGCAATAAGTGAAATCTTATCAATTTAGCCCTAAATTCGAACCAATATTAACGCCGCCGCCACATTGGCAGCGTTATTCATATCGATGACTGGAGGGAATTCCCAAATCTATAAATAAACTCATGGTCAACTACCCGTCCCGGCTAAAACATTGGTGCATACCACTTTACCTTTTTCACGGACCCCCCACTACCCGGTGCTAGCTGACCGGAGCTAGCGCCTAGCTCCGGTTAAGCCTAGCACAACTTGGTGCATATGGCCCCAATGTTGACTGAATTGGGGTGTTTGTTCCTGCCAACATTGATTGGGTATATTGTCGCCTCAAATATCTCTAAAGTTTTGGGCATTTAAAATAAAAGATGCTTTAAAGTAATGTAGATTATATCGATCAACCTAAACTATGTATGTCATAAAATAGGAGAAACTCAAAATCGTTTAACTATGTAACTTAATCAAAATATTGAAATTCTACAATTGGTAATTGCATCGTGCATAGAACTAGAGAGAATAGCTATATCATATAGCTGATTTAATGTTCCTGACCAAATCACTTCCTAGCTATGGAGTATAAGGTCAAATAGTCCATTTTGTGATGGTATGCAGGGAAGGGATTACAGAGGGTGTAAGGAATCGTCATAGGGCTTCACAGACATCATCGCTCAAAGTAATATGCTGAGCATGTTACTGACCCTTTAACCAAGGAACGTTTTCAGAAACTAACCCCTTCCCCTGAAAAAAAGGACAAAAAAGAAAGGAACAAAAACATACATAACAGAAAGTACAAACAACCAATAAATTGACAATGAATTGACGATAAATTGAAAATAAATTGACAATAAAGTGACAATAAATTGACAATAAATTGACATTGAATTGACAATAAATTGACAATAAATTGACAATAAATTGACAATAAACTCACAGTAAACTCACAATAAACTGAAAATAAACTCACAATTCGCTGACAATATACTGACAATGCATTGACAATACATTTAAAATAAGTTGCCCCAATCTGCAAACGCTTGTTTCCTCCATGGCTATCACTGACTCTGATCGCATCTCTCTTTAAAGAGTTTAACCATCCCCCTTTTTATTTGATTAATAATAATAAACCGCACCAGCTTTCAATATTAAATATGCTTCCCCGCCAAAGGCAGTTGTTGGTTCATTGCTAACAGGCCTCACAGATATCGTTGGGTGTGTCTGTACCTGTCGCCACTCAAAAGACGCGGTGACACAAGGTACCTGACACCATGAATACCTGCCATCCAGCCATCCTCTCTCACCATCACCATCACCATCACCATCACTGACACCACACCATCACCATCATCATCACCATCACCATCATCATCAGCGCAAGCAGGACAAGCAGCAGAAGAATCTCCAGCAGCATCTCCAGCAGCAGCAGCTCCAGCAGCAGCAGCGGCAGCCCCAGCAGCAGCAGCTCCAGCAGCAACTCCAACAGCAGCAACTCCAACAGCATCAGCTCCAGCAGCAGCACCAGCAACAGCAGCAACACCACCTCCAGCAGCAGCATCATCAGCAGCAGCAGCAACACCACCTCCAGCAGCAGCACCAGCAGCAGCATCATCAGCGGCACCAGCATCATCACCAGCAGCACCACCTCCAGCAGCAGCTCCAGCAGCAACACCAGCTCCAGCAGCAGCAACACCACCTCCAGCAGCATCTCCAACAGCAGCACCCGCAGCAGCACCCGCACCAGCAACAGCACCAGCAGCACCAGCACCAGCATCACCAGCAGCAACACCAGCAACAACACCAGCATCACCAGCACCAGCAGCTCCAGCAGCAGCACCAGCAGCAGCACCAACAGCAGCACCAGCAACAGCACCAACAACAGCACCAGCAACATCACCAGCAGCAGCACCATCAACCCCACCTCCATCAGCAGCACCAGTAACAACACCAGCTCCAGCAACAGCACCAGCAGCAGCAGCAATACCACCTCCAGCAGCCGCACCATCAGCAACACCAGCTCCAGCAGCAGCAGCAGCACCAGCAGCACCAGCAACACCAGCAGCACCAGCAGCAGCAGCACCAGCAGCACCAGCAGCACCACCAGCTCCAGCAGCAACAGCAGCTCCAACAGGCAGCAGCAGCAGAAGCTGCAGCAGCGCCCCATCCCCATCCCCATCCCCGTCCACATCCCCATCCCCATCCCACCCCCACAGCAGCGGGGGCTGGGCGAGCATGCAATGCAATCATTGACTCTCCGTGCCTTGGCTTTAGCCGCCGTTTTTATATCCTCAGACAACCTCATTCATAATTGCTGAAACTGCGGATGAATTTAATATGAGCGGCTTTGTTGTGTTTTATGAGGCCCCGTTCCCGGCGGCCTACTTACCTTTCCCCACCTCGGCCCTGCCCCGCCATGCCCCTGCCCCCCAAGCCCCCATCTGCCCCAACCCCACCCCCAACACTCCTCACCCCCGCCCCCGACAAGCCACCTTCAAGGTGTAGATTATACCACACGCGAACCTACTGACTATAAACAACACCACCACCACCAATTGCCTTCGTTCATGAACAAAATAATTTAATTAAATAAATACTAACAACTAAAAACAAGTAGGGACAATTGTCATAAATCTCTAAATGTAATGACATTACTCTCAAACTACCGGCATGGTAATGTCAGTGGACAAGCAAAAGAAAGGGATCGATATAATATATATATATATACACATATATATATATATATATATATATATATATATATATATATATATATACATATATATACATGTATATACTTATATACATATGTACACATATATATACATATACATATATACATATATGTATATATACATGTATATACACATATACACATATATAGGCCCACCTATATATACATGATTTAATTCACCCGGAAATCCAATTCCAGTCTCATATTTGGATTTGTCATTGGGAGAACTTTAATCTGACAAGTAAGATACTAGATAGTGGGTGTGTGGTGAGAATTTGACATTTGACATCCAAACCGAATTTCAACTTTGAGAAGAGGACACTGACTGGATTGATCCGATTGTTATTTGTCAAATAGGGCCTGTCCAGTTGGGTGGTAATTCAGAATTTAGCGCCTGCCCATGCATGTGTGTCCCCAGATGTGTGTCCCCAGATGCGTGTCTGCTCCAACCTCACCCTCACTCCCACCCCAATTCCCACCCCCGCCACCCTCACTCCGACCCCGAACACCCTCATTCCCACCCCCAGACCCACACCACCCATCTCCACCTTCATCCACAACATCACCGCACTTCCATCTCCAGCCTCACTACTCTCAGTCTCCTGAACCTTGCCATCGACCCTCACTATTATTATGCATCTCAACCCTCACCCCATCCTACTCTTCACCCTCACTGACATCGTCCTCCTCATACTCCTCATAATCCTCATCATCATCAACTTTCACACCCTCATCCTCATATTCATCCTTACCCTTCCCCTCCCTCATCCTCATCTTCATCCTCACCCTTCCCCTCCCCCTCACACTCTCCCTCACCCTCACCCTCACCCTCACCCTCACCCTCACCCTCACCCTCACCCTCAGCTTCACGGGCACACTGACCGTCATCCTCACATTCATGACGAATCCCATGTCTCGCCCTCAGCTTCATCCCCATCTCAATCTCACCATGCCCACTCTCACCGCTCACTCACTCTCACCTTCACCATAACAATACATCCACACCCGTCACCCTGATCCTCATCTCACCTTACCCTAACACCACCCTCACCCCACCCTCATACCACCCTCACACCACCCTCCCCCCCAACCCATCCCCAATCTCACAGCCATTCACTTCCCTGCACCCACTCACCAACACCCCACCCTTATATCCACACCCGCCACAACTCTCACACTTATTCCCACATTTACCATCTACCCACCTATTCCTCTCCCCTCCCCTCTTCTCCCTCCCCCCTCTATCTCCCCCCCCCCATCCCCTACCCTAACCCATCCATACCCCGCTTCCCGTCCTCCTCCCCGTTCCCACCTCCTCCCCTTCCTCCCCCCTCCCCCTCCCCGTAACTCCCCCCTCCACCCCCCATCCCCTTTCCCTCTCCCCTTCTCCATCCCCTACCCCCTCCCCTCCATCTCCCCCTCCCCCTTCCCCTCCCTCTCCCCTCCCCCTTCCCCTCCCCCTTCCCCATCCCCCTTCCCTCCCCCTCCCTCCTCCCTTTCCCACCCTCTCCCACCCCTCCCTCTCTCCTCCCTTCCCCATCCCCCTCCCCTCCCCCTTCCCCCCTTCCCCCTTCCTCCTCCCATCCCCGTCCCCCTCATTCCCCCCTCCCCTCCTCCTCCCTCCTCCCTTCCCCCTCCACCTCCGCTCCCCCTCCCCGTCCCGTCCCGTCCCTCCCCTCCCCTCCCCCCCCCCCCTTCCCCTCCCCCTTTCCCCTCCCCATCCCTCCCTCCTCCCTTCCCTATCCTCCTCCCCTCCCCCTCCCCCT
Source organism: Branchipolynoe longqiensis (assembly GCA_030323885.1). NCBI lineage: Eukaryota > Metazoa > Annelida > Polychaeta > Phyllodocida > Polynoidae > Branchipolynoe > Branchipolynoe longqiensis. Next base: position 11,187,602 of record CM059188.1, on the reverse strand, counting down.
CCCGTCCCCTCCCCTTCCACCTCCTTCCTCCCTTCCCCATCCCATCCCCCTCCTCTTCCCCTCCCCCTTCCCCATCCACCTCCCTTCGCCCTCCCATCCCGTCCCCCTCCCCTTCTCCCTCCCCTTCCCATCCCATCCCCTTCCCTCCCCCCCTCCCCCGGCCCCACCCCCACCCCTATCCCCCTTTTCCCACAGCCTGTGTAGGTTCGCCGTGCACTGTGCATCTCCACCAGAGTGCTGGCTGTAACACGAGCGCCGCCTGGAGGTAATGAGATAAACTCATACGGCAATGTGCAATTCATCAGGCAGGCGGCACACTGCAGGACAAGGGCCCCGGCCATCATGAGGTGGGTGAGCAGATTATGTACAGCCGGGTATTCATAGCTTAAGTACATGGCACAACACACAGCAAGCATCAACAAGGAAACCCAGACGCGGTGGCCGAATTGATAGAGCGCAGGTCCCCCATGCGGAAGATAGGGAGTTCGATTTCCCGGTCGAGTCAAAGCGACGACTCACAAAATTGATACTTGTCACTTTCTAGGATGGCTGAATGAATTGAGCGTCCGTCTCCTGTTTTGCGATGTTGGGGGATCCGAACCCATGGGTTCATGGTTTTGAACACTGGTCGAGTCAAAGCAATTACTTACACAATTGATACTTGTCACTTTCTAGCCTGGCACTCACCATTATTAAGATAGGGCAAGGACTGGTTAGCTCAGTGTCAGGATAATGTGATTGAGTGCGCTATCAGGTCATGGTGCTGGTGCTGGTGGCCTGGTTCCCAGTCAGGCAGCACTGAAAAGTCACCATGAGTGTGCACTGTCAAAAGTTGGTACGAATTGTGATATGGCCTCAGATGTTGCCTGGACATAAAACCACAACAGCCAACCATCAACAAAGCCCTATAAAGTCACTGTGAATATGAGTGCGGACCATCAGTACCTGTTCTGATAAGACCTTAGATGTTGCTCCGATGTACATACTACATCACCAACAAAGTATTATTAAAGTTGTATAGTTCGATGGTTTGGGGTTTCTGTAATTTTTCTGAGATAAATATATTAAATTATTTGTGTATTATCTAGTTTACTTTACTTTGAAGTAACTTTTATTTTAAAGGGCTAAGTTTTATGATATTTGAGGTGCAAACATGTAAGATTAGTTTTGGCAAGCACGCCACAACTCTGACACCATATGCCTCTGCAGTAACAGGTTCTATCAAATTGACTCAATATTCCCTTCTACGTGGCGACAAATGTTTAATAAGTGCACCAGTATCTACGTTACGTAGGTGGAATCAATTCTTGATAATTGCTTTGCTTTCGAAAATGTCATGCTTTATCGGACTAGGCAGCTTTAATATAAACTACACATCCAAAGGTAGTGTTAGCCTAAACATGGATTCCTCTCATAAATTTGGTACAAAGGAATTCATATAAAAGTTACCTATTCCGATGGTTTAGACTGTTTGCAGATTTCTGATATCAATAGATTAGACTGATCATAATTACATACTTTCCATCAGTGTCAAACATCTTTTTATTCAAAAAGCCTATATATATATATATATTGGACACATTTCAAGGGAAAACATGCCAAATTAAAATTGTTCCAAGCAGTTCAACATTCTGACACCATAGACTTCAGCAATAACAAGTTCTATTCACTTGGCTTGGCTTTGTATTCCTCCCCCCCTCCCCATCCTTCTATTCAGAGACACATGCAGTACACATGCACCAGTATCCACGATACATCATATAGGATCAAGATTAATCTAGGTCAGTGTTTTTGATTTTTGAAAAACTGTGCGCTTTCATCGAACTATGCAGCTTTAACATCCTTCGCTTGTACTGATCTTGCGGGCTGCAGTCGTCCGGTTATTATTGATTGATCTGGTGCCAGGCGTCTGTCTGAATGCTCCAAGTAAATCAATGTGCTTAGACAGGGCCGACATGGGGGAGATGGGGGGACACGTCACGTGGGTGTCTATTTTACCTGAATGGGGCGACATCAGGCGGTCGCCGCCTGCACCTGTGCCAGCACCAGGCTTTGAGGATACCTGACACTTCACAGTCACCACCCCCTCCAACCCCTCCCCGGCCTCCATCTCCCCCCCCCCCCCTCCGGCCTCCCCTCCCCTCTCCATCCTTTCCCTCACCCTCCGCCCCATCTCCCTCACCCGTTCTTCCTGAAGAGCAAGCCACCAACATGCCACCGGTACACCCGACTCTCGACACCCCATCCCCCTCCGCCACTCCCTCTCTCCCCGCCCCCTCCCTCCTCCCTCCTCCCTCCAGCAGAGGAAACCACCAACATGCCACCAGAGCGTTCACACTCTCAGCCCCCGCCCCCCCCCCCCCGCGACTCCCTATCTCCCCGCCCCCCCTCCTCTCTCCCCCTCCTGCCCCCTCCCCCTCCTCCCGCCCCCTCTCCATCCACACCCTCCGCCGCCCACTCCCCTCCCCTGTTCCTCCTAGAGAGCAAGCCAGCAACTTGCCACCGGTACAACCCACTCTGCCCCCCCCCCCCCTCCCCGCCAGTCCGCGTCTCCCTCTCTTCCCGCCCCCTCCGTCCTCTGCTCTCCTTCTCCTGTCCCCCATATCTCCTCCCCCCCGTCCCCCTCCCCTCTATCCTCCCCATCCACCTCCTCCCCGCCCCATCTCCCGCCCCCTCCTTCCTGCAGACCAAGCCACCAACATGCCACCAATGCATCCCCCACTCCCTCCTCCCCTCCCGTCCCCCCCCATTTCCTATCCCCCCGTACCCCCTAACCCCTGCCCCCTCCCCGCCCCCCCCCCCTGTCCCCTTCCCCATCTCGCCCCCCTCCCTCCAGCAAGCCATACCACTAAGATGCCACCAGTGCACCAACTGCCATTCCCCCATCTCTCCCTCCACCCATCCCCATCCCACCCTCTCCTCCCCCCGAAACCCATCCCACCCTCTGTTCCCCCTGCCCCTCCCCTTCAAACCCACTCCTCCCCCACCACCTCCCCCTCCCTCCACTCCTCCCCCGCCCCAAACTCATCCCACCCTCTCTTCCCCTTGCCATCTCCCCCTCACACCCTCTCCTCCCCGCCCCTTCCCCTCACACCCTCTCCACCACATGACCCTTTATCCTCTCCTCACTCCCCTCCCCCCTATTACCCTCTCCTCTCCCTCCCCCTCCCACCCTCTCCTCCCCCTCCATCTGCAACCCTCTCCTCCCTCACCTTGCTCAATTCCACCCTCTCTCACCCAGTCACCCTCCCTCGTTTCCTCCACTCCTCATCCCAACTCCACCACGTCCTCATCCTTCTTCCTGCACACTCCTTTCCAGATTCCTTCCCACCCAGTCCACACTGCTCTCAATAACCAACCTCTCCCATTCCAGGGATCCCATTCCTCTCGTGAAAACTGGGTTTCCAAATCAGCGGAAAGAACATCCTGTCCCCGAACAAAAACAACAAAGCATTTAATTATTTGTTACCCTTGAAGTCTTAAAACAGTTGGAATTTCAAGGCCAAAATATGTTCAAGTGGGTGCCATATTGCAGCATTTTAATTTGAGGTCTTAGACAATTTCCAGGGGGCATGTCTGCGGACCCAACTGGGATTTTTCTATTTCTGTCACTGGGACCCCTGCAGCCTCAGGCCCAGCCTACAATGACAAGGTTTCCCTTTGGCAAAATCACCATCGCCCATGACACATACATATACCATCTTCTCACAGAATCTGCCAAATTCACCACTGTAAAGGCCATGTCACATACACGTTAGTGGATGTAGTTGAATGTAGTGGAGGCTAACATAGTTGAAGGTTGTTGAACGTAGTTGAACGTAGTTGAACATATTTGAATGTAATTGACCGTAGTTGAACATAGTTGAACATAATGGCATCCATACCTCTCCATCATGCTAACTTGGTAATAATGTGGATGGGATGTGAGTTCCGATTTAATCTTTGGACACATGCAAAAGACCGCTTTTTAGAGGCTACCATATTGTGGTGAAGTCTCCGTACTCTTAATATATTGTAGCATACTCTAGCATACTCTAGCATACTCTAGGGTATGTTAGCATACTTGGACATAGTTGAACATAGTTGACCGTAGTTGAGGCTAACATACATTGAACGTAGTTGAACAGAGTTGAACGTATTTGAACGTACCGGCAACTATGCCATGACATATTTATCCATTCCAAAACCTGCCATACCTTAACGTCTTTCACCATAGTTTAACACCGTTACACCACGTTTGACCCATGGTCATCTATCATACGTTCACCTACGTTCACAAATGTGTATGTGACCGGGTCTTTAAACAGGGTGAAAAGCAGAATACCGATGGTGACAAAAAAACTATCTATCTGGAATGAGACTTTTGAACAAAAAACAATATTAACCATGCTGGTGTCAATTTGTTGCTATTGGATCAACAACTAACAATGCAAGTTCTACTTTTGAAAGCATGTTTTAAGGCTGCATAGTCCGATGAAAACAGCAAATGTTCAAAACCAAACAAATTTATTTAGATTTGATTCTACAAATCTGACTTATATACTGATACACTTATTAGGCACTTGTTTGTTTGTTGTTTGTTTGTTGTTGTTTTACGTCCTAGCAACATCTAAGGTCATATCAGGACATATTAGGCACTTGTTGGCACATAGAAGGGAATACTACAATTTAACAGAATCTGCTACTGCTGAGACCTATGGTGTCAGAGTTTTGGCACGCTTGCTAACCTTGTTTCTGCATCCATGTATTTCTAATATCGCAAAAGCTAGGCGCGTAAAATAAAAATTACTTAACAAGTAAGGTATGTTATAAAGCCCCGGTCACATAGCCGTTAGTGGATGTAGCTGAACATAGGTGAACATAGTAGAGGCTAACATGGGTCAAACGTGGTGTAAGTATGTTAAACTACGTTGAAATACGTTAAGGTATGGTAGGTTTTGGTATGGATAAATACATTACGATACGGATAAATCCATTACGGTACCGATGCTGATATGATAAACAACATTCAACTACATTCAACTACGTTAGCCTCCACTATGTTCACCTACATCCACTAATGGCTATGTGACCAGGGCTTTGTCCAAGTATGCTAGAGTACGCTAGAGCATGCTAGAGTATGCTAGAGTTACACTAGGTTACATTGTCATCACGGATGCAAATTCAGCCTCTAACCTACTGCTCTTTTGAACATGTCCAAAAATTCAATCAGAGATCACAGCTCACCCACGCCATTATGAAGTTAACATCACAGACAAGTATGGATGCCAGTACGTTCAACTACGTTCAACTACTTTCAACTACGGTAGCCTCCACTATGTTCAGCTACGTCCAGTAATGGCTATGTGACCGGGCCTGAAGGATCAACCTCATATATTTATCTCAGGAACTAACAGAAACTCAAAACCATCGGACTATACAACTTTAAGATAACGCATGCGCTATGAGCGCCATTTTCTCGATCGATGAGATGCAAGCATTCTGGTCGGAACTGAACTAGAGACGCGACTCAGCTAATTGGGACGCCACCACCCGGCAGGAAGCCGTACTAAAAGTGGTCGCCTGCTGTATTGCCAATTCGTCGTCACTGACGCACACAAATAAATGCTGGTGAAGTAGTCTGCACTGACCTCTCAGGTAATCAGCCACATAGACAGGTAGCCGTGGATAGGGCATTTACATCGGATATCCTATGTGGTGTAATGGTTAACACACTAGCCCAGCATACGCGAGATGTGGGTTCGATTCTTGCGCCGGAATATGTACTAGTGTAATCACCTCCATGACGCTAGTGCCGTCATAACGATCCTATAGAAGCTACATATGTAGGGTTGTTAAACCAACCCTGTGTCTGTATATAGGTAAGCGCATTGCCCGTATGGGCGTCGACAGTGGGGTAGTGATATAGGGGATCCAAGGTGGTGTAATGGTTAGCACACACACAGGAATACAAAAGATGTAGGTTCGAATCCTGTTCTAGGCGCAATATTTCAAAGTTGCATCACCCAAACAATATTGGTGATGTGACCCGGATCCTGCAAAGCTATGTGTTGTATGGTTATAGAACCTACCCTGCGTATGTATATCTAAGTGTGTATGTATTCAATTGTAAGCATTAAGCGACTTATGGATGTATACGAATTGAAAGACTTACAACTTCATGGAGCTACGTGTACTAAACTGTACTGACCTCTCAGGCAATGAGCCACATAGGAACGTGGGCCTGTATAGATTGATGACATCGGGGAGCCTAGGTGATGTAATGATTAACACACTAGTCCCGATTGCAAGACATGTGGGTTCGAAGGCTGTTCCGGGCACAATATTTCCCATTTTCATCACCCCCCAGAACACTGGTTCCATGACCAGGATCCTGTACAAGCTGTGCAATATATGGTCACTGAATCTACCCGTTGAATGTGTGGGTGTATGGGGATGTGGTGGTGGTGGTGCGGGTGGCGGTGGAGGTGTGGGGCAGCTGTTGAAATTAGGACAATTTGTCACTGGTCTTCCAATGGGGCAGTACTATAAAGCAACCATGAGTGCGTACTGTCCCAAGTTAGTACCCGTCATGATATGACCATACATGTTGCTAGGATGTAAAGCACCAACAAACAAGACAACCACATTCAACAAAATCAAACATGGTAGGGCACTTGGCTAAAACAGCTGGTATTTGCATATCTGTTAGATTGCAGTGAGGTGTGTTATTATGCATTAGATAAATAACACAGGTACCGTGTGTTAGGCATTGGCGGTTGGTTGCTTGTTCGAGTTTGACGTCCTGGCAACATCAAAGGTCATATCAGGATGGGTACCAACTTGTGACAGTGCGCACTCATGACGACTTTATAGTGCTGCCCCACTGGGAGACAAGTCCACCAGCACCATAACCTGATATTCCACTCAGTCATATTATCCTGACACATTGAGCCAACCAGTCCTTGCCCTATCCTGATAATGGTGAGTGCCTGACTAAGAAGCAACAAATATACCTTTTGTAAGTCATTGGTTTGACTCGACCATGGTTCCAACCCATACATTCAAATCCTACGATCTAGCAAAACAGGAGATGGACACTCAACTCATTCGGCCATCCCGTCTGGTCTTGTGTTAGGCGTAGCAGTGTGCAGTGTTGCAGTGGGTTTCCCGCTAACACTAACAAACCCCATGGTTGGACTAGCTGGTCTGTGCCGCAAACCATCGGAACATCCCACTTTACCTGCATATTTGCCTAATGAAACATAACACATACATCAGCTTAACATGCCTCCACGGACACCTTCAATTAACAGAGCAAAGTTTGAGGGAATACTTCCTTTTGCAGGTATTTTTCTATTTGGCACTAGGTATGAGGGCCTATAACACAATTTTAGGATCGTTGATTTCTTAGTAAGTGGTAGCTCCACTAGATCAATTAGTAATTACTGTAACCCGCTGTGGGCCGCGACACGCCGGGCATGACGGGTGAAGAAGAGGCCTAGGATGGGGATGACGTTAGATGGGTCTGGGATGCTAACTTGTAATGCCATGCATTCATGGACTGATTGGAAATCGAAAATGGCATGGTTAGGTGGGGAGGGGGGGATTTGATATGCTCTTAAGGCCGGTCTCCACTGGGTGAGTTGTGCAGGTGATAACAGAAATAGGCTGCGGGGACTTAACCGATTTTCGAGTCGTGGTGGGGGGGGGGGGGGGGGGGGGCTTGTGAGAGGCGCTTGATCAAGGACGGGAGAAATCCACTGGGGAAACCAGCGCATTAACCGGAAGGCGGTGATTGGGGGAACCAGCATATTCACAGGAAGTAATTCATTGGCAGAACCAGAGTATTGACTGGAAGTCGGTCATTGGGAGAACAAGCGCATTCACCAGAAGTCGGTCAGTGTATCAGCCAAACCAGCTGTGCTGACCAGACGGAATGGCCGAATGAGTTGAGCAACCATCTACTGCTTTGGTAGATCGTGGGATTCAAATGTATGGGTTGGAACCATGGTCGAGTAAAATCAATGACTTGACAAATTTATACTTGTCGCTTCTTAGCCAGGCATTTGGCATTATTAGGATAGGGCAAGGACTAATTGGTTCAATGTCAGGATAATATGACTGAGTGGAATATCAGGTTAGGTGCTGGTGGTTTGGACTCTCAGTGATGCAGCAGTAAAAAGGTTGCCATGGGGGTGCACTATCACAACTCGGTACCCGTCATGATATGATCTTAGATATTGATATGATCTTAGATATTGATATGATGTAAAACTCCAACAACCAAGCAACCAACCTGTTGTTCTAAAGTTTAGGCTCGGTGAATGAACTTCGTGAAACTGCATACTCCATTAATACTTTCAATCTTCCAAAAGTAAACCTCTTATCTATGGCTGATCCTACATTATTTAGATGTGAATACACTTATTACACATTAATTGGTGCATATCATGTCATGATGAGGCAATCTAGTTATATATGTTACTGCATAAGACAATGGGGTCCGAATTTGGACCTGTCTGCCGATTTTAATTTATCTGGGTTTCACTTTAAAATACAAACGAAGTCACCATATTAAAGGTTAGTTGAAATTAAGGCACGGTTGATTGTTTGTTTGTTATTCGTTTACGTCCTAGCAACATCTAAGGTCATATCAAGACGGGTACCGACTTGTGATAGTGCGCACTGATGTCGACGTAATAGTGCTGCCCCACTGGAATGCCAGGCCGCCAGCACCATGACCTGATATCCCACTCAGTCACATTAACCTGACACTGAACCAAGCAGTCCTTGTCCTATCCTAATAAAGCAACAAGTATCAATTTTAAAGTCATTGGTTTGACTCGACCAGGGTTCGAACCCACGACCCCACGATCTACCAACACGGGAGACCGACGCTCTAACTCATTCAGCCATCCCGTCTGTTCTATGTGGCGGGGTGGTTAGAGTGTTTGACTTTTTTCTAGGTCGGACTCCTAATCTGAAGGTCAGTGGTTCAATTCCCTGTGCCCCCTACCTCTGCCAATTTGGATTTCCACCGCTGTGTATAACTTACAGCATCATCAAAGGCCAATTGCTCTCATACCATGTCTATGTGGTGTGGGAGGTTAAAGTGTAGGCTCGGGCTTTCTATCGACAAACTGTCTCATGGTGAAAACAAGTTTATTCAGACTTATCCATGGTAGGCAGTATAAATCTTCAACAACAAAAAGGCAAGGTTGATGATAACAATCAAACTAATGTATTCATCTAACAGAAACTCAACAGAACCCCAATGGAAGCTTAACAACTTGTTGCCACACAATAAGATCCCCGTGATATATGCGTCGTGAAGGTGATGAAATTGGGAAATATTATGCAGGGTTCAAACCCACATTTCATAACCCTTACACTCAGTCACATTATCCTGATACCGAGCTAACCAGTCCTTGTCCTATCATATTAATGCTGAGCGCTAGGCTATGTAGCGACAAGCCCCAATTTTATTTGTCATTAATTTGACTCGGCTGGGATCCAAACTCCCAACCTTCTGCATGGCAAGCCCGCGCTCTACCGATTCGACCACCTCGTCCAGTCAATGGCCCAGAAGCCCTAGAGGACATGCTGGGACTCTCTTGGGCGGACAATGGGATTAGGCAACGCCAAATGGTTGTCTAACCCCCACATCCCCTCACATCCGACCCCCACTGGGCTTCTCCTTACCTGGTGGGCATCACATGGCCATTGTTACGTCACGCCGCGTATGGTCCTGTTCAATGCGCTGTTAATGCTTGGTGGTGACTATGTCGCCTCCACCGACGACTTGGTTCGATTAACAGTTCTACCGACAGCTTTGATTTACTGATTATTTGTGCCAAGAATGGTTAGATTACAATGTCCATGGAGCGCGCATTATCCATAAGAACATCCCGGTGTGTATGAGTGAGTGTCACGATACGCATCGCGTGTGCATTATGTTCACATAATGATATTGTGTGTGAGTGATCACAATGCACATTGGGGTGTGCATGATGTGTACATAATGATATTGTGTGTGAGTGTAACAATGCACATTGGGGTGTGCATTATGTGTACAGAATGATATTGTGTGTGAGTGTAACAATGCACATTGGGGTGTGCATTATGTGTACAGAATGATATTTTGTGTGAGTGTCACGATGCACATTGAAGTGTGCATTATGTGTACATTATGATATTGTGTGTGAGTGTCACAATGCACATTGTGGTGTGCATTATGTGTACAGAATGATATTGTGTGTGAGTGTCACCATGTGCATTGGGGTGCAGAATATGCCTACAGAAAGCTGGTATGTGGAAGTGATTTTCAGAATGGACATATAATGTATATTCTACATACAACACGCCAGCATGTGTGAGTGAGTGTCACAATGTGCATGGGGTGTGCATTATACACACATAACATAATGCAGGTGTGTTTGAGTGAGTGAACGGGAGACAGATGCTCTAATGCCTAGTACACACCTCCCGTATAGGATTAGCGCCCTAAAACTCGCGACTCGACCCGACCCGCTTAAAACTGAAAATGGGCCGATTCGTTTTTCGAACCGCGAATCGCAATCGTAAACGGCCGCTTTTAGCACTAAAAACTGAGTTTTATGCGCGAATCGCAATCGCTAGGTGTGCGCGGGGAGCGCACACCAAGCGATTTTTGTGGGCGAAACGGGCAGTTTTCGATCATATACGGGAGGTGTGCGCACACAAACGGTAGGTGTGTACCAGGCATAACTCATTCGGCCATCCCGTCTGGTCTCCTACAGAATGTTAGCATGTCTGAGTGAGTGTCACAATGCACATATATGGCACATTATACATACCAAATGCTGGCGTGTGTGAGTGAGTGTGACAATGCACATAGACGGCGCATTATACATACATAATGCTGGCATGTGTGAGTGAGTGTCACAATATACATAGACGGCGCATTATACCTACAGAATGCCAGCGTGTGTGACTGAGTGTCACAATGCACATATATGGCACATTATACATACCAAATGCTGGCGTGTGTGAGTGAGTGTGACAATGCACATAGACGGCGCATTATACCTACAGAATGCCAGCGTGTGTGACTGAGTGTCACAATGCACATATATGGCACATTAGACATACCAAATGCTGGCGTGTGTGAGTGAGTGTGACAATGCACATAGACGGCGCATTATACCTACAGAATGCCAGCGTGTGTGACTGAGTGTCACAATGCACATATATGGCACATTAGACATACCAAATGCTGGCGTGTGTGAGTGAGTGTTAGAATGCACATAAACAGCACATTATGCCTGCAGAATGGCGGCGTGTGCCACGAATCCATTCATCATGACCGACTAACACAACAACCATAACACGGCAGCACACAGGCAATGGATTCAGCGTCAGTGAACCGTGAAGTGCTTGTCACAATGTCCGTGTCAATACCGGGGTGGTTGAACATTCACCAGAGTGGTCCCATATAAAGGCTGTCACACTCGGTATTCTGTCGGTCCATTGTCGGCGCAGCCCCCCCCCCCTCTAGACCCCCCCCCCCCCTCCGCACCCCCTTACACCCAGCTGGAGGGGTGAAGTGAGAGTAGCAGCCTTCACTGCTCATAAAACTCCAATTTACCACCTCTCCCAACTCCCCCACCCCAACCCACACTCCCACCCCATCCCATCCCACTATTCAACCCCCGATCGTACATGGGTGTCTGCCGTAACGCTATTTCAAAATTTCACAAATATATAAATAATGTATAAGCCATTATGTGAGTATAATAAGGTGGGAAGCTTCCATCTGCTCATAAGCCCTATCTCCTCCCTCAGTCATCGATCCAGCCATGGTACACTTCCATCCTATGCACCACTGCCCCCCTCCCCCCATCTACATTAACTGTTCAGCCAAAACTTTTTTTTTTTTTTACATTCGCTGATTAAGTTTCATAGTCCGATCGTTTTGATTCTGTCTTGTTTGTTTGCATTAATATATTATATTTATCAATATAATCTACCTTTCGGTAGAACCAGACGGGGTGGCCGAACGAGTTGAGCATCCGGACCCTGTTTTGGGAGATTGGGCTTTTCAAAACCATGCGTTTTTGGATTCCAAGCTTGGTCGAGTCAAAGCAATGACTAAAAATTGATACTTGTCACTTCATAGCCTGGCGCTTGGCATTATAACTTATAAGGATAGGACAAGGACTGGTTTGCTCAGTGTTAGGATAATGTGACTTAGTGGGATATCAGGTCATGGTGCTCGTGGCCTGTGGAGCAGCACTATAAAGTTGCTATGAGTGTGTACTGTCACAAGTCAGTACCGGTCCTGATATTACCTTGGATGTTGCTAGGACATAAGATAACAAACCAACAACACATTTCGGTAGTTTGAAGTAAGCTTTAATTAAAATAGCTAACTCTGACAATATTTGGAGTGCACCTACTCCATTTGGCATCAAACCCGCACCCCACAATAGTCCCCCTCCAATACACCAGGGGAGCCCCGCGCTGCGCCCTACACCCATACATACTTTGCAGTCTATACGTTTTATTGATGTTGTTATTGTACTGGTGTTTTACATCCCAGGAACATCTACGGTCATATCAGGACTGGTATCGACTTGTGACAGGGCACACTCATGGTGACTTCATAGTGCTGCCCCACTGGGAGGCCAGACCGCCCGCACGATGACCCATCCCAGACAGTTACATTATCTTGCTACCATTTTTGTTTGTTTACTGAAGTGTATTTTATTAATCGAATAATATCTCTTGTCAACGCCAGAGCACTGGTCTTCGGGCCGTACAGTACAATTCCTTAATACATCACCATGCCAACCAGTCCTTTCCATTATCCTAGTAATACCGAGCGCCAGGCTAGATAGTGACAAGTAACAATTTGATAAGGCATTGCTGTAACACAGCTGGGTTTCGAACTCCTGACGTTCCGCACGCAAGGTCCTATGACAGGTATTCTCTACATGGTCTGATTTCTTGTTGTGGGTTAAACTGTATAGTGGACATTATCTCAGATGGTTGGGGCATTGTCTGCTTGGTGTTGACATGCTGACATTTACTGCTGTAGTAAATGGCAATTTTACTAAACAGGTAGTGACATGACAGTTCCAACGTGACCAACCGGAAATGCTCAACAGTGCAACACAATAGGTCACTTGTGGGACCCTTATTCTCCGTCAACACCACGGAAGTACCTTGTTTAAAAATGTGTTATTGTTTTTTTATTTCTTCATTTTGGGAAATATGTTTATTCTGCTGAATAATTTCTTTCCTGAGTCCTAAGCCACTGGTGTTCCATTCATTTTTCAAGTTGGGATCATTTACACAGCAAATTAAATATAGAGTGAAGTATATCGACAAGAAGAAAACAAGGCAAAATCTCAGTCATTTTAAAGTCCCAGTCACACATACCCGGATCAGGGGCCGGACGAGCCCTGGACCGCCATCCGGGGTGGTCCGGGGTGATCCGGGGTGATCCGTGGCTCGTCCATGGCTCGTCCGTGCCGACACCCCCTGATCCGGCCTGATCCATGGCTCGTCCGGCGCCGTCCGGGCTCAGCCCCGGATGTTTTAAAATGTTTAAAACATCCGGGGCGGTCCAGGGGATTTTGCGATACGGGCTCAATCCGGCCTGATCCTGCCTGATCCAGGGTTGGTCCCGGGGTGGTCCGGGTATTTCGGGGGTGGTCTGGGGTGGACCGGGCCTGTCCGGGGGTGGTCCGGACTCATTTTGAGCCACGGTTTGACCTGGACCATCCCCGGACTATCCAGGACTACCCCCGGCCTAGCCACGGACCACTCCCGGACTGCCCCCGTAAGACCGGGGTTGATCGGGGATAGTCCGGGGGTGATCGGAGATTGTCCGGGGGTGGTCTGGGGCAGTCCAGGGGTGGTCCGGCCTCATCCGGGGCCAGTCCGGCCCAGTCCGGGGGCAGTCCGGGGGAGGTACGGGGCAGTCGGGGGCTCGTTCCGGGCTCGTCTGGGAAAGTGTGACTGCAAGGCAAAAATTGACGAAAACAGTGATTTTATCCATGGTGGTCCGGGACAGTCCCCGCCATTGGTCCATGGGTGGTCCGGCTCAAAATCCAGGGCTCATCCGGCTATGTGTGACTGGGGCTTAAGGGATGCAGCCTCCTGGGGCCGTATGCATGAATCGGGGTTAGGGCCGTAACCGCGGCTAGGCTAGCTCCACACGGCTAAATGTGAGAAATCCGTATGCAATTACACACATTTAGCCGTGTGGAGCTTGCCTAGCCGCGGTTACGGCCCTAATCCCGATCCGTGCATACGGCCCCTGGGGCCGTATGCATGGGGCAGTGTTAGGGTTCAAAACTGGTTTTGGAAGGGATTTCTAGGTTAGCGGCGAAAAGTCAATATGTATGGAGTGGTGTTAGGCGAACACCACAAGTTTAAGGTTGGGTACACTAACACCACACCGTAGCAAGTTTACGGGCGGTGTTAGGTAGCAATTAGGCCCATATCTATTCAATGCTATTATATTTAACAGAATTACATACTCAAAACGTGAAATTTCATCAAATTAACCCTAAAATCGAAGCGATATTAACGCCACCGCTACATCGGTGGCAATATTCATATTGTCGAATGTCTAAACAAAACAAATGGCCGCCGATGCGGCCGCGGCATTAATATCGCTTCGATTTTGGGTTTACTTTGACCAATTTTATTTAACCGAATAACATACAAAATAAGCGAAATTTTGCCAAATTAAACCATAAATCGAATCGATATTAATGTTGCTGCCACATTTTGGTCAAATTAAACCAATAATCAAACCGATATTAACGCCGCCGCCGTGCTCACCGGGAACAGACTCAGAGGGATTTCCCAAATCTATAAATAACTGCTAGGTTAGCTAATGCCACCGCGCTTAGGACCCAGACATACCCCATGACCCATTTCCCAACACCGGTGTTAGCAAACCCAGTGGCGGCCCTTAACACCGGCCCTTAACACCGCAGCCAATACAAAAGTTGTTCATATATATGGCCCCAGTCTCTGCCATCACACAACTCAGGTAGGAAATAACTCTTGATGTTAACACCCCTGGCTATATATAGATATTGTTAATAGGTCAGTATATAAATAGCACAGAACTAACAACGGGAACAGCTTGACCTATAAACCACAGTACCTATGACGGTCTCTGCATGGTCTAGCACTACTCTATGTTATATGGGCACCGCTGGTGTAGTGGTATCATGGAAGATTCCCATTCTTTCGACCCGGGTTCGATTCCCGGGCGGTGCACAATTGTTTTCCACGTTCTATTTTTTGTTCTCCTCTCCAGTGAATAATTACAATTCGCGAATTAATGCAAAAAGTATTTCAACCTACACACCTTTTGAATGAGAACTGGTCCACAATTCTGTTTACTGGCACCGTTGGTGTAGTGGTTTCCTGCAAAGTAGTTTTCTATTTCCTGTATTTTGTGCCGATCCCTGCAATTGACAATTTCAAACACTTTGTCTATTTATACACATTGTGTCTGTCAACACACCTGTTATTGTATATATGGGTAGCAGTGTTATAATGATACCATGGAAGATTCCCATTCTTTGGGTTTTTTTTGGTCCTTTTTTCCATTAATTTTGTTTCCATTAGGTTTTTTTCTCCCCATGCTATATTTTTCAATATTTACATACACTTCTTCAATGAACACATTTTGTGACTCAGAACAGGACCATTGTTCTTTCTATACATGAGCACCGCTGCTTAGTGGTATCATGGAAGATTCCAAAGCAACCACCAATCAATTAAACCCATTCTGTGGACCCGGGTTTTACCATTACTGTATTTTTTCTACTGATTTCTAAAATTGGTAAATTAATGCAAACAGTCTTTCAATTTATACACATTTTGAGTGAGAACTCGACCATTATACTGCTTAATTGGTGTAGTGATTTCATGCACAATGTCTGTTCTATTTCCTGCCGATCCCTGCAATTGACAGTTGTTCTATATATGCGCACCACTAGTTTAGTGTTTGATGGATGGTTCAGATTCTTTTGAAGATTTATTTTCTGTTATTCCATATTTCTTTCATTTGCTTTTATTCCGCATTTGCTTTCTTCTTCAATATTTACTGATTTACATACACTTTTTCATTGCATATACTCTTTGACTCGGATTGTATGTATGGGCACCGCTGGTGTAGTGGTATCATGGAAGATTCCCATTCTTTCGACCCGGGTTCGATTCCCGGGCGGTGCACAGAGTTTTACCATTTCCCCTCTTTTTCAACAATTCCTGCAATTGGCAACTTTGACTGAAAACAGGACAACCATTCTATGTAGGGGCATGGCTGGTATAGTGATATCATGGAAATTCCCATTTTTGTGACGAAGGTTCGCTTCCCGACGGTGCATCGCATTTTTTCCCAATTTGCCCTCTTTTTCAAAGACCCTTGAAAATGGCAAATTCCGGAAAACACTTTTTCAATGTATTCTCTTTTTGACTGAAAACAGAACCGGGTTCAATTCCCGGGCGATGCACAGTGTTTGACCATTTCCTCTCTTTTTCAACTATTCCTGCAATTGTCAAATATTTTCTTCAAAACTTGTTCAATGTTTGAGTGAGAACAGGACTGTCATAAAATATATGGGCATTACGGGTGTAGTAGTATCATGGAAGATTCTCGTTCTTTCAACCGAGATTTGATTCCTGGGCGATACATGGTATTTTTCCATTTCATTTCTTTTTCAATGATCCTTGCCATTGGTTAATTTCCGCAAATACTTGTTCATTGAATAACATTTTTGAGTGAGAACAGGGCTCGGGTTGCAGCCGGGTTCGATTCCCGGGCGGTGCAAAATTGTGCATTTTTTTACTGAAAATAGGACCATAGTTGTGCACATTCGTGTTATCATGGAATATTACCATCGGTCTTTTCTGCTGACCACTGTAATTGGAAAATGTATGCAGTTATTCAATTTATACACGTTTTGACTGAGCACTGGACCGTCAGTCTAAAAAATACCACCACTAGTGCAGTGATATCATGGAAGATTCCCATTCTTTTGACGTATAATCACTTCCTGACGGTGCATGCTATTTTATTCCGCATTTGCCCTCTTTCTTCAAAGATCCTTGCAATTGGCAAAGTCCTGACAACACTTTTTCTATGTATTCTCTTGTTGACTGAAAACAGAACCAGCATTATTTGTGATGGGACTGCTGGTGTAGTGGTATCATGGAAGATTCACATTCTTTCGACCCAGGTTCAATTTCTGGGTGGTGTACACTACTTTTGTCCTTTTCCTGTCTTTTCTACTGATCCCTTCAATTGCCACAATTATGCAGTTTTTCAATTTATACACATTTCACCTGAGAACAGGACCATAGTTGCACTCAATGGCACAACTAGTATAATGATATCATGGAAGATTCCCACAGAACTGCACCATCGTCCTATGTATGGGCACCGCTGGTGTAGTGGTATCATGGAAGATTCCCATTCTTTCGACCCGGGTTCGATTCCCGGGCGGTGCACAGTGTTTTACCATTTCCCCTCTTTTTCGCCGATTCCGTCAATTGGCAAATGTGTGCAAAGCTTTATAAAGGTATTCATGTTTCGACTGAAAACAAGAGCATCTTACATTCTCGCCATTGCAACCACCCATCAATCAATCAATCTTACATTCTAAATACCATGTAAATACTCACATTGATCTGACTAATATTGATGGAGTTATATGACACTACTGTTACCATATTACTATATACCTTGTGGGTTCCATAATCTTTCGTTATATGCTGCAAATTGTATATTCAACAGTTATTGTATACCTTACTCTATATCCGTTTTGTGTAAATAACCAGAAATTGAAAAATGGCTGGAACACCAATGTTTCGGCACTGACAAAAAGAGTTATTCAGCAGAATACAAATATTTACAACAACACAAAAGTTATGACCACCGCAGGTCTAGGGGTATCATGGAAGATTCCCATTCTTTCAACCCAGCTTTGATTCCCTGTGCGATGCATGGTATTTTTTCATTTCCTATATTTTTCAACGATCCTTGCAATTGGCCAGTTTCCGCATACACATTGTATACACTTTTTAACTGAGGACAGACCCATCGTTGTATGTAGAGGCACCGCTGGTGTAGTGGTATCATGGAAGATTCCCATTCTTTCGACCCGGGTTCGATTCCCGGGCGGTGCACAGTGCAATTTCCATTTCCTGTGTTTTCTGTTGATCCCTTCAATTGCCACAATTATGCAGTTCTTCAATTTATACACATTTCGACTGAGAACAGGACCATAGTTGCGCACAATGGCGGCATTCGACTGGGCCCTTTCTATCCGCAAGAGTTAGGGATGGATCGGATGCCAATGCCACCATTAATGTAATGATATCGTGGAAGATTCCCATACTTTTGAACCTGGTTCAATAGACTACATCACGGTTCCGACTGCGCATGCGCTGAAAACGGCGTTGGGAGGGAAGCAAAGGCGTACGCTCATTGAGTTTGCCGATAGGTGTAGGGCAAAACTGGCATTTTATTCAAAATAACTAGAAATACATAACAATTTGGCATAAACATGGACGGTAGGATGCAATATAATAATATAATGAATATCTTTAATACACAACTCTCCATAAAACATAGAACATCAATAAAAACATGAATAAAATAAATAAAACTGACTCTGGCTAGGGCTCTAACTCTAGTCTGACTGCCTAGATTTGTCTAAATCTAAAGGCACATGGCATAAGATGTGCTGGTTATATTGACGTAAATGCAATGCTGGATACAAGATTAATATCTTAATTTATTATATATATTTTGTTAGTTGGTATTCTATGTTTCAAACAAGAGCTGAGATGAGCTGAAACTAGCACATTTCATAGCTGCACCCAGGGTATTTGCTCTGATGCATCCCACAATGCACCGCGCCGCTGGAACCATGATGTAGTCTATTCCAAGGTGGTGCATAGTGCAGGTTTTTTCAGTTTTTTCCAGGTATATTTCCCGTTTGTTTTCTTTTTAAATATCTATAGATAGTTTTTCAATGTATACACTTTTTGACTCAGACTATACATGTAAGCACCGCTGGTGTAGTGGTATCATGGAAGATTCCCATTCTTTCGACCCGGGTTCGATTCCCGGGCGGTGCACAAGGTTTTTCTATATCCTGACTTTTCCGCAGATCCCTGATATTGACAGATTTTATCATTTTTAATTTTGTTTGATGGGATGTTTATACTGTCCATAGCATATCATCTCAGATGATCGACCTGGTTTTCAATGCAGGTCAGTTATCGGCCTGTGTTTCTTAAGATTATGGTTTGTGGTTAGCGATCTATGTTAGTTTTTTTGGATTTTCTTGGTAAGAGTCTTCCTCTTTTTATTTGTTCCTACACTTAATTCTAGACTAGCCTACTCTATTTACATATTATAGGCTTGCATGTAATAGGTAGTTGGTTTATGTTTGGATTTCATGTTATCTGGCTGTTTTCTGGCAGGAGGTTACCTCTCATGGGCTGTCCAGCTGGTGGGCCGTGACATATCACATGCCCCATTGTGCAACAGTTTAGAGGGGGGGTTCCTGGTTTTATTTGTTTGTATGTTTTTAGGTCAGGAATTTGTCATTCCTTTACCGTTTGTGCGTTCCATACTTTGGCAGCCATTTCCAGTGGGCTTCTTTCCTGAGCTTTGCTCTCCCTTTGATTTATGCAAACTGTGTTTCACTCTATACACTTTTTGAAAGTGAATTGGACCATCAATCTGCACGTGAGCACCGCTGCTGTAGTACCATTCTTTTGACCTGGCTTCGATACCAGGCCAGTTCACACAACCCACCTTTCCTCACCCTCACACACACCCGAGCAACATAAACCTTCAGTAGCTAGACGTTACATCACTGCCCATTAGGATACTAATAGCAGGAAACCGGAAACCGGAAACGGAAGTGAAGGGACGAAGGCTAGGCCCTTCCTCCGCCTAACCAACTCCGGCACCACCCACTCGCTTCTCTCCCTCCTCCCTATCCCTAATCTCTTCCCCTTCCTTCCTCCAGCTAGCCATCTCCACCACCAGCTCCCTCCTCTGCTTCCTCCCTCCTCCCTCTTCTCCGCTTTCTTCCTCCGCCTCATCATCTCCCCCACCACCACCCTGTCCTTCGCTTCCTCCCACCATCCCCCTCTTCCATTTGTCACTTCCTTCCTCGCCTCTACATCAGTCCCCTCCCACCTCACCCGACTCCTCCTACCCCACCCACTCTTCACCCCCCCCTCCCCCTCCCCCACTTCCTCTTCCCTTCCTGCCCCTACCTCCCCGCTCTCTACTTTCTCCCAATGCCCCCACTGTTCCCAGTGCTCCCACTGCTCCAGCTGCTCCCACTGCTCCAACTGCTCCCACTTCTCCCATTGCTCCCACTGCTCCCACTGCTCCCACTGCTCCCACTGCTCCCACTGCTCCCACTGCTCACACCTCCCCCACTGATGTCACTGCTCCCAATTCTTCCACTTCTCCCACTGCTCCCACTTCGACCACTGCTCCCACTGCTCCCACTTCGACCACTGCTCCCACTGCTCCCAACATGACGAATCCAGGTATGAAGCCAGGCCAAATTACATCCGGCCACTGAGGCTCCGAATGCCAAAGTCCCAGAACATCCCCCGTGGTCGTTGAGAAAGCCATCGGTTATCCTCCGACTCACGGAACTGAGGAAATCTGGGACACACCCACTCGAGTACAAAGGACTGCATGCAGAGATTCAAGGCCAGTTTGCAGACCACCTCTCCATATACACTGATGGTTCGAAAGACCTAAGCCGGGTAGCTGCTGCGGCAGTCTGCCGACGGGAAAAATTTGGTGTACGTTTGCCCGATCAGAGCTCGATTTTCACTGCAGAGGCCCGAGCACTCCTTCTCGCTTTGGAGTGTATCGAGGTATCCAACCACACTAACTATGTTATATACAGTGATTCCTTCTCTTGCCTCCTGGCTGTTGCTGGACTGAAAACGAATCACCCTATTCTAGCAACGGTCATTTATAAAATGAACCAACTGACAACAGATGGGTATGATATCCACCTGTGCTGGGTGCCTGGCCATGCTGGCATACAAGGAAACGAACGAGCTGATCGGGCTGCGAAGAAGGCCCTGAACTGTGATCTTGAACCATGTCTGATCCCTCACTCTGATCTGAAACCACTAATAGCCACCCACATAAAATCCAAATGGCAACATGAGTGGGATGAAAACATCAATAAACTTAAAGAAATTGAACCATCTGTGGGAAAGCCACCACAGACTCATGCGGGAGGTCGGTGGGACCAAGTGGTCCTTAGTCGCTGCCGTGTTGGCCACTCGTGGCTTACACATGCTTTTCTGCTCAAGGGGGAACCTCCCCCTGAATGTATTGGGTGTCAGTCCCCACTGACACTCAAACACATTTTACTAAGTTGCGTTGATTTTTTGGCCCTGCGCCAACGGTTCTACACTGCAGGCAGTATGCATGACCTTTTTACTAAGGTAAAACAGGAAAGCATTTTAGCCTTTTTGAGGGCAGCTGGACTGTACCACCTTATATAGTTTACTAAAGGGATTCTATTAATTATTAATGAAACTTTTCTTTTTCTATGGGAATTTGTTTCCCTTGACCACAGATATATGATTGTGAGCTTTCTAATTTAATTAGTGTCTATTGGCACATAATTGATTGTCTGCTTTTACATGTAAAAGCGATGGTTTGAACAAAAAACAAACATTTCTCGCCGTGAATATGGCCTATGCTGCCGACACGGCGTAAAGCAACCACCAATCAATCAATCAGCTCCCACTTCTCCCACTGCTCACACTGCTCCCACTGCTCCCACTTCTCCCACTGATCCCACTGCTCCCACTGCTCCCACTGCTCCCACTGCTCCAACTGCTCCAACTGTTCCCACTGCTCCCACTGCTCGCACTGCTCCAACTGCTCCAACTGCCCACACTGCTCCCACTGCTCCCACTACTGCCACTGCTCCCACTGCTCCCACTGCTCCCACTCATTCCGCTGTTCCCACTCCTTCCACTGTTCCCACTGCTCCCACTGCTCTCACTGCCCCCACTGCTGTCACTGCTGTCACTGCTGTCACTGCTGTCACTGCTGTCACTGCTGTCACTGCTGTCACTGCTGTCACTGCTGTCACTGCTGCCACTCTCCCCACTATTAGTATTACTACTGTGCCCACTATTCCCACTGTTCCCACTATTACTACTGTGCCCACTGTCCCCACTGCTCCCCCTGCTCCCACTGCCCCCACTACTCCCACTGCTCCGACTGCTCCCACTCCTCCCACTCCTTCCACTCGGGCCAGTCCTACCACTCCTCCATTCCTCCCACTCCTCCCACGTGGCCTTGTTCCGACAGTAGGTTATACGCGTGAACACATCACCCACCAACATTTGGAACCAAACTTGTTTGCTCTCCTCACTGCCTTGTCAAGTCATCCCTCATTGAATCATGTTCATAGGGGAGGGAGTGGCGGGGATGGATTGGTCGTAATGCGAAGCATTACGTTTGATGCGAGGGAAGGGAGAGACCCTCCCCCGCCGCTGTGGCGCTGCCTACTCACCTCGGCCGAGCCCCGGCTCGCCCCCCCCCCCCTCTCTCCTGCCATTTCTTTGTTCTGGCGCTCACGCCTCACCCGACGCCCGCTGCTCGCCACATCTCACCCTCCCCCGGGCCGCCAGCATTCGCACCTCACCGCCTCGCCCCTCCTTCCTCCCTTATAAGGCCGCCCGCCGGCTCTCCTCAGGCACTCACCTCCCTGCCGTCTTCCGCTACTCTTCACTTTTTCCCACCCAGCCCTGAGGAGTTCGCCGGCCGACCTCCTCACCCGATCCCTCCAAGGAGCGGGCCTCCCCTACTTTTGGCCGCCCGCCCCTTGTCGACCTACCCCGCACCTCACACCTCAGACCACACAGCCCAGCCTCACGAGGGACCCTCTCCAGACAGTCCAGTCGCCGACCTCACGGCCCTGCCCTCACGACCCTCCTCTCACCCAGATCCCCGGCCCCCACCTCGGGCGCCCCGTGCCCCCGCCTCGGGCGCGCCTCGAGCCCTCTCCTACTATTTGGTGGAGGGCTCCTCGGCACCCCCTCACTCCACTGACAATTAACCTGACCTCCGGACTTATTGACTCTCTCCTGCTCCTTATGGGCCTCTCTGCTCCTTCCTGGGAGCCCCTCATCATTCTTCACACCATGTCTATTGTTCTATTTACCACTGTGCATATATCTCTTATTTCTTGTACCTACACGAACCACTGTGCATATATTTCATTATTTGTATGTACCTACACTTACCACTGTGCATATATTTCATTATGTGTATGTACCTAACATGTTTTCCGCTGAGGCGTGTAATAAACGCGCCTTTCTTCCACCCCCGCCTTGCTTTCTTCCTTCTCGCGCATCGGTCGTAATGCGAAGCATTACGTTTGATGCGAGGGAAGGGAGAGACCCTCCCCCGCCGCTGTGGCGCTGCCTACTCACCTCGGCCGAGCCCCGGCTCGCCCCCCCCCCCCCTCTCTCCTGCCATTTCTTTGTTCTGGCGCTCACGCCTCACCCGACGCCCGCTGCTCGCCACATCTCACCCTCCCCCAGGCCGCCAGCATTCGCACCTCACCGCCTCGCCCCTCCTTCCTCCCTTATAAGGCCGCCCGCCGGCTCTCCTCAGGCACTCACCTCCCTGCCGTCTTCCGCTACTCTTCACTTTTTCCTCCGCCCACCCACCCTACTCTCCCTTACCTACTCACTCCCGAGGGTGGAGGGCTCCTCGGCACCCCCTCACTCCACTGACAATTAACCTGACCTCCGGACTTATTGACTCTCTCCTGCTCCTTATGGGCCTCTCTGCTCCTTCCTGGGAGCCCCTCATCATTCTTCACACCATGTCTATTGTTCTATTTACCACTGTGCATATATCTCTTATTTCTTGTACCTACACGTACCACTGTGCATATATTTCATTATTTGTATGTACCTACACTTACCACTGTGCATATATTTCATTATGTGTATGTACCTAACATGTTTTCCGCTGAGGCGTGTAATAAACGCGCCTTTCTTCCACCCCCGCCTTGCTTTCTTCCTTCTCGCGCATCATACAAATCTACCTCATTTTGTCCGTCCTGATATGACCGTATATGTTGCCAGTACATAACACCCCAACAACCAACCAACCTCATTTTGTCACCCGCGACCTGATATGACCTTCGATGTTGCCAGGACGTACACCTCCAACAACCAACCTCATTTTGCCACCCCTGCCCTGATATGACCATATATGTTGCCAGGACGTAAAACTCCAACAGCCGTCAACCATTGTGTTATCAACAATGAGACTGTATCAGGAATATTGTCACAAATATCGACGGTTTTTTTATGCAATTTACCTCTATCCCCACTGATCAACAAATCTAGCAGGGGAAGGGGGTTGGTGGGTGGGGTGGAGTTGTAGGAGTGGGGAGGGGCACAGTGATGTCAATCAAAGCAAGTGTTACGTCATCACAACCTGATCGCTATAATACTAAACAGGCAGCCTGGAAACAACCCCAACTTCTCTCTGCGCAGGCGCAACATGGTTTACTAATGTGCCAGCAATACAGTTTGAGCAAATATAACATTGTAGCTTGTTTTTTGTTGGAGTTTTACGTCCTCGCAACATCTGAGGTCATATCAGGACAGGGCTAATACAATGAGGTTGGTTATTGGAGTATTAGGTCCAGGAAACATCTAAAGGTCTATTCTGGACAGGGATAACAAAATCAGGTTTGTTTGTTGTTGTTTTACGTCTTTGCAGTATCTTTGATTGATTGATTGATTGAGTGGTTGCTTTAAGCCGTGTCGGCAGCATAGACCATATTCACAGCATCTAATGATATATCAGGACAGATACCGACTTGTGATGACAGTGCGCACTGGTGATGACTTTATAGTGCAGCCCCACTGGGAGACCAGGCTGGCAGCACCATGACCTGATATCCCACTCAGTCATGTAATCCTGACACTGAGCCAACCAGTCCTTGCCCTATCCTAATAATGCCGAGCACCAGGCTTGGAAGTGATTATAATAATCCCTAGTGTTTATTTATTCATTTGTTCGGTACCTATGTTTAATCTGATGAATGTGTTCTTTTGTCAGCACTGGCATCCCAGCCATTTTGTTACTTCAGGATTATTTCTACAAAATTGGTACAGAGAGTATCTAAGTATTAAAGTGAGCTTTCGAATAGCTGTTAAATACAGTGACTGGTGCTGGAAATTATACAGCAGGGGCCATATTCATGTAGTCATGCCAGGCTTAGCCGGAGCTACACGCTAGCTCTGGGGTAGCTATCCGAGGCTAGCGGCGGGTTGGAGAAATAGGTCAAGTCGTATTCACCAATGTCAAAGCCGTTGCAGATAGCTAACCGTGAGTTTATTTATAGATTTGGGAATTCCCTCCAGTCGATGATATGAATAACGCCGCCCATCCGGCGGCGATGTTAATATTGGTTCGAATTTATGGTTAATTTGATGGCGTATGTAATTCTGTTAAATATGACAGCATTTAATAGATTTGGGCCTAATATAGTGCCGCCGATATGGCGGCGATGGCGGCAGCCATGTTTAGTTGACGTTGGACAGTAGGGCCTATGGATATCGACGTCGGTGCGGAGGCGGCGATTTGTTTACTTTACATTCGTTGATTCGAAAATATTAATATCGCCGCTGATGCGCCGGCAGCATTAATATCGGTTCGAATTTAGGGTTAATTTGATCAAATTTCACTTATTGAGTATGGAATTCTGTTACACATCAAAGCATTGAATAGATTGAGAGCCTCACACACACACTAACTGGGGTAGCTTAGCCGAGGCTACGGTCGGCGGCTAGCGCTGGCACACGCACATGAATACAGATTTTCCAACGTTAGCCGTGTGAGGCTACCATAGCCACGGTTAAGGCATTGGCACCAGCACATGAATACGGGTCCTGGAGCCACTACCTTAATTATACATGATCGGTGCTGTCACTAATACAGCACTGATCAAACTTAGAATATTTAGATTGTCAATTCCAATAGTAAGATGGCTGGAAGACCAGTGCTCCACCACTGACAAATGTCATATTCAGATGAATAAATACTTTACCAAAAAATAGAAAATACAAAAAATTACACAATTTTCAGCATATATAGAGGACAAGGGAGTATTGACAGTTCATATGCCAAGAAAATTGAAAAAAAACTAACATAGGCTACTAACCATGCCAACCAATTATCTATCTGCTACTGAAATGCAGGCAATCAAATAGCTTATCAGCAGCTACTGTGTGGGACGATAACACCAACACTATAACTGCCCAGCATTGAAAACAAGGCTGGGTACCCAGGCTTATATGCTATGGACAGTATAAATACAGCCTCAATGACAGAGTTTCTTTCTTTTTTAATTCAGAAGGTCCACAGCAATATGGCACAGTCCTGTCATATGACTACATAACATATTAGATGGATCGATATGAGTATTTACATAGTATTTATAATGTAAGCAGAACGTCTCCCGCATTCATTTACTGATCAAGTTATAATACATTTTATTGTAGAATGTAGTCAGTTTAAATAAGTCAAGGAGTATATAAATGTCAGTCAGATAAGAGTTAATTATGTGAGTTTGTTAGTTGCAAGTTGCTCTTTCATTGTTGATAACCACCTGATATGGAACCTTACAGGAATTGTACCCATCCATTAGTGTGGGATCAGCTTTATCTATATTGTCCTCCTGTGCTTTCCCTGAAGGGTGTGGCTCAGCCTCCATGGAATTATATATAGCAGTGATGCCTAGTGTCTGGCGCCAGAGGGTCTGTGGTGTGGATCTGAATGTGTGTGTGGGTGTGTGGGTGTGAGGGTGTGGGTGGGGGACGGATTGGAGCGCTTGCACCATGTATCAGAGGGTTGGAGTCTTTTGTTGTTTTATTAATTCATTAATTAAGCAATATACATTTAAATATCAGGATATTGGTATTCCTCATTCCACTTCTCGATACCCTATCATAATAATGGCAAGTGGCAGGCTAGCTAGCGGCAAGTATAGATTGTTAAAGCTGCATAGTCCGATGAAGCATCAACTTTTAAAAACCAAAACAATTATCTAGATTTGATTCTATATATCTCACTTAGATCCTGATGCACTTTTTAAACATATGTGCAACAGTATCTAAGTTGGATATGTAGAATCAAATCCAGGTCATTGCTACTGTTTTGAAAAATGTGTTGCTTTCATCAGACTATGCAGCTTTAAGTTCCTGGGGGAAAAGGGGGTCTAGGTGCTGGTCATATTTAGTTAATTGATTAGTAGGAACTAGCCTAGGGTCAGGGCACAAGTGAAAGAAACGCTGCAAACAAAACAACAAACAAATCCACATCCACAAGTCTATTACCGTCTCATTAAATGTAGATACTAGGCTACAATATTAGTTATATGATAGGAAGATATACCCCCCCCCCCCAACAAAAAACTAACATAGATACTAACTACTTAAATAAATGCTGGTGGATGTCCAGGATACCAACCCGGAACAGGAACCCGGGGTTACACCATAACATTCCTCACACCTGTCCAATGTTGAAAACAAGCACCCTCGAGGGAGCTTACATGCTATGGGCAGAATAAATACTGTATCAAGGAAACAAAGGACAAACAAGATTAGAAGAGTATGGGATGCTATAAGCTGGTTTGGTAGAGAGTGGATAGATAGTAGTTAAAAGGATTCAGATGCTGGAGTAGTGTGAGGAGCCGAGAATGGGTAGATGTAGGGCTAAATCTAGTTAAATGCTTCAATTGAAACAAATATTGATTCCTTCAGTGGAGTATGCTGCTTTAATATAATGACTGTAATGCTATCACCCTGCACTTAAAACCATTCTACACCCCCTCTCATGACACACCCTGCATACACCTTACCAGTGTTTCCATGCATGCCCTCCCCCAACCATGAGTTTTATTCAGTGTACTCATCTCCAACAACTTTCTATTGTTCAGCCCATACACAGTTTTAAAAAAAATCATTAACTTTTTGTTTACGATGTATTTTGTTTGTTTTGTTTGTTGTACATTAGTTGATTAAGCAGGGGACATGTTAATCGTGGACAACTGGTATTCCCCCCATAAAATCCGTCCTGTACCGCAAATGGACACCCACCCTTCATATTCCACTGCCTCTTTTTAAATATGCAAGGGACACAAAGGCGGTGTTTCCAGGGCTGGTACTGGCGGTCACGTGGTTCTATCGGCGCGGATCTATATGTGATGACATCCTTATGGCCGGTCTTGTCAACTTGTCACCTCCAATAAGCCAAGCCGGTAATTACCAATCAAACATTCATCGAACGCACCGACATTGTTCTGTGCTACACTGAATTAATTATGTGATGCGCGCTCACAGCACCAACACCAGCACCAGCGCCAGCTAGCAAACGACAACCTATCAACAGCACAACTTCCAGCAATATTCCCAGCACTACCACCAGCACCAGCACAAGCACCAGCACCAGGACCAACACCAGCACCAACATCAGCGCCAACACCAGCACCAACACCACCACCATCACCAACACCAGCACCAACATCAGCACCAGCACCAATACCATCACCAACATCAGCACCATTGCCAACAATATTCCCAGCTCTACCACCAACACCAGCACCAGCACCAACACCATTACAAGTAAGAACTCCATCACCAGCACCAACACCAGCACCAACACCAGCACCAACACCAGCACCAACACCAGCACCAGCACCAGCCAAATTGATACTTGTCGCTTCCTAGCCAGGCACTCAACATTATTAGGATAGGGCAAGGACTGGTTGGTTCAGTGGCAGGATAATGCGACCCTGAGTATGATATCAGGTCATGGCGATGGTGGCCTGATCTTCCAGTAGGGCAGCACTATAAATTTGCCATGAGTGCGCACTGTCGCACATCAGTACCCATCCTGATATGACCTTAGATGTTGCTATGACGTAACAACAATAATCAAACAACAATGTTGCAGAACTAACTAGGCTTGAACGGTGCTGATGCCTAATCATTTATTGATATCAGCACTTTGTAATCTGAGCATTATATCTGACACTCATCAGCTATTGGTAGATAATGTTCTGTTACTTTAGTGTTAGCTAAATTTGCTCGCCCTCTTGTTATATTGATTACTTGATTACCTTATCTGATATCATTCTTATCAGCCTGGTTCTTCCCCAGTTCCCCAGGCCCTTTCCATCCTCCTCTGTTTACTAAACAGTAACACAACAATAACAAATGAAGCAATGAGTTCCAGCAACCCTGCTAAGCCACTGCAATTACTATATGAGATTAAAGTTGCATTGTCCGATGGTTTTGACTTTCTCTCATTTTTCTTAGAAAAATATATTTGAATGATGGGTATAATGTACCTTAAATGAGTAAATACCGGATGATATTAAAGTTGCGGAGTCCGATGGTTTTGATTTGCTGTCATTTTCCAGAGAAAAATATATTAGATTGATGGGTATATCATACCTTACATTAGTTTCCGTAAGCACACCAAAACTCTTACCCCACATGTTTCAACAGCGCCAGCTTCTATCAAACTGTCTCAGTATTCCCTTCTAGGCAGCAACAAATGCTTAATAAGTGCATCAGTAATTAAGTTAGATATGTAGAATCAATTCTAGATAATTGTTTTCGCTTTGAAAGTTTGAGGCTTCATTTGACTAAGCAGCTTTAGCACAAAATGCTAGACTGAACACCCTACAAATACATAACCTGCCTTAGTATGGGGTCCCACCTTTATTACTGACCCATCCCCCATCATTGCCCACATGAGCCAAAATAGCCCCTTTTTTAGTGAATATCTATACTGCCTTTTATAGATAAGTCTGAATAGACTTGCTTTCACCATTATGCAATTTGTTGATAGAAAGCCCAAGCCTACACTTTTACCGACCCAAGAGACTTTTAACTTCACACACCACATAGACACGGTATGAGAGCAACTGGCCTTTGATAATGCTGCAAGTTATACACAGTGGTGGTAATCCAAAGTGGCAGAGGTGGAGGCACGGGGAATCAAACAACTGACCTTCAGATTAGGAGTCCGACCTAGAAAAAAGTCAGACACTCTAACCACTAGCCCACAGAGAACACAACGCCCTAACAGACAGTAAATACCCACTAATATATGAACTATATCTACAAATAAAAACTAAATTTGAGGTTTGAGTTGCAGAGCCTAATCGCGAACTGTGAGCTATGGTTAAATAACATGTATATTATTTATTCAACTAGATTTGGGGAATTACGCCAACAACCTAAAAGGCATGACAACAAACTTTACCGAAAACAGAATAACTCCTGGAATTCGTTAACTCCTGGATTTCTCTTGTGTTGTTCTGTACCAATCTATTGTAGTCAACCCGATTGTTAAACAGCTGGAAGAGCAGTCCCCCCAGGCGCTGACAAAAAAAATACATTTGTCTTTTTTGGGGGTAAATATGTTTATTCTGCTCAATAAATCTTTTGTCAATGCCGAAGCACTGGTCTTCCAGCCATTTTTCAATTCAGGGTTATTTACACAAAAGGTATATAGAATAAGGTATACAATAACTGGTGAATACACAATTTGCAACAAGTAACGCAATAAAATTCTGTAACCCAAAAGTTCCATAGCAATATGGTAACAGTAGTGTCATATAACTAGATCAATATTAGTCAGATCAATGTGAGTATTTACATAGTATTTAGAATGTAAGCAGAAGTTATCTTCTGTATTCAGTTGGTAAAGTTGTAGTACGTTTTAATGTTCAGTTGCAGTTCGCAAAGCGGTATATAAATGTCAGTTTGTTAGAAATATTCTAGTGTAACTCTAGTGTAGTTAGTTATGTGAGTTTATGAAATAGGTTGTTCAGATGAATAAACACATTCTTTAAAAAAATGATGATGTCTATGTCCTGCCTAATGTGATATATTACCTGACAGTGTTGTCTTATTTTAATGGGTCTCCTGTTTCTCCTCTCTCAGACAATGCCATTCACAACATCATAAGAAACATGTTTATGAGATTCATAGCTAATGAACTAAATGAGATCTAGATTTGTCTTTTTCCTGCTCCCTGCTCGCTAATAGGTCTGAATTCTGCCTCTCTTTCAGAATGCATTGACTGATGCCGGTAATATATTAGAAATATGAAAAAAAATGTTGGTACATTAGTTGTTTAAGCAGGGGAAATTTCAGTCGCAGGCAATTTGTCTTCCTCATTCCACTGCTCCTTGCCCTATCCTAATAATGCCGAGCGCCTGGCTAGAAAGCAACAACTATAAATTTTTAAGTCATCGGTTTGACTCGACCAGGATTCGAACCCACGACCCCACGATCTACCACATGGGAGACGGACGCTCTAACTCATTTGGCCATCCCGTCTGGTTTACTCTGGGTATTCATTTCTTCATCTCAATATGAAGGGTTTCTTCATCTCAATATGAATAGTACATGTGCAAAAACGACAAACGCCATCGGGGCTGAACTGAAATAATCTTTTTTGGTAAAACAGTTTATTCATCAGAACATATATTTTGTCAGCGCTGAGGTGCTGGTCTTCTGGCCGTTTACACTACATTGATAGATCGGCGGGTACTTAGGTAGGCACTATTACTAGATTATGAAGGAGGTTAGTGTGTTTGTGGGTTTGCCATAATAAGTTCAGTATTATGGGCTAAGATGGTGGGTTGCTGCAAAAACTGTACTGCTATTATTTGTACAGTGTGCCTACCATGACTACCAGGTTTGATCTGAAGCTGCCATCATTCAGATATTATTGTTGTTGTTGCAAAACCTCGCATATCCCCTATTTACTGCTCTAATCAATATGAAATTGATAAACTGTAAGTTTAACTGGAAAGAACGACAATAAATTATATTTGACAGAAAACCCCTAAAATGGATTTGTCGATTTTTGCGACTGAACCTTTCATATGGACTCTACATAATGAGATGAACACTTGCTTCCCATATATGGGAAGTCGTGGGTTTGAATCCTACCAGAGTCACAAGGATAATTTAAAATGTTAGTCTTGTTGCTACCTTGCCTGACTCTTGGCATTCCTGGGATAAAGTGAATGATATCGGAATAAGGAACCACGATTGTCTGCGATTGAAACTTGCCCTTCTTGATCAATGAATGTCACAATACAAAAAGGTGCACATGAAGATATATGGACAATTCTGGAAGACGTTGTGCGAACCATCATGGGGACTATATTTGCACTTGTGAGATGGAGTACACACAGATGGATTTGTTTGTTGTTGTTTTACGTCCTAGCAACATCTAAGGTCATATCAGGACAAGAACCAACTTTTGACAATGCGCACTCATGGCGACTTTATAGTGCTGCTCCACTGGAAGACCAGGCCACCAACACCATGACCTGATATCCCCGTCAGTCACATTATCCTGACACTGAGCCAACCAGTCCTTGCCCTATCCTAATAATGCCGAGCGCCAGAGGCTAGGAAGCAACAAGTATACATTTTTAAGTCATTGGTTTGACTCGACCAGGGTTCGAACCCACGACACCACGATCTACCAACACGGGAGGTGGACGCTCTAACCTATTCGGCCATCCCGTCTGGTCACACACAGAGATGGGCCTAGTGGTAATGATGTAGAGAGTATGTCATGATGTACACATCTTAAAAGGAGGTTGTCTGTGTATATATGAGTTGATCAAGCAGGGGAAATTGCAATAACAAACAACTGGTCTTCTCAAATTGCACTGCTCCAGCCGCAAGCCGAATGCCATGCTAGGTAGAAAAATAATCAATTTGTAAATGATTGGTTTGACAAGGCCAGCATTTCAACCCACAGCCCATGACCCACCAACATAGGTGCTGTACTGTCACCTATAAGGCGGAGCGGGATCTAGATCAGACTGTAAGGTGTCCACCTGTGAAGGTGTGGGTTATCTGATCGATTATGCTTAGTGGACACAATCGCAGTTTGGGCTATTTTCCGTTCCAACCAGTGGTCCACAACTGGTTCATCAAAGGATGGGTGTATGTGATGTCCTGTCTATGGGAAAGTGCATATAAAAGACCCCTTGCTGCCTATCAGAAAGTAGCCTATGTGGCTGCAGTGGGTTTCCTCCAAAGAAATAGGTCAGAATCACCATGTTTGACGTCCAATAGCCAACTATAAAAATCAATGCGCTCTAGAGGCTTTGTCACATATAATATGCAGTTTCATCACCATAATACAAGTCAATGTTGATAGTATTCATGATGAGAACCCCTATTGGTATAAACTATTCGAATTACTACCCCACCAAAGTGTGAACATGTCTTATTCAGTGATGGAAGACTGACTGTTTAAGTGACTACCCATGCCACCAATATATGCATGACTCCATTGTTAGCGTATCGCATGTGATAACGCATCTAAAGGAGATCTTATTAATCTTGACCTCGGACGCTTGTTTTTCTCCACGTGAGCCTCAGAGACACAGGGTGCTTAAGGGCTCCATATATATATATATATATATATATATATATCCTACTCAGATATTCATGAAAGCCTGCCAAGACACAGTAGAATAAAGGAAGGCATTATCCATTTTAAGTGCTTTATTCATACGAATATGTGGGGGCCTATTTCGCTTAGTGAGTGCAGAGTCACGGGGCCTATGGTTAAGACCAGTTTTTTGTTTTTTTGTTGTTGAAGATGTGTTACTGCCTATCATGGATAAGCCTGAACAGGCTTGTTTTCACCATTAGACAGTTTGTCGATAGAAAGCCCGAGCCTACACTTTTACCGACCCTAGGGATTTTTAACCTCCCACACCACATAGACATGGTATGAGAGCAACCGGCCTTTGATGACGCTGTAAGTTATACACATCGGTGGAAATCCAAATAGGCAGAGGTGGGGGCATGGGGAATCGAACCACCGACCTTGAGATTAGGAGTCCGACCTAGAAAAAAGTCAGACACTCTAATCACTCCGCCACAGAGAACACCCCAAACCAGTCATGGCAACTCGCCGATGGAGTAATGGGGTTTCGGAATGGAGCTGTTTATTGATTAGTAATAGTATAGTATGGACTTTCAACTTTCATAATGAAAACGAACCCCACAAAAACACACAAATCCTCCACCACTTTTCATTGTATGAAATTGTATATGGTTTGCCATTCATTTACTGAGTAACTTGTGCATTTTTTTTTATTGTGAGGGGACCATGGCGCGGAAACTTTTTATTATTTTTGTCTATCATCCTCTTGATGTTAAGGCCCAGTCAGACCTTACCGTACTGAGTACTGGATACTACCAGACAAAGAATTGTCTAGTTCAGTGTCAAACTGTCACAATGACCGCCAGACAAAATGGACGCTAAATGGTCAAGAAACGTACATTAACAAATAGCCAATGGACGAGAACTGGATGGCAAACGAGTGTCAAATGGGCGGACCGGACACAAAACGGACACCAACCAGACACCAACCGGACACCTACCGGATACCTACCGGACTGTTCACAGATGCGCCAAAAACTGATGGACCAAATTCCCACAGCACCATCAAAAGACTCGTCAGGATACAAACTGGACACCTAACGGATGAGTAACGGACAGGAAATGGACAGAACGGACTCAAAACGGACACCAACTGTACACTTCAGTCCAGTGGTGTCCGGTACAAGTTTTGTGCATGTTCCAAACTTGCACCGGACACTGCCGGACACCACCCGACAGATAACGGACACACCGGATGCCAGCCATATATAAACCGTACATTGCCGTATTTCACCGGACAGTGTCCGTTTTCTATTTGGTTCCACAATCCCGTGAGGTCTGACTGGGTCTTAAGCTATCCTAGTCGAGTCAAGTTAAAAATTGATAATTGTCACTTCCTAGACAGGCGATCAGCATTACTAGGATAGGGCAAGGACTGGTTGGCTGTGTCAGGATAATGTGACTGAGTGAGTGCGATATCAGGTCATGGTGCCGGCGGCCTGGTCTCCAAGTGGGGAATCACTATAAAGTATCCATTAGTGTGCACTGTCATAAGTCGGTACCCATCCTGATATGACCTTAGGTGTTGCCAGTACAAACAGCAATTAATCATACTAACACAAGAATGGTATTCATAACCAGTTAGTCCCAGTTACACGACTGTGCTAAATATATATCTTGAGTATGGTTGTCCTACTGTATTTTCATTTCTTTATCCAAACCAGCACGTGACGTCATCATTGTTCCTGTACCTAATGGGGCTGTCACACTACGACGTTTCTCGCCGGCGACCCGTCAACGTGTGGTGTTTTTGGGCGATATTTG
The DNA here is from genome assembly GCA_030323885.1 of Branchipolynoe longqiensis. Lineage (NCBI taxonomy): Eukaryota > Metazoa > Annelida > Polychaeta > Phyllodocida > Polynoidae > Branchipolynoe > Branchipolynoe longqiensis. The sequence goes on along the minus strand of CM059188.1, from coordinate 11,152,234 downwards.
GTGAAATATCGAGAAGCGCTGGTGGCGCGTTATGGGCGCGTCGGTACACGTCGGTACACTTCTTTGTCGCCGCCGAGTCGCCGGCGAAAGTCGGCGCGCGTTATTGGTCGCTGAGCGTTTTGAACATGTCCAAAACTTCCAACGACCGGCAACGCGCGGGACGAAATGGGTAAGAACGCTAGGAGGACGTTAGGCGCGCGTCGCACTGCGTTGGACGCGCCGGAATAACGTTATGGGAACGGTAGGAAGACGGCGCGCGGGCGAGAGGGTCGTTGCTCACGCGTTGCGCAAACTGGGCCGTTTTTGTTTTACGGCCTAGCATCATTTAAGGTTAAATGAAGACGTCGCACCAAACTTTTTTTTTTTTTCCACCAGCGCGTCCACACACGTTGGCCGCGCGCGCATAACGCGCCGCGCTGACGCCGATCTTTTCCCCCAAACCGCCGAAAAGTTTGACGTTGCTCGACGCGCAAAATAGTACTTTCAACGCTGACGGGTCGCCGAGAGAAGCGTCGTAGTGTGACAGGGCCATTAGAGCTGAGGCAGTTGACGCATGGGTCTCATCCATGCAGGTGTGTGCCTAGCAGTGTATACCCAGCAGGAAGATGAGGAGCTGGCTGAGGAGGCAGAGGAGGCGGGAGATGCCCAGTAGGTGGAGACTCAGGTTTCATCACGCTTCCGGCCATGTCTCTGATGGTGGAGTCACACTACGACGCTTCTCGCCGGCGACACGGCGACGGCGAAAATGGGTGAAATATCGAGAAACGCTGGGGGCGCGTTATGCGCGCGTCGGTACACGTCGGTACATTTTCTTTGACGTTGACGATCGGCGCAAAACGCCGGCGCGCGTTCCCTGTCGCCCAAGGTTTTAAGCATGTCAAAAAAAAAACAACGACCGCCAGCACGCGCAAATATATGGGTAAGGACGTTAGGAGGACGTTAGGCGGTCGTCGAGCTCCGTTGGACGCGCCGGAAGGACGTTATGGGAACGCTAGGCAGACGCCGCACGCGCGGGAGGAACGTTGGTCGTGCGTTGCTCTGTGTGTGTCTCTGTGTGTGTCTCTGTGTCTCTATGTGTGTGTATCTGTGTCTCTGTGTGTGTCTCTGCGTGTGTGTCTCTGTCTGTGTCTGTGTGTGTGTCTCTGTGTGTGTCTCTGTGTCTCTATGTGTGTGTATATGTGTCTCTGTGTGTGTGTCTCTGTCTGTGTCTCTGTGTGTGTGTTTCTGTCTGTGTCTCTGTGTGTGTCTCTGTCTTTGTATGTGTGTGTGTCTCTGTCTGTGTCTGTGTGTGTGTCTCTGTGTCTCTGTGTGTGTCTGTGTTTGTGTCTCTGTCAGTGTCTCTGTCTGTGTCTCTGTCTGTGTCTCTGTCAGTGGCTGTGTCTGTGTCTGTGTCTGTGTCTCTGTATGTGTATCTGTCTGTGTATGTGTCTCTGTGTGTGTCTGTGTCTCTGTATGTGTCTCTGGCTATGTCTCTGTCTTTGTCTCTTTCTGTGTCTCGGTATGTGTCTCTGTATGTGGCTAGGTCTGTGTCTCTGTCTCTGTATGTGTCTGTGTCTCTGTATGTGTATCTGTGTGTGTCTCTGTCTTTGTCTCTGTATGTCTCTGTGTGTGTCTCTGTGTGTGTCTCTGTATGTGTCTCTATGTTTGTTTCTGTGTGTGTGTATGTGTGTGTATTTGTGTCTCTGTGTGTGTATATGTGTGTCTATGTGTGTCGGTGTCTGTCTCAGAGGCACAGACACACACAGCCATACACAGACAGAGACATACACAGAGACACAGGCAGAGACACATACAGAGACAGAGACAGAGACACATACACAGACAGAGACGCAGACACATACAAAGACACATACAGAGACACAGACAGAGACACACACACACAGACACACACAGACACAGAGACACACACACAGACACAGACAGAGACACATACAGAGACACATACAGAGACGCATACAGAGACACAGACAGATACACAGACAGAGACACAGACACAGACACAGACACAGAGACACATAGAGAGACACAGACCGACCGCTGACCGATTGCTGCCGTATCGCTGTCGACACGCCGCGCACGCCATCCAGTCGTGGCTGGTACCAAGTTTGTATTTGTTTTGGGCGCGCGTCGACGCTCATTGTCCGCGCGTTGACAACGCGCTACTCACACGCTACCCACACGCTGCGCCAACGTCAAATTTCCCCATATTTCCCCGATTTCTTTAACGTTTCTCGACGTGCAATATTTTATTTTCAACGCTGACGGGTCGCTGGGAGAAGCGTCGTAGTGTGACTGCACCATGACTAACAATTACCCGATGGTTTTCTGGAAAATGTTCTATTTAATTTATTATGTGGATATAAATAACGGCAACCCCCCTAATGTTTGTCTCTAAACGCCAATATCTCCATGTTATTCACTGCGAAGCAGGCATTCTCTCCTCCCCGCCTCCTCTACACCATGAGTCAACTGTCCTTCTGCTCACTTTCAAAACTTATAAATAATTGCTTAGGGAAGTATTCACATCGCTACTCAAGTTTGGTCCCGCTTTCTTCAAGTGCACGAGCTAGATATGTAGAATCTAAATCTACATCACTGTTTTGGTTTTGAAAATATGATCGGACTATGCAGCTTTAACTTGTAAGCACAACTAGTCATATAACATGTTAATCTGAATTATCATTGCAAATTGAATTACTGCATATATAGTAGTGTTAATCTTAAATAGCTTCATTTGAATGACAAACCTGTCCCAGTATGGTTACTCCAGTTCCACTGGTCCCCCAGGCAGGACTGAAGCTGCGACCGGGCATATCTGATCGCACCTTCAGCTTAGATGGTGATGGTTGATGCTTTTATTTCTCAATATTAATAATACCTGTCAACACCTAGCCATGGCCAACTTCCATTGTTTTAATTCCTCTAAATTATTTGCATTGCTATGAATAGTAGATTCCCAACTCCAAGCCGCTGGGCTGCCTTTCCTTCTTGTTGCCGTAATGCCTACAAATTATATTTATTTCACTGTGTAATCAACTAGCCGGCAACTAAGGAGGTTATTTGTGTTGTTCTGCTTGGAATCAGAGAGGAGCCTGTGGTTTTGTGTTCTCTTCTCTCTGGTGGAATTAACACAATTAATAGTTTTGCGTGACGGCTGTGGCAAAGGCTTCTTGCAACCCCTCCCCCCCCCCTGCCCCTCCACGCTCCCGCCCGTGTCCTCCCTACCTCAGCTCACCTCGCGCACAACCTCACCCCCCACCCCCCACACGCACCTTCCAACTGCCACTACCCTCTCCACACCCAACCCCACCCCACACACTTTCCCACTGCCACTGCCCCAGCCCCACCCCACGCTCACTCCCCCCCCCCACCTCACCACCGACGTGATAGAATGACGCAGAAGAAGACCGTTTAGGAGCAGCTCGCCCACCTGCTCTCCCTCCATTCGGACGCGCATTTACCTGTTCATTCTGTCACCATGGTTACTATGCTGGGGTCACTGCGGGGTCACGGAGGTGGCGCACGGCGAGGAGCTGTACCGGCGGCGGGCGGCGGGCGGTGGGCGGCGGGCGGCGGGCGGCGGGCGGCGGGCAGCGGGCGGATGTCGGTGGGCGGCGGGCCGTGGGTGGTGGGCGGCTGGTGGGGGGCGGCTGGCGGGGCGCGGCTGGCGGGGCGCGGCTGGCGGGGCGCGGCTGGCGGGGGGCCGCGGGAGGCGGGCGGGGGGGGGAGGCGGCGGGCGGTGGGCGGCTGGCGGGCGGCGGGCGGCGGGCGGCGGGCGGCGGGCGCGGGCGGCGGGTGGCGGGGGGTAGTCGACAAGACCTATAGAGACATGGGTGGGAAGGTTGAAGGGGGCGGATGAGGAGGAGGCAGGGGAGGGGGGGGGGGGTTACCGGCGGGAGGGCGGGGTGGGGGTTATGGTCGTTTTGTTCAGCCCGGCCGCCAGAGGGAGTGTGGGAGCCTGACTGTCGAGGAGGGACGCCCGGTCAGTAATTATTACCCGCCGTTCACGCGCATACGCACGCAAGCTCTCCACTCCCGGCTTGGCGTTTTTACCGGACGTATTGTCCTATATTAACCCCGACTGGGGGTTGGGTGTAGGTGGGGTGGTGGTGGGGGCAGTGGTTGGGGTGGGTGGGGGTGTGGGTGGACCCCCCCCCCCCCCCCCGTGCTGCTCCCCGGTAAGGCTCACTGGGGAGACGGGGAGAAGGAGGTGGGGACACTCCGAGATCGGTGGAGGTCTTTAACATTGATTTATTGCTGGGGTTTTACGTCCTGGCAACATCAAAGGCAACATGAGGATGTGTTTCTTTAACATGGGTGCATTTTGAGTTGTTATTTGTGTTATATTCTTAACATGTACCATATTGTTGCTCATACCCGGTGAGTGGTCGTCAGAGCTAATACAATTCTTGTCATTGTCATTGTCAGGGTGGAGATGGAAGTGGTTGGTTGGTTGTTGGTGTTTTATGTCCTTCCAACATCCAAGGTCATATCAGAACGGGTATCGACTTGTGACAGTTCTCACTTGTGGACTACTGGGTGGAGAACTAGAGATAGGGGTGGATGGAGTAAGGTTTAACGAAGGGTAGGTGGAAAGAGGTTTGGGCGCGTCTCGAATTGGAACAAGGCATATAGTGTGGGTGTGGGTGTGGGTGTGGGTGTGGGTGTGGGTGTGGGTGTGGGTGTGGGTGTGGGTGTGGGTGTGGGTGTGGGTGTGGGTGTGGGTGTGGGTGTGGGTGTGGGTGTGGGTATGGGTGTGGGTGTGGGTGTGGGTGTGAATGTGGGTGTGGGTGTGGGTGTGGGTGTAGGTGTGGGTTTGGATGTGGATGTGGGTGGATGTGTGAGTGGGTGTGGGTGTGGTTGTGGGTGCTGGTTTGGGTGTGGGTGTGGGTGTGGGTGTGGGTGTGGGTGTGGGTGTGGGTGTGGGCGTGGGCGTGGGCGTGGGCGTGGTTGTGGCGTGGGTGTGGGTGTGGGTGTGGGTGTGGGTGTGGGTGTGGGTGTAGGTGTGGGTGTGGGTGTGGGTGTGGGTGTGGGCGTGGGTGTGGGTGTGGGTGTGGGTGCGGGTATGGGTATGGGTGTGGGTGTGGGTGTATGTGTGAGTGGGTTTGGGTGTGGGTGTGGGTGTTGGTTTGGGTGTGGGCGTGGATGTGGGTGTGGGTGTGGGTGTGGGTGTGGGTGTGGGTGTGGGTGGCTCGACTTGTGGCTACGCACAGTGCCGGGTGGGATGGTTGTGGGTGTGTTTGTAGGAGGGTGGGGGTCGGTGGGTATCCTTTGGTTGTGACTCGATTGTGAAGCTGCCTGGGTGACCGGCGCCTCTACTAACAGATCCGACATGAGGCCCGCCTTGCCTCAATCAACCACCTGTGGAGCGGCCCTTATGCTCACCGTGTTGCGGCCCCGTGACCCAGTCCTACCTCCGCGCTACCAGCCTGTCTCCCCGCCGCCCGACGCCGTGCCCCTAAGTCCCGCCCCCGCCCCGCCTCCCATTTCGTGGATCGTGGGTTGGGGTCGAACCCTGGTCGAAAGGAAAGTGTGGTTTATATAAGGATGCCTCTAGCACACATACAGTTTTAGCATCGGTGATTCAACGTCAAACATATGGTCATTCTGACATATTTCTTATGAGGAAACCTGCTGCCGCCAGATAGGGTACTCTTTCTGATAAGCAGCAATGGGTCTTTTATATGCACTTTCCCACAGGCAGGACATCACATACGGGAACATTTGATGAACCAGTTGTTGACCACTGGTTGGGACAGAAAATAACCCAAACTGGAAATATGTCCGCTGAGCAGGATCGATCGGATGACCCACACCTTCACAGCTGAACACTCTACCGCCTGGGCTATGTCCCACTCCATTGATCCCTGGTTGAATCAAACCAATCACTTACAAATTGATACTTGTCGATTCCTCTCCAGGAGAATATTACTGAGCGGGGTATCAAGTCATGGTGCCGGCAGCCTGGCCTCCTACTGGGGCAACACTATGAAGTCGCCATGAGCGTGCACTTTCACAAGTCGGTCCCCATCCTGAGATGACCTTAGATGTTGCCAGGACGCAACACTCCAACAACCAATCCTCCACAACCCCGCCACCTTCACACCCACTGTAACCTGCTGTCCTCCCTGGTCCTCCCGCTCCCAGACTCCCTCCTTGCTTACCTGTCCGTTCTTCCTCCCAGTAGATAATCCTGTCCATGCTTTCCCTGTTCTTCCCTCCATCTCACTCCTCCGACCATCGCACTTCATCTCGTGTCTCGCAATCTGCTCCTCTCCTATCCCGCTCTCCACTTCCTATCCCCCAACACTGTCCTCGCTCCTGTCCCGCAATACTCCCCCTTCATGTCCCCTTATATCACCTCCTGTCCCCCACATGCCCTCCCCCCTCCCACCCTTCCCAACCCCCTCTCATTATTCCCCAGCATACACCGTCGCCCTACCACTGCATCCCCTTCCCCTCAGCTTCTGTCCTCACCGAATCATCGGCCCCTGTCCCTCTATCTTCCCTTACTTTCTTCAGAACTGCCCTTATTATCGGTGTCTATCCCATCCCTCCTCAGTATCCGTATCCCTTCCATCCATGTCCCCAATCCCCCTTTCCTTCTCCCTTAACTCCCTCCATCCGTTCTCTCCACTCCCCTCCCCTCCTGCGATCCCAATTCCCTCCGACCTGCATCTCCCACCCCATATCCATCCACCCATCACCCACCCGCCCTGCATCCCCTCCCCCTTCCCCACTCCGCCCCCCCCCCCTAACTCCTCCCCTCCCGTACGCTCGTTCCCTCTCTCCTTCCTCCACTCCCCACCTCCCTTTCTACCTCCCACCCCCTACACCCTCTCCTACATCCCTTCCCCTCCCGTCCCCCTCCGCCTCCCGCTCCCCCCTTCCCCTATCTGCTCCCCTAACACTCCTCCCCCCACTCCCCCCCTTCCCCCACAGCCCACCTCCCTTCTCCACCCCACACCCCTCCCCTCCTCCCCCTCTCTCACACTCCTCCCCCTCTCCGACACTCCTCCCCCTCCCCTACCCCCTGACACCCCTTCCCCCTTCCGCACCTCCTCCACTATCCCCTTCCTCCCCTCCCCCTCCTCTCCCCCATCCCTTCCCCATGCCCCTCTCTTCCAAAGACTCCCACTCTCCCACCCCCTTTCCCCAACCCCCTCCCCACACACACACATCCCAGCGCGGTCTCTTTAATAAGGACCGACCATAATTAGAAAACCGACCCGTTAATGTCGGCAGGAAATGATCACCTGGAGGTGTTGTGAGTCAGGAGCCTCCTCCAGTACCTGACCTGTCGCCTGGGTGATGCACCCCCCACACACCCTCCCCCACCCCAGCCACACCCACCCTCCACACCCTCCCACCTGACCGCCCCTTAGTCCCACCATGAAACCCGGTGTTCATTGTTCCCCACCCAGAGTCCAGTCAATATCAGGTTTCCTTGTCAGCCACCAGGGGGCGCCACCATTGTCCGCTGATTACCGGCCCTCACCTCCAGGGTCAGAAGGTCACAGCCTGGAAGGATCCGGGAATGAAACTGAAAGAAGAAAGGCGCCTCGCTTCCGGTCGGTGACCTTACCTTATCCACTTCCGGGTCAGAGCCGAGTGACCTACAAAATATAGTGTGTAATATATATGTAGGTCATGTAGGTGTAGACCTTCAGTCTGACCTAGATAATTATATATTCTTTAAGGCCCTGTCACACTATGACGCTTCTCGCCGGCGACCTGGCGACGTGTGGTGTTTTTGGGGGAAAATGGGTGAAATATCGAGAAACACTGGGGGCGCGTTATGCACGCGTCGGTACACGTCGGTACAGGTCGGTACACTATCTTTGATGTTGATGGTCGGCGCAAAATGCCGGTGCGCGTTATTGGTCGCCCAAAGTTTTAAGTATGTCCAAAAAAAAACAATGACCGGCAGCGCACGCAAATATATGGGTAAGGACGTTAGGCTGACGTCGAGTTCTGTTGGACGCGCCGGAATAACGTTATGGGAAAGCTAGGCAGACGGCGTGCGCGCGGGCGGGTCGTGTCCACATGTTGCGGCAAAATGGGGCATCTTTGTTTTACGCCCGAGCAACATTCAAGGTTAGATGAAGACGTCACACCAAACTTTTTTCTTTTTGTTTCCCAATGCGTTGACACATGTTGGCCTCACACGCATAATGTGCCGCGCTGACACCAATCTTTTTTCCCAAACCGCCGACATTTGTCGACGTGCAAGATTTTATTTTCAACACTGACGGGGCGCCGGGAGAACAGTCCTAGTGTGACAGGACCTTTAGAATGGCGAGTGAGAACACTATGCAATAGGTTAGAATGTCGAAAGTGGCCGGTGGTGGCGCTACTGTCTGAATACAGTGCGGCGGACATGTGGTTACTATCGATGATTAATTTACACTATTACTCTAAATTAAATCGTATGCAAAATGTTGATCTGTTGTAGTTTGGGGGCAGGAGGGGGTCTGGAAAAGAGTACTCTTTGTACCATCGTGAAACTGCTAAACACCTTGGGATGTTCGCTTATGGTAATCGTTAAGCCCCGTTAGTGAACGTAGTTGAAGGTAGTTAGAATAATGTGGGTGAAACATGTTGTCACTACATTCAAATACGTTAAGGTATGGCAGGTGGTTGGTTGATGACCCACCTAATGGTAGGGATAAGGTTACGGTATGAATCCCGGTATGTTATGGTATGGATCCCGGTACGTCCAACTACATTCAACTACGTTCAACTACATTCAACTATGTTACCCTCCACTTTGTTCAACTATGTTCAACTTTGTCCACTACTGGCTATGTGACCAGAATGGCCACGGTTTTGTGTAGGTCAAAGTATGCTAGGGTATGCTAGAGAATGCTAGAGTATGCTAGAAAACATTAAAAAGTATGCTAGTGTACACAGAGTAGGCTAGAGTATGCTAGAGTACGCTAGAGTACATTATCATCATGGAGGCTAGGTTTGTCTCAAACGTAGTGCTCTTTTGAACATGTCCAAAGCTTAAATCGGAACTCACGGCCCACATACATTATTATCACGTTATCATCACGGAGAAGTACATATGCCAGTACCTTGAACTATGTTCAACCATGTTCAACTATGTTAGCCTCCACTACATTCAACTACGTTCACTAACGTGTATGTGAACGGGCCTATATAATCTACTTTACTTTTGTCTGAAGAAACTGTTATTTAACTGTCTACCTTTGGAGATATTTGAAGTGGAAACATACCAAATTAATGTTGACATGCACACTGAAACTCTCAATTATTGGTTTTAGCCTTAAAAGTTCTGATAAATTATCTTAATAATTCCTTCTGTGCAACAAATAATGCTTAATAGTTGATACAGTAGCTGAGTTATATATATGTAGAACCAAATCTCGAAAACTGTTTTGGTCTAAGTAATTTGCTGGTTTCGTTTGACTATGCAGAATAGCATCATAGGCTAAATTGTTTACACAATAGTGAATATTGTAGTGGTCTGCACTGACCTTTCAGGCAAGGAGCTGCAGATACAGGTAGGCGTGGGCAGTATGGTGATATCATGGAGCCTAGGTGGTGTAATGGTTAGTACACTGGCGGAATGCGAAGAGGTCTGGGTTCGATTCCCGCTATAGGCGCAATATTTCCCATTTTCATCACCCCCACGACACTGGGGCCATAAGCAGGATCCTGTATAAGCTATGCGCTGTGTAGTTGTTGAACCTACCCTGATTGATTGATTGATTGGTGGTTGCTTGACGCCGTGTCGGCAACATAGGCCATATTCACGGCGAGAGAACCTACCCTGTGTATGTATGTGTAAGTGCACTGCCTGTATGTATGTAATTGTAAGCAATATATCCAATTGTTATCACCACCCACAACAATATTATAATCATCCCATTTTTAAAACCAAGACACTTACCTAGATTTTACTCTAAATATCCATCTGATATACTGGTGAGGGTTAGGGGGGGGGGGGGGATTAGGACGGATGGAATGTGTGCTTATTTATATGCAGATTCATTATTATAACCAAGGAGGGTGTCTTTCCAAGAGTTGATCATGAAGTCAGATGTGGCTTCACAGGTGATTGGATAATTAAAGCTGCATAGTCTGGTGAAAACATCAAATTTTCAAAACCTCCGATAATCAGCAAGATTTAATTCCAGCTATCTAACTTAGATACTGGAATACTTATTAAATGATTGTCGCTACACAGAAGGGAACACTGATGCAATTAAATAGAATCAGTTACTTCAGAATCCTATGTTTTTCAGACTTTTGTCATGAATGCCGACGTTAATTGTCCATGCTTGCACTTCAACTATCTCAAAAGGTAGCCATTTAAAATAAACTTTCCCTGAAATTAAGTAAGGTAGATTATAACTATCAACCTAATATGTTTTATGAGAAAATGACAGAATCTCAAAACCATCGGACTATGCAACTCTAATGGATGACAACATTCTCCAGTGAGAGAGGACATACACGCAGAGATTAGTCTGGCTCAGAAGCGAGAACAAAGCAGTTGTTGCTTCCTTTGATCCTGCTTGAAATGACCAACCTTATCTACCTCTTTTCTTATACTGCCTATCATGGATAAGTCTGAATAGACTTGTTTTCACTGTTAGACAGTTGGTCGATAGAAGGCCCAAGCCTACACTTTCACCGACCCAACATATTTTTAACCTCCCACACTACGTAGACGTGGTTTAAGAACAACTGGCCTTTGATGACGCTGTAAGTTATATACACCTTGGTGAAAATCCAAATTGGCAGAGATGATGGGTTCTCTAGGGTGAATGGGTCAGTGTTTAGAAGCATGAGCCTAAATTTGTAAGAAGAGGACGATTTCTAGGTGATGAAAGTTGATGCTAATCCATATATCAGTATTATCACTATATTAGTTCAACAGAGCAGAACACCTCACTTTATCAATCTATTATGCATGCCGAATTACGCACACATAGGCCATATTCAATTATGACGGTCCAGACCATTCGGACCATCCCAGTCGTTAGAATTTCAAACAGAACACCCCGCGGTGTACCTAAAAATACATAGGCCATGTACAAAAGGATCCCAATTCAATGCCCCACAATCTCACCTCAGTGAGAGCCTCTGCTGCAAAGCTACACTTTCTTTAATGGATACAAGTATGACCATCCAGATTAAAATGGATATATAACTAAACTATGCAATCATAACATACTATAAATCATATCTTGCTGTAATTATATTGGTAATTTAAACAAACTTAAAGTTGTGGCTGAACCCACCATTTTTTCCACCACGACCAAATTCGTGTATACAACCCGAGTTTGTAGGACCTGCGCATGTGCAGAAAAATAGTTGGGGTGATCCTAGGTGTTTAATCGATTCCGGCCTCAGAGTAACTTGTGGTAAATATTGAGGGAGGAACTGAAGAGTTCAGCCGGTAAACCACGTAAACACCAATCCAAAAATGTAATTTAAAAAAAAAGATGTGTGCGTGCAAATAATTTGTATTCTCCCTAATTCCACTTTTCATATGATCACATTGTTCTGGAGCAATGAACAAAAAAGACAATGAATACAAAATTAAAAATTGAGGGTTTGATTCCAATTTTATCTAGATTTTTGGATTGGCATTTACATGGATTTGCGCCTGAACTCTTCAAATGTAGCGATGACCTTTAAGGTTGGCGCCAGTTGTGCAGCGCACCTGAGGTATACACACCTGAGTCATCCCCACATCACAGCCCGACCATGCCCGGACCACCACAGCGGAGCCTCGTTCTGAGGTTGAGCAGCTCGGCTTTCACAGGCGACACACACAGGAGACACTCGTGTGATGATTACAGGATGCCCAGGCCGCTCTCAGACAGAGCCATGTTTCACAGAGGACTAGAGCAGCAACACTGGCCACACCAGCTACACAGTCTGCAAGCATGAGGCCACAATGTCTAAACCAGCTACAGAGGCTGCAAATATCAGGCCACATTGTCTAAACCAGCTACACAGGCTGCAAGCATGAGGCCAAAGGGTCTAAACCAGCTACACAGGTTCCAATCATCAGCTACACAGGTTGCAAGTTACATGGACAAATATCAGGTCACAGTGTCTAAATCAGCTACATGGGCTGCAAATATCAGGTTACATTGTCTACACCAGCTACATGGGTTGCAAGCATCAGGCCACAGTGTATAAGCCAGCTACATGGGCAGCAACTATCAGGTCACATCGTCTAAAAACAGCGACACATGATACAAATATCAGGTCACATTGTCTAAACCAGCTACATGGGCTGCGGAACTCAGGCCACACTTGCCACATCAGCTACATGCGCTATGGATGTCAGGCCACACGGGCCACATCAGCTACATAGTCTACATACATCAATCCACACAGGCCACACCAGCTCCATGGGTTGCGTGTGTAGGGCCACACAGGCTGTGATGCATGTAATGTATGCATGCATAACTAATTAGCCCACAGATGCCGGTATGACGCGCGTCCCGATAGGGGCACCGGGCGGATATCGACACCTAATAAACACTCGTTAACCACTCTCCAACGTGTCCGCATCTTTACACAGGCCACACTAGTTACACTGGGTGCAGACAGCAGGACACAGTGATCAAGCCAGTTAGACAGGCTACACATGTCAGGCCCCACTTGCCTCACTGGCCTAACTGACAGCACACGTGAAGCCACACTAGCCACAACAGCTGTACTCAAGAAGCCACACACTATACTAACCACAATGACACACTGGTGCTGGGGTTGTATTTTGAGGTTGTGCTGCGGTTGCGCTGAGGTCATGCTATGGCTTTGTTGAGGTTGTGGTGTCCTTTTGATAAGATATTATGGAGGTTCTTTCTGCTGATGGTGTGCTGTGTTTGTGGTGAGGTTGTGGTGAGGTTTTGGTATTGTGATGGTGTTTTGCTGATATTGTGCTGAGGTTGTGTTGAGATTTTGCTGAGGGTGTGCGGAGGGCGTGCTTAGGTGGGGCTGAAATGGTGCTGAGGTTGTACTGATGTCATGCTGAGGTTGTGCTCATGTCATGCTGAGGTTGTGCTAATGTCATGCTGAGGTGGTGTTGATGTCATGCTGAGGCTTCACCTAGGTTGTACTGAGGTCAGTTGCGGGGTGTTGGCATTTTGCTGAGGTTATGCTGAGGTTGTGCTGATGTCATGCTGAGGCTGTGCTGAGGTTGTGCTGAGGTTGTGCTGATGTCATGCTGAGGTTGAACCTAGGTTGTACTGAGATCAGGTGCGGTGTGTTGGCATTTTGATGAGGTTATGCTGAGGTGTGCTGATGTCATGCTGAGGTTGTGCTGATGTCATGCTGAGATTGCCCATAGGTTGTACTGATGGTAGTTGCGGTATGTTGGCATCACGCTGAGGTTGTGCTGAGGTTGTTGTGTAACTGTGTTGAGGATGCGCCGAGGTTGTGCTGAGGTGGAACAGAAGTTGTGATGAGGTGGTGCTGAAGTTTTTCTGAGGTCGTTCTGAGGTTGTGGTGAGATTGTGCTAATCTTGTAATGAGGTTGTGTTGAGGTTGTGCTGAGTTTGTGCTGATGCCGAGAGGGTGATATGAATTGAGGCGGTTGAGGCAATGGAGAGAACATATGAGGTGGGCGGGCTGAGGTGGAGTGAGTGCAGGAAGTGCAGGCGAGTTGTGAGGGAGGTTGCAGGGGGAATAAGGGTATGCAGGGGGTGTGAGGGATGCAGAGAGCTGGGGGGGTGCAGGAGGGGATGAAGTGGTGCAGAGGGGGGGGGGGGGTGAGGGGGTGGAACCCCGGGAAAACCCCACACTATGCCTGCTATAATAGAGCAGATTGGAGATCGACCCGGATACCGGAATTCCCCATCCGGTATTGCAATATGGCGTATCCGGGATTTCGCATTCTGCCTTCAGGATCCCGAATCCAGGATCCAGGATTATGTTTGGAATGGCGGGAGAGGGGGAGGAGGGATGGCACAGTAGTGGTTTCTTTGTTTACCAAACAGACATATCGGATGGACCTTACATCGTGCCACCCTGTCCAGAACACACAACAACAAACAAGCGCAGCACGCGGTGTCCACGTGTGACAGTGACACCGCAGTACTGACAGTGATACCGCAGGTGTGACAGTGACACCTCAGGGCTGTCAATGACACCGCCTCAACGCCTCTTTTTTTTTTTTTACAAAAGAAGATGATATGCTTTATTTTTGCTGATGTTCTATAGCACCTGTACCTCACGGGTCGACGCATTGAGGTTTTACGTCCTAGCAATGTATGCGTTCATCGCCTAATGGATGCCACCCTGCGCACTGACAGCAGGTTTTGTAGTGGCTCTTGTTGTTATTGAGGTTTTGGAAAATATGTATATTCTGCTGAATAAGTTTGTGTTTTGTTTGTTTTGTTGCCAACACCGAATCACTGGTCTTCAAGGCATTTGTTCAATTCATGATTATTTACCAGAACAATTGTATATCGAGTATCTATGTATCTCTATCTATCAATGTGATCTAACAATAGCGGTCAAATAAACAATTTGCAGTATATAGCATAATATATTCATGATGGGTTCCTACAAGAGTCACACTGTCAGCACTATTATCAGCACACCTTCAAGACATCCTCATGACAGTTTTGTCCTACTGGGATACAGTGCCACCCATGTCCTTCAGATATCCCACTCAGTCAAATTATCCTAACATTTAGCCATCCAATCCTCACCACATACCCTAATCTCTGCTTTGGTCGGTCATAGGATTTCAAATCCTTGGGGTTGAACCTTGGCCGACGCAAACAACTGACTTAAAAATCTATACTTGTCACTACCTAACCTAACACTCAACATTACAAGGATAGGGCAAGGCACGGTGGAATGAGGAAGACCAATTATCCGTGATTGATGATTCCCCAGTTAATTAATATGCGTATAATCCTTATACCTTGGATAAAATGAAAGCAGTAGATATTTAGATCTGACCCCCTCACCCTCTCATATACATGACCCGACCGTCGGGCCCGACGGATACACATCGGCGCGAGTCGTATATATATATATATATATATATATATATATATATATAAATAATCGGGCAAGTATCCATCGGAGTACATGCCGCGACTCTCGGCATCTGAATGACGCTGCGCGGCCAAGTCGAAAAGAACCCATTTAATTCACTGCTTAATCGCCTTCGTGTGGTTTCCCTCTCCATGCACAAAGGAGCCATTCGTTCCAAGGCTATTTTTTTCATTGAGTCACTCTAACCTTTTCTTGTGTTGTTCACATCCCATTCAGGACCCCCACCCCCCTCCTTCCCCCCACCCCCACGGTTCCTCAAAAACTCCCTACCGCTACCCCTCCCTCCATCATCTATCCCTCCATCCACATTCCCTCCTCCACCTCTCCCTCCCCCACCTCTCCCTCCACCCCCACCTCCCCACTCCATATCCACATCTCCTTCCACCTCTCCCCCCTCACCTATCTATCCCCTCCACCTCTCCCTCCCCACCTCTCCCTCCCATCCACCTCTACCTCCCCCCACCTGTCCCTCCCCCACCTCTCTCTCGCTCACCCCTCCCTCACCCACCACTCCGCCCCCCACCTCTCCCACCATCACCTCTCCCTCCCCCACATCTCCCTCCCCCACATATCCCTCCCCCCTCCCCCACCTCTCCCTCCCCCACCTCTCCCTCCCCCACCTCTCCCTCCCCCACCTCTCCCTCCCCCACCTATCCATCCAAGACCTTCCCCCCCCACCTCTCCCTCCCCACCTCCCTCCCCCACCTCTCCCTCCCCCACCTCTCCCTCCCTCACTTCTCCCTCCCCTCCAGCTCTTACTCCCCTCCACCTCTCCCTCCCCCACCTCTCACTCCTGCTACCTCTCCCTCAGCCACCTCTCCATACCCCACTTCTCCCTCTCCCGACCCTCCCTCCCTCCTACCTCTCGTTGCCCCTTTCAGTTTCCCAACTCTCCCACCCCTCCACCTCCTGTTCCGTTCCCCTGCCTCGTTCCCATCTCCAACTCCATGTACCTCTCCCTTCCCCTCTGGAAATCCCTTCCCTCCTCTTCTCCCCTCACTTCTTCCACCAATGCACTATATTCTTCATTTTCAACACATCACACTCCCATCTCCTTCCCCCCCCCACCACCTTCCCTCCCTTCCCTTCTCCACTGTCCATCCACCAACTCATTCCCCCCACGCACTCTCCATGATCAACACCCCTCACATCACTCTCACCATCTCCTTTACCTCACTCCCCTGTCCCCTCCCCTATCCACTCTCCCTCTACCAACTCATTCCCGCCACACAGTCACCATTTTCAAGGCCCCTCACATCACTCTCACCATCTCCTTCACCTCACTCTCCCGTCACCTCCCCTCTCCACCCTCCTTCCATCAACTCATTCCCGCCACCCACTCTCCATTTTCAAGACCCGTCACATCACTCTCACCATCTCCTTCACCTCACTCTCCTGTCCCCTCCCTCTCCCCTCTCCCTCCACCAACTCATTCCCGCGACGCACTCTCCATGTTCAACACCGCTCACAACACCCTCGCCATCTCCTTCCTGTTCCCCTACGAAATAGCGAAATAGCGAATGGTAGACAGGAAGTGTGAACACTTATTTGTCTCTCGTTTTTGCTTGAGTGCAATTAAATAAGCAACACAAGGAATAATTAGTAGCATGTGGTCAATAGCAGGTCAAATTTCCCTGGATCATCAGCCCATGCCTTTTCTAATCTGTTCTTGAATGAATTTATTGACTCAGCATCAATAACATTTTGTGGCAGACTGTTCCATATATTTATGATCCTGTTTGAGAAACTGTGTTGCCTTAACTTTGAAATGGCTCTGGGTTTTACTAGTTTGAGAATATGGCCCCGACTGCCTTCTCTTTTATTCCTGCCACCCTCCCTCCTTCCCTCCCTCCTTCCCACCTTTTTTGTATGTGCATGCCCTCTTAGGCGTTGCAGTAGAATGCTGCGGACCCACTGTTAGTCTAATAGTGTCGTAAAAATGTCAATATTGTTTTAGAGCGACTGGCGCCTATCAGGTTGGGTTGGTTGGGAATGATGGTGATGGCGTGTGTGAGTGTGTGTGTGTGTAGGTGTGTGGGTGGGGTGGGGGGAGCTTGCGCTTACAGGGGGGTGATGGACCGGTGTCGTGAGAGCGGGAATCAAGGTGGGGGCGCTGCTTTTGAGAACGCATTAACCGCGGTAGCCATGTTATTTCCACACTCGTCATGCGCGTAACACGGCGCATGCGCACACCGATCCGCCTGCGTGACGGAGCCTGCATCCGCGCACCACAACGGACAACATTTCACTACAACAATTCACTGAACTCCCTCACCAATATAGAAACAATCTACGCTGATGTGTATGCGTTCGCAATCCAGAACAGACAACATTTCACTACAACAATTCCAACATCTCCCTCACCAATACAGAATCAATCTACACTGCTGTGTCTGCGTTCACACTCCAGAACAGACGACGTTTCACTACAACAATTCACTGAACTCCCTTAGCAAGATAGAATCAATGTACAATGTGGTGCCTATGTCTGCGAACCAAAGCAGACGACATTCGATGCATAAATGACACATCTCCCTCACCCATATAGAATCAATCTACGCTGCGGTGCATTCGTCCGCCTCCCAGAGCAGACGACATACCACTACAACAATTCACTGATCTCACTCACCAACATAGAACAAATCTACGCTGTGGTGCCTGCATCCGCCCATCAGAGCAGACGACATTCCACTACAACAATTCCCCCAACTCGCTCACCAAAATAGAATCAAACTACGCTGTCGGGCCTGCGTCCGCGCACCAGAGCAGACGACATTCCATTACAACAATTGATTGATCTCCGTCACCAATATAGAGCCAATCTACGTGACGGTGCCTGCGTCCATGCATCAGAGCAGACGACATTTCACTCCACCAATTCACACATCTTCGTCACCAATATCGAATCAATCTATGCTGCAGTGCCTGCATCCGCCCACCAGAGCAGACCACATTTCACCACAACAATTCACTCATCACCCTCACCAATATAGAACCAATCCACAATTAAAGTGCCCGTGGTAAATCGATGCTTTTCATGTTCTATGCTTTTGCTTTATGTTTTTTATAACGCAGTATGCAAGTATGAATGCTAGGGGAACATATACTTGTCACTATTATTCCTTCATAGCCCCCCCCCCCCACCCCACTTGCCCCCTCCAGCTGTCGGGGTAATGTACACCCCTCGCGCCGCACACACTGGAGGATATTAGCTGGATCGGTATAATGTATATTGATTTAGTTGAAGCTAACGTTTATTTGAAATGATTAAGTTGGGTGGTCTTTGACATGAAAACAAAGGCATTTAAATTCGGTCACTGTTGGTCCATTTTCAAGTGTACCTAGTTGCACATCCTTGGAGCACCAGGACAATGCAATTCATGTATCCACAATGAAGCACTGTCTATGTTGGACATGTATAATTAAATCGAGTTTAAGTGGTTTGCTTTAAAAAAACATTGATGCTTTCATCGGATTCTGCAGATTTAAATAAAACTGTACCACCATTTTCTTTTTGTGTGCAAATGGAACATTGCGCTAGACGAGCCGTCATCTTTGAATAACTGTGTTCTTTGCAATTTGAGCCATATCCGTTGTTGGTTGGTTGTTGATATGTCCTGGCAACATCTAAGGCCATATCAGAATGGGTACCGACTTGTGCCAGTGCACACTCATGGCAACGTCATAGTGCTGGCCAACTGGGATACCAGGCTGCCACCACCATGACCTGCTATCCCACTCAGTCACATTATCCTGACAACACGCCGACCAGTCCTTGCCATATCTGAATAATGCCAAGCTCCTGGCTAGGAAGCGACAAGTATCAATTTTGTACTTCATTGGTTTGACTCCACGGGGAACCAAACTCATGATCTTCCCACACGCGAAGCCCGAGCTCTATCGATTCAGACACCGCGCCCGATTCTGGATATTCAAATACAGTTAAGTGGTTTGTTTGGCAAAACATCTGAATTTGCAGAATTAAATTAAGAAATCTACCCCCATTTTGTTTGTTGTGTGTAAATGGAACATTGTGCTAGACTTACCATCATATAATATATTGATTGTAAAGTGTATGCTTGATTTGGAATAACTGCATTCTTTGCAATTTGCGCCATCCCCCCCCCCCCTCCCACACACATACACACAAACCCACCCTTGGGGCCCACTCCAGTAAGCTGAAATCGACTATGATTAGTTAGTAAACCTACTGGGTCTGGGTCTCGGCGGGTTTTGTAGGGCGCATGCGTGCACGTGTAAGTATCCCGACATGCATGGCGTCATTACAGTAATGGACGCGCAAGTGACGGTGGCTCCGACTGGCGGGAAAATACGGCATAATGCAGGCAACGTCATGTAAACGGCGCACTCTCCCAGGAAATGGCGCGGTAGGAGATGTGCTTGCACATGCTTGATGGTGATATGTATATAAATAAACATATATGTGTGGTATACATTATGTATCAGATGTATAACGCAGTATGCAAGAATACAAACACAAAGGGAATTGTTTCCATTATATATTATAATTATCCATTATCGATATTACCAATTTTATACTCCGTAAGACTCCACACTTGACGGGTTGCGCCACTTATGCCCCACCACCCATCCAATGGGTGCCGACAACTGTCAGTCGCACCGGACACATTTTAGTTTTGTTTATGGAAACTTTCTGTTAATTGCATTTGTGTGTGTGGGATCGAACCCGCAACCCACAGGCTTGCGCGCTGGACAGTGAGTGTAGGCAGTTACATGGGCCTGGATACCCGTTGTTGCTGCACTAAGGCAGCTCACGCGTCCATGCCCCAGTGTCCAACGGTTTTTCCCGCCAGGGGTCCCATTTGGTCTGGAGCTGTAGCTTATGCTTGATGGATAACGCATTATACGAGTATAAATGTTAGGGAACATATACTTATTATAATTATTCCTCCATATGCGCTGTGGTGGAGTCCCCCCCCCCCCAAGCTGCCCGGGCACTGTATTCGGGTGGCCCCCCTCGCGCCGCACACACTGGAGGAATATTTCTATATCATGATATATATACATGTGATGTATCAACAATATACGAGTATACTTCATCAGAGGGTATCCACTTCTACCTATTTTCATTCTTCAGTCATCTAAAGCAGGGTTCTTCCTGTTACTGTTCATTGAGTACTATGGTCTGACAACCTCAGGTCGCCTGTGGCGCCACCTGTCTGTTCCCGCATTAACCTGTCGCCTTGCGCACCCCCACTCTGACCACGGCAACATTTATATAATACACATACATATACATATAACATATATATATCTATATGTATGTATATATATGTAGAGTTCAAGTGCAAAAGCAAGTACACGCCAATCCAATAATTGAGCTAAACATTGAAAATCACACCTTGAAAATTAACAAAATATATATTTGTACTGTTTTGTTGTAACGATAAGATGATATGAAAAGTGGAATTAGTGAGAATTAAAATTATGATCAGGTAAAACTCTTTAATTGCAACAACAGTTTTGGATTGGCATTTACATGGGTTTGCATCTGAATTCTTCATATGTACATATACAGGTTAACAATCCTTTGTCTGAAATTCTGAAATCGGAGAAGCTGCAATAATGATAATTTTGGTACAGCAAGATTGTATTTTTTCCGATTTAGTGTAAATATTAATTTTTCTTTGGTTGATTTGAAGCTGCATGTGTTCAAAATATTTGTCCATATCAGATGGATAAACTGTAATAGTATTTATCCTTTTCTTATTTATCCCTCTTGGTGTGAATATTCAAATGTTTCTATGGAGAAATATTAATGTCTTTGAATATCGTTTGTTTGGAACTGTATATGCCTAAATGTTACCAAATATTTGTGTTGGAAGTAATATGTTCTATAGAATTGATGGCATATATTTGTTATATATTTTTGATAGAAAAAAATGAAAAAATATTTAAGGACAATTCGAGAATCATGCAATAGACATTCACTGAATGTGTGCCACTTTTATTGGACTGTAATTATACACAGTTACTACTACAGCTGATAGTTCAGTTATAAAATGTATAATACTTTTAGTATCAAACAGGATTTTCATGCAAGTACTATTACAACTGATATTAATTTCATTTATGTATCAAGGAATTGGACTGTATGGCCGGAAGACCAGTGCTCCCGCGCTGACAAGAGATATTATTCGATGAATAAAATACACTTTAATAAAAAATAAATGATATATCGTTATCTGAATATATCCTGTATTGGCAGATGACACGATAACTAAAGGGTAGCAGCATTTGTAATATTTATTGATCCCACTCAATGATGTATGTACCTAATATGCTGGTAGTGTTCACGATTTAACACCCGCGCTGGCCTTATTCTGATTGTTTGGACTATAGCCCTGAAATTACAAGAGTGTGGGTTCCAATCCCACTGTTGGCGAGATGATTCCGTTCTTTTGCATACCCCCCTCAAACAAAAATCAAATCAATAAAAAACAACACCAAAAAGCAGGAAGGCAATTCTTTCACACAACACGTACTATGACTACTGAATACCTGGAAGGTCCAGATGATCATATTATTTATATTCTTCCATCAAGGACAACAACAATGAGTATGGTTTGCAGCGCAAAATCCTCCAGCTAGACCCACGGAAAGGCCCACCAATCATTTATTAAGTAAAAAATGTGAAATGAAAAGACGTGGTTATGGTGGTGTACATCCACATGTGGCCAGTCCCATAGTCACTTGCTATCCGGATCGCACTTCATTCACACCTCTCTCTATCTCCTCTCTGCTGGCCATACTCCTCCTTGATATTGTCTGAAAAGAGTTCCAGGAGGGGGAGCCCGCCAGCATTTCACTTTCTACTCTTACTCTGTACGTGTCTTTGGCTCGCTGGCTGGTCACCATAGAGCAAATAGTCACGGTCCTTTGAGTCAACTCTCCTCATTTCTCTTTCCTATACTCTACCCTTTTTTTCTCTCTCCCAGGCTTACTTCTCCCCCTGATCAAGGGAGTTGTTTGCTTGGGTGGAGCCCTTTACCTGATCGTTTATCTCCCTTTGTTCTTGTTGCTGGACCCCCTGGACCCACCTTTACTCGTCCCTTCCTCATAAACCATTGCTGCTGTCTGCTGAATACAAGTGCGGTGCTACCGACGGACCAGAGTGATTCGGAGCCGCCCCAATGACTCAGCATTTAATCATTGTAAAGACAGCCCCCAGCTTCTACAACCGTCCCACCAGAAGATTAATCTTCAACCAAAGATTGGACAGATTTACAGTGCCTAAACCAGCACATAAGCAAAGGTAGAGAACTACCAATACATAGACATAGGAACAACATAGAACACAACAGCAGTGGTGAAATATATAACACTGCAGCCTAAATAATATTGGCATAATAGATTATACACAACCGATATTAAAAATACTGCAATTCTGCTATAGCCCAGAAACCCCCTAAAGCCTACCCAAGCTGCTGCTACACCGCTGACAAGTAACCGATTTAACCGGGTTATCAAGGACCGACATCACTCTCACAGCAGAGAGCTAAATGGAGAGCGGCAGTCAAGTAATGAAAGCAGTCTTTGTCGCATCGTGACCGACAGCATGATGATGATGAGCCTACGCTGCATGGCGGCACCAGGTTTCCCCGAAAGAAATATGTCAGAATGACCATATGTTTGACATCCAATCGCCAATGATAAAAAATCAATGTGCTCTAGAGCTTTACCTTTTTTCCTTCTGATTCGCTATTGCAAACACGACATGTTTCCTGCAGGGTCCCCCTGATTACCCGCACTAATGTTGCGCCCTCGCCCGGCCATTACAGGCGACATAAAATCCAC
This sequence comes from Branchipolynoe longqiensis, assembly GCA_030323885.1. NCBI lineage: Eukaryota > Metazoa > Annelida > Polychaeta > Phyllodocida > Polynoidae > Branchipolynoe > Branchipolynoe longqiensis. The sequence continues at coordinate 11,129,332 of CM059188.1, read as the reverse complement.
ATCAATGCCTGCGGCTTACAGCGCCCCCCGCCCCCTGTTAGCAGACATGCAAAAGGCACGGAGTTGTGCTCGCTGTACAGTTGTTGCACGCCACTGTTTGTCTGTGAGGAGTTCAAAGCCCGTCACACACCACGCGCCACTGTTTGTTTGTGAGGAGTTCAAAGCCCGTCACACACCACGCGGGTTTAACGACGACAGCCTGGGAGGTTTTGCGGCTGTTTGCGTGTTGGTGTTGTATGTCCTGGTAGCAATATCTGATGTCATATCAGGATGGACGCTGACTTATATACATCGGTTTGTTTGCTTGTTGGTGTTGTATGTCCTAGCAACATCTGAAGTCATATCATGATGGATGCTGACTTATATACATCGGTGTGTTTGCTTGTTGGTGATGTATGTCCTAGCAGCATCTGATGTCATAGCAGGATGGATGCTGACTTATATACATCGGTTTGTTTGCTTGTTGGTGTTGTATGTCCTAGCAACATCTGAAGTCATATCAGGATGGATGCTGACTTATATACATCGGTTTGTTTGCTTGTTGGTGTTTTATGTCCTAGCAACATCTGATGTCATATCAGGATGGATGCTGAATTATATACATCGGTTTGTTTGTTTGTTGGTGTTTTATGTCCTAGCAACATCTGAAGTCATATCGTGATGGATGCTGACCTATACATCGGTTTACTTCCTTCTTGGTGGTTTATGTCCCAGCAACATCTGAAGTCATATCCGGATGGATGCTGGCTTTTAACAGAAAGAGATCCTATTAAAGTCACTTAGTATTCCCTTCTATGCGGCAACATATATCATTAATATGTGCGTCACTTGGATATGTGCCATCAAATGTGGTTTGATAAATGTGATGCCTTCCTCGGATTACGTAGATATAAAGAGGGCCAACTCTACGATGGAAAAGAGTCATAATACACCGAGGGAAATAATTATATATTGAATGGTCAATATTGGTTCCATGGATCGATCATTTATTTAGGAGCTGGTGACCATGATTTGAGATTGATCCTCAGAACATAACAGGGAACGTCATACCGAGTGAGGTGGTCTTTAATCTAAGTATTGCAAATTGTCTACGTATTAGCCTTGCACTGACCTCTCAGACACGGATCCACATAGGCAGGGGGGCTTGGCTAGTGTGGGAATATCAGGGAGCCTAGGTGGTGAAATGGTTAGACGCTACCTCGGAATGCAAAATATGTGGGTTCTATTCCCACTCTAGGCGCAATATTGTCATCACCTCCTCGACAATACAATTGTCTTTGCTGTCGACAGACCGGTCACTCCATGATATTAGCCTGGTTAAGCTTTCCAAATCTGGTGAGCATCGATCAAAGCAAAATTACCGCGGAATATGCGGAAACTTTATGGCAAATGATCCGATTGTTGATGGCTGAAACACAATATCAAAACAATTGTCCTTATATAGCATAATGTTTGTGTGTGTTGTTTAATACGATGCCTCCAACATATATATTATTGCCTAATGGCTGTCTAATGGAAATATAATACAACTCCATCTCAACGTCACCAGAGGTCACTTCCCACAGATATTCCCGCCAAAACCCAAGGGCATCAGTCTTGGATCATCACTGGGATCAAAGTACAGCATTGCATGACTTACAAGCAACTCCCCCCCCCCCCCCCCCACACCGCCACTTCCATTCATATCATTTTGGCTCACCTACCAGCTATATCATCAAAGAAATATAACTCTCTGATGATTTTTCCTGCATTAAAGGTCTGGTAGCCCGATTTTAATGGGTTCTCTATATGACCATTCACTATGTTTTCAACATTTCAAGTCAGTCGGCTGAGTGCGTCGGATTTGAAGGTCATGACCTTCCTACATGAGAAGTGGGCACTCAAAACATCCGGCCATTCACCAGACGCGGTGGCCGAATCGGTAGAGCGCAGGCCTCCTGTACGGAAGGTCTGGATTTCATTTCCCGGTCGAGTCAAACCAGGGACTTATAGAAATGATAATTGTCACTTCCTAGCCAGGTGCTCGGCATTAATATGAGAGGTTTGCACTGTCTCATGATCATGTGACTGTGTGGGATCTCGGGTCATGGTGCTGGTGGCCTGGTCTCACAGTAGATCAGCACTATAAAGTCATCATGAGTGTGCACTGTCCCAAGTGGGTATCCGTCCTGATATTACCTTAAATGTTGCTAGGACGTAAAATGATAACAACTAAGCTTCAACCCTACCGGACTTACAAAGTTCCCTTCTATACAGCAATGAATATGTAATGAATACACAAGTAACCAAGGTAGCTTATATAGGATAAAATGTAGGTAATTACTTAGATTTTGAAAAGTTGATGCTGTCATCTAATTGCGCAATTTCAATGTCAACTGGGTTAGTAAATGAGACTACACTGGTTCTCACCCTGTGTGCGCCATTGGTGCAAGCTTAAGTGGCACACTGCTCCCTTGTGTGTACGCCGCTCTCACCTACCTCACGGCGTGGTAGCGACATCTAGCGGCCAGGTTTGCGCCACACCCAGTGCCACGCCCCTTCCGCCCCTCCACCCCCTCCCCGCCCCCCGCCTTCTCCTGCAGGCATTCGGATCTCATTGGATCCCATTATGCCCCTGTTGATCCCTGCCTCCCCTGTTCTCCGACCTAAATTGATCCCCCTCCACCACTCACCCCCTTTTTAGCCATTCCTGTCGCGTTTTACCAAATGTTCACTGAAGGCTCCCTCCACACTTCATATGTGTCATGCTAAGGTCACATCAGGACAGGTACTGCCTTGTGACAGTGCGCACTCATGGGTGGCAACTTTATAGTGCCGCCCCACTGGGAGACCAGGATCCCATCACCATCACCTGCTGATATCTCACTCAATCACATTATCATGACACCGATCCAACCTGTCCTTTTCCTATACTATTAATGTCGAGCGCCTGGCGAGGAAGCGACAAGTATCCGTTTTGTAAGTCATTGGTATAACTCAACCGGGAATTGATCTCCCAACCTGCTGCACGGGAAGCCTGCGCTCTACAGATTCGGCCACCGCGGCCGGTGCATAGACGGACATACTGTAATAGAATTAATTTTTGCTGAAGCCTATATTCACACTGTTTTGAACTGCAGACCCATATTAATAGTGTTTGTTTACAGTTCAATTATATCTAAAGTAAACCATTTAAAATAAAGACTAAGTATTTTCTAATGATAAACCTCATTCTTGCAGATGTATATGGCCTATCATGGATAAGTCCGAATAGACTTGTTTTCAGCATTAGGCAGTTTGTCGATAGAAAACCCGAGCCTACACTTTGACTGACCCAATGGAATTTTAACCTCCCACACCACATAGGCATGATATGAGAGCAACTGGCCTTTGATGACACTGTAAGTTATACACAGTGGTGGACAGCCAAATTGGCAGAGGTGGGGGGCACGTGGAATTGAACCACCAACCTTCAGATTAGGAGTCTGACCTAGAAGAAACTCAGATACTCTAAGCACTCTGCGACAGAGAACACCACATGTCATTATCTGAAGAAATGAAGGAAAGTCATACAGATCAGATTATCTAACTTTAATATACTTAATGCGAGGAAGAGAAACTGCTAAGTTTATTTGACTATCAATGCTACACTGCAATTTATTCCAGCGGAATTATATGACACTGTCTCAAAAGGTGCTAAGCAATATGGGACAACACTGTATCCATTGAAACAATCAACATAGTATCTGCTTATGCATTTGCTCAGGATAAACTGACTTGTTTTTTACAGGTGTGTTTCATAATCCAAATAGAATACATATTGATTTGAAGCAAATACCTAGTGTTTTCAGTGTAACCGTTTCTGTGCTGTTTTGTGTCAATCGTTACAATGGACACAAAAAGAAGAGTTATCACCTTTTGAGACAGGCTCATATCCACACACCTGTAGATAATAATAATGCTGACATCATCACTCATACTTAGAAGGCAGCTAGTAGAATGTTGTGTCAGGTGTGCTATTCATATAGCGGACTGCATGATGTCAAGGGCTTCCAACCCTCTTTGCTATTGTTAGACACTCTTTCTAAATAAGATTTTGCTTGCTTATTTGTCCGAGGTAATAAGCGATTTCCACTAGCAACACCCCCTCTGATGTCAGGATAAGAATTCATGAGGTGGGTATCCACTCACTGTGTAGCATCATCATCATGAATGGGTGCGGTCTTCTCGAAGAAGGTTAGCTGCAATGGACCTCCATCTCTTCCTGTCATTCGTTCCTCTCATGCATTCCGCATAGCTCATTGCTGTCCACTCAGTGATGTTGTCCATCCATGTTGTTCTCCTTCTCCCTCTTGGTCTTTTCCCTTCTATCTTCCCTTCCAGTATTCTTCTCTGTGATTCCTGGTGTCGTATCATGTTGCCAAAGTATTTAATTTTTCTGTTTTTGATCGTTTGTATTATCTGTCTCTTTATTTTCATTCTTGTTTGGACCTCCACGTTGCTTATCATTGCTGTCCATGGAATTTTTAACATTCTTCTGTATTGCCACATTTCAAATGCCTCAAGCTTTGTTGTTATTGCTTTCTTCAAGGTCCATGTCTCGCAGCAATATAAAGTGTAGACCACACATAGCAATTTAGCAGTCGGAGTCTTGTTTTTATATTTATGTCTCTAGATGTTAGTACTTTCTGCATCTTTAGAAATGTTGTTTTGGCAATGTTTATTCTCCGTTTAATCTCTCTTTCACATCCGCCATCACTAGTTGCTACTGTGTAGCATGTTTTGTGGAAAAGGTCTTACATAGGACACACAACGAACCCCCATCTGAAAACAGTGGATTAACCAGAGCAGGTGCTGCGGAAAACGTATAATATGCGATATCTCCCACCAACGCGCTCTCTATTGGAAGTGGATACATTCATTTTGTTAGTCGCACGTCACTGTGCACCATGCTTTGCAGAAATTGTCTTCAAAAGTATTCCGCCACCAATACGTATGGAATAGTGGTGTGGGTGTATCTCTCTGCGCAACCCGGACTGTACAGAACTTCCTCTATCCATCCGCCCTGTGCTGGTGTGGTGTAGTGGCAAGAATTAATCATGATTCCACAATTCAATGTGTAGCATCGCCTGTCGAACAAGTGAAATGCAGCATTGCCACCATGAACCTGCCCTATTTTGGCAGTGGGTGGTTGGTTGTTGGAGTTTTACGTCCTGACAACATCTAAGGTGAGTTCTGAAATGCTACTGACTTGTTTGTGATAGTGCACACTCATAGCAACTTTATAGTTCTTCCACACTGGAAAATCAGGCTGCCCGCACCATGACCCAATATCCCACTCAGTAATATTATCCTGACACTGAGCTAACCCAGTCCTGGCCCTAACCTATCAATGGCGAGTGCCAGGCTAGGAAGTGACACGTGTCAATTTTGTGAGCCATCGGTTTGACTCGACCGGGAATTGAACTTCCGATCTCCTGCATGGGAAGCATGTGATCAACCGATTCGGCCACCGCATGCGGTGGCAGTTGGTGATGATGATGATGGTGGAGACTAGTAAATGATTAGCATCCTCTTGGAAAGCAAATGCCACATTCAGAGCGAATGTATTCTGATGCTTGCATTTGCTCCTGTCTCAAAAGGTGATAATTAATTTGTTGTTGTCTGGCGTAACGATTTTAGATTAGATTAGATTAGTCTTTGAGCTATCTGCTCAGGCCAAGTCAGCTAATCCACAAAGATTGACAGAAAACAGCACAGAAACGGTTACACTGAACACACTAGCTATTTGCTTCAAATCAATATGTATTCTATTGGGATTATCAAACACCGAGTAAAAAGCAAATCAGTTTATCCTGAGCAAATGCATAAGCAGATAGTGTGTTGATCGTTTAATGGACAAAGTTTTGTCGTTACAATGGACAAAGCTTTGTCCCAAAGTTTTCACCTTTTGAGACAGGCTCATTTACCAATCTGGGTAACAGTCCACTATGCATCCTCTGTGGAATAAATCTATCAGACTGTCCGCTCCGAATGCGAATAAAGACTGAAGTAATACGACTGCCATCCAGATGTCGCCACTTATTGGTTGTTTTCTCAGCGCCGATGCAGTGCTCTCACGGCCATATGAATTACTATTGTCTACATGTTGCTCTGATGAAAATATCTAAATCAATTTGCACAACAGACGATGAGATATGTCCAATACCAGAGGCATAGCTTTCAGATACAGAAGTATGCAGTTGCGTACCAACTGAGATTACAAATATATATATTTTTAATTAAAATGTATGATGCTTTATAGCAATTTATTCCATTGCGTTTTATTCCATCTGCGTGCCACCTGAACAATCTCAAGCTAGGGCTCTGAATACACCATAACACTGATGCCTATTAACCGGCCCACCCCTTACACACAAACCCATGTATCCCTTAGCAAATCCCCCTCCCACACACACCTACAAGCGCCCTCCCCAGTATCCCTTCCCGCTTCCCCTCCTCCCATCCACACCTAGACACCAGGCCTCCTCCCCCCTCCCACCCCCACTCACATACTAAGCCTCCTCTGCCTCCCTCCATCCCTCCTCTTCCTCCCCCATCCCACCCCTACCCACACATAAAGCCTCCTCCTACCACTCCCGCACTCCCCCCTCCTCCCCCGGGTGAAAGTGGCTTCTAATGGCCGGACTGTGGCCGAGCATGCTCCGGTCAACAAGCCGCAGTCAGTGCCTACCCCTCCCCTGCCCTTCCCGCCTCCCCTCCCCTCCCCTCCCTCCACCCCCGCACACAGCTCCGCTATTATTTGCTCCTCCATCAGTCGGCTGAGTGTATCCCTCTTATCCGCGTCATAGTGCATCAGCGGCCCGCACGGGGGCGCGCTGCACCGCGTCGCACAGACCACGCCCACAGCACGTGATCTGAGTGACGGACGTGCGGGGATGAAGGAGGGAGGGAGGCAAGGAGGGTTGGAGACTGACCAGCGCAACCTGGTCGGAGTGGGGGTGGGAGTGCTGGTAGTGGGGCGGAGAGGAGCTGAGGGGAGTGGGGCTGGTTGTGGGGCTGGTTGTGGGGCTGGTTGTGGGGGTGGTTGTGGGGCTGGTTGTGGGGCCGGTTGTAAAGCTGGTTGTGCAGCTGGCTTTGGGGTTGGGGTGGGGTTGTGGCTGTGCCTGTTGCTGTGGTTGTGCCTGTAGCTGTGGATGTGGATGTGAATGTGCTTGTGGATGTGGATGTGCATGTGGGTGTGCATGTCGATGTGGTTGTGGTTGTGGATATGCATGTGGATGTCCCCGTGGTAGTGGTTGTGGTTGTGGATGTGGCTGTGCCTGTGGTTGTGCATATGGTTGTGCATCCTGTTGTGGATGTGGTTGTGGCTGTGGATTTGCCTATAGCTGTGCATGGGGCTGTCTCTGTGACTGTGGACGTGGATCTAGTTGTGGATGTGGTTGTGACTGTGACTGTGATCGTGGTTCTGGCTGTGAATGTGCCTCTGACTGTAGCTGTGGATGTGGAAGGGATGTGGTCGGGGTGGGGCTACCGCCATGACTGCGGCTGTGACTCTTAGTGTGGATATGGCTGTGGCAGTGGATGTGAATGTGGCTGTGTCTCTTACTGCTGCTGTGGCTGTGGGTGCTCCTGTGGCTGTGCTGTGACTGTGCCGGTGGCTGGCCCTGTGGAATAGAAGGAGTAGAAGGGAGGGAGCTTGGCCGGTGATGCTTACCCGGACTTCGGGGGAGGGATGGCAGTGATGTGGGAAGGGAGGGAGTGTTTACAGGTGCAATGGCTGACTGCATCACTACACATGGCTTCATCCAACAGGTGTCGCTGGACTGATGCTGCCTCCGTCTTAGGATGCTGAGTCGGCTGCCTTCCGAGAGATGCTGAATGAAGCTATCAACAGGTGGTTGGCTGAGTTGTATACCTGTGTGTACTGAGCTTTCCGCCTGTCCATTCCATAAATATCATTCCCTCTTCTGCTATCCTCTGATCATGTACAATAATGACTCCATTGCCTTGTCCTCTGACACTTATGCATTGCGTACTGACACTATTGCATATTTACCGATTTATCCGTGGTTGCTAACTCTGTTGTATTGGGTATAGAATTAGCAGAAAATGTAATGGTAATACTTTATTGTGATAATCCAACCAATATATCCGGTGATATCTGGTCGGCTACCGACTTTGGATAGTACACATTCAATATCGCTTTATTGTGCTGCCACAACACTATGATTACGAATTATATTTAAGGGATATTGCTGTCAGAAACCCGAGAACTTATGTCACCAGCCGGTGCAATATTGACACCACCCCCTATGGAGCATGAGGGGAGGAACATTTGTCAATGTGTTTTACCTGGAAATATTGTCAGCATGGCAGGCAATTTTGCCATCAGTAATATGTGTCTGAGCAGTAATATGAAAGCTGATAAATGTGATGGAAACAGGTCAGCTAATATGAGCAACCTCACCAATGCTGCTAGCAGGGAATATTAAGAGTATCTGTAATATGTGTTGTAATATCAGCAATCGATGTAATGCTGTCATGAACGATTGTATGAAAGTTTGTTCTATTTAATGACGCCTACAGAGCACATTGATTTTTATCATCGGCTATTGGACGTCCACACTGAAATATTTCTTTGGAGGAAACCTGCTGCTGCCACATAGGCTACACTTTCCGATAAGCAACCAGGGGTCTTTTATATACACTTTCCCACAGACAGGACAGCATATTCCACAACCATTGATGAACCAGTTGTGGACCACTGGTTGGAATGGAAACTGTGAATGTGCCCACTGAGCAGGATCGGTCGGATGATCCAAGCCTTCACAGGTATGCACTCTAGCACCTGAGCTACGTCCCGCTTCCGCAACAACGAGTGTCTGATGCTCAGTCCCTAACCTGATATGTCTACACATAACTTCATAATGTTAGCAACCAATGAGCAATTGGTGGACAATGCAGTTGTGTCCGTAACCAACGCATACATGGCAGATAACAAAGCAATGCAATACTGCCAGCAAATAGTGTAATTGTGGCCTGGGATATATGCCAACCAGCCCGAGGGAATATGCCCCCTCCCCACCTGCATCTGGGGCAAAATGGCCACTGGCTTAGGCAATATGGTAACTGCTTTGGGTAAAACGGCAACACTCTGGGTAAACTGGTTTTACAATTGCGAAATATGGCCACTTCCCCGGGAATATGGCAACCACCCCGGAAAATATGGCTACAACTATGGACAAACATGTCCACAACCCTGGGCAATACACCCACTGCTGTTGGCAATATGTTACCCGCCTCGACATTACCCACCTCGATGTTACCCGCCTCGGCGTTACCCGCCTCGATTTTACCCGCCTCAACGTTACCCGCCTCGACATTACCCGCCTCGACGTTACCCGCCTCGACGTTACACGCCTCGACATTACCCGCCTCGACGTTACCCACCTCGACGTTACCCGCCTTGACGTTACCCGCCTCGACGTTACTCGCCTCTATATTACCCGCCTTGACGTTACCCACCTCGATGTTACCCGCCTCAATGTTACCTGCCTCGATGTTACCCGCCTCGACGTTACCCGCCTCAACGTTACCTGCCTCAACGTTAGCCGCCTCCAGGTAAAGTCCAGGTGGGTAACATCAGGTCGGGTAATGTTGGGTCGGGTATACTCGTGTCAGGTAAACTCGGGTCAGCTAAAGTGAGCTGAGGTAAAGTCGGGTCGGGTAAAGTGTGGTCAGGTAAAGTGTGGTCGGGTAAAGTGTGGTCGGGTAAAGTTGGGTCGGGTAAACTCATCAGGTAAACTCGGGTCAGGTAAAGTGAGGTGAGGTAAAGTCAGGCCGGGTAAAGTGTTGCCGGGTAAAGTGTGGTCGGGTAAAGTGTGGTCGGGTGAACTCAGGTCGGGTGAAGTCGGGTCGGGTAAAGTTGGGTCAGGTAAAGTCGGTGTGGGTAAAGTTGGGTTGGGTAACGTTTAGGCGGGTAACGTCGAGGTGGGTAATGTCGAGGTGGGAAACATTGAGGTGGGTAACATTGAGGTGGGTAACATCGAGACGGGTCACGTCGAGCCAGGTAACATCGAGGCGGGTCACATCCAGCCGGGTAAAGTCAAGGCGGGTAATGTCAAGTCGAGCCGGGGTAAACTCAAACCGGGGTAAAGTCAAGCTGGGCTAAAGTTGACCCGGAGTAAAGTCGACCCGGGGTAAAGTCGAGCCCGGTAAATTTGACTAATATTAATATAATCATGCATTTAAAAAAAAAAGTATTAAGACATTCTTTACAAAAAAAGTATTATAGTTCCAAGATTCGAACCAGTTACCCTCTGATCTTGAGACCAACAGTCTGCCATCTGAGCTATAGAGGAACTGCTAATCCCAGAGTGGTCCAATTGGTGGCAGAATGCTGGGAGGTCCTGACAGCATGTGAATAATGAGCAAACAATATGGATAGAAATAATCTGAAAAAAAATTAAAAAGTAAGGATAATAAATAAATCAATTTAAATAAAAATAAAATTTAAATAAATATCACCACATCATCATTGACCAGCATGGTGTGGCTACAAGTGGGCTGGTGGGGGTGTGGATGGCAGACCAGTGTTGCTGTGTGGCTATTGTCTTACTTTGTGTGTGTGGGTGGTGGGGGAGGTGTCAGGTGGGGCAACCATGCATGACTACCACTAACCTGGTCTATATGGCTGACAGGGTGACACCAACACAAAGAAGCTAGGGTGGGGATGCATCTGTAAACTGACTAACTGAAAAACTTAGTGGGGATGTGGGTCATGGTCATTGAGCCATGACTGCTGCCAAACCTTGTTTTTAAGTTTGAGGATAGGGGTACTACCAGTACCAGTATATCCATACATCCATACATTTATGTATATATGCACATATATATGCACATATAGATGCCCATATATACATGTATATATGTGTATATATGTGTGTATATACATACCTACATGTATGTATGTGTATATATGTGCATACATACACATGTATACACATATATATGCGTATATATGTATATATGCATATATATATGTGTATATATGCGTATATATGCATATATATGCGTATATATGCATATATATGCGTATATATACGCATATATATGTGTATATATACATATCTACATGTATATATGTGTACATATTCATATATATGCACATATATGCACATATATGCGTGTATATCACTATATCTTTATAATTATGCCTATATATGCATATATATATATATGCATATATATATATATATACATGTATATTCTGTCTGTATATGCACATACACATATTGTATGGTGGATATACCACACAGAGAGAAATCCCACTTTTCACCCACACCCACACCCACACCCAACCCACACCCACACCCAACTCCAGTTCCGCCACCCCGGGGCAAAATCGCTGTGACCCCGGTCCATCACTTGATATAGTGCTTCCGAGATAGGTGAATTCCGGAACAGAGTTCAGCTTGTTTCCGTCAACCATGATCTCCTCCTCTCGGGTTCTTGTAGAGTTCTTGTAGAGTTGGGTTGGTACCACCCCGGTCAATATGGCCACAACCCCTGGGCCAATATGGCCATCACGCCGGGGCAATATGGGCCGGGTGTGGCCGTGGCGAGGCGGCGATGACCACTCGGCCAATAGCCGCTGATCCCCCGCCTGCCTGCTCCGCTATCCCTAACTGTATCCCTTAATCCACGACTGGGCAGCGAGCAGTGGTCAGTAACACCCGGCCAAACCCCCGCAGCGATTTGACGAGGGGTCAAGCAGCCACGGGGCAGTCCTACTAACAGTTTACACTTCACTCAAACGCGCCGGTTGTACTAACAGGTCACCCTTCACATGCGCTGCTTCACATGCATTTCACCTATCACATCACCCTTCACACGCGCCTGTAGTATTAACAGTTCACCCTTCACATGAGCAGGTCATACTAACAATTCACCCTTCCCATGGGCCTGTCATACTAACAGTTCACCCTCCACATGAGCCTGTCATACTAACAATTCACCCTTCACATGGGCCAGTCATACTAACAGTTCACCCTTCACATGTAGCTGTTGTACGATCAGTTCCCACTTCACACATCCTTGTTGTACTAACAGTTTTCCCATCACAAACACCTGCCATACGACCAGTTCACCCTGTCGTGCTAACAGTTCACCCAACACATGCACAAGTTGTACCATTCACCTGAGCCTCCTTCACATGCAGTCCACCATTCACATCCCCCTTCACACGCACCAGTCATACTAACAGTTCACCCTTCACACACGCCTGTTGTAGTAACAGTTCACTCTTCAAACGCACCAGTCATGCTAACAGTTCACCCTTCACATGCGCCTGTTGTAGTAACAGTTCACTCTTCAAACGCACCAGTCATACTAACAGTTCACCCTTCACATGCGCCTGTCATAGTAACAGTTCACTCTTCACATGCGCCAGTCGTACAAACAGTTCACCCTTAAAATGTGCGTGTGATCCTAACAGTTCACCCATCACAATTCACCACATAATTGCTGCGAATGGCCATGATTAAGCCACGCCATAATAATGTACATCATTGTTTGTTTTGGTCTGTCCCCCCCCCCCACCCAAAGCCATTTCTTCAGTATCAGTTTACTGTTTGAGATTTAGATTATAAGCATTATATTATTCTGAGATGTTTAATGACACGCACATGTTGGTTCACCGGGGATGTTCACGTCGGTTCAGTAAATGCATGCACAGCTGATCCACCCGATAGTGGACCAACTAATACCTGGCATAAATGCATATGTATTTCCCTGTTTTGATTTGCCTGTATTTATACCATCAGCAACCATATGCAAGGCATCTAATATTTACATGATTCATACTGTCTAGTCATACATCTTCGACGGTTGTTTGTTGGAGCTTTACGTCCTGGTAACATCTAGGGTCATATCATGAAGGCTACACACTTATAACTGGGCACTCATCGTCATATGTATTGCAGGTATATATCTTTGTTGTTCAAGTGTTTTAATTCCCCTGAATAAGATGTTGTCCATGCTAATTAATGCACTGGTCGTCCAGCCTTAATGACAATTGCCACTACACAGTGAACAAATCTACAACAATATGCATATACATTTACAAGACAATAAGCAACACACCAAGATGAATGTATATACAGTACAGCCTCTGTATACCGACCCATCCACAGATCGACCACTCCCCTATATCGATCGCTTTATTTGGGTCCCAAAAATACAATTGTAAGGCTATTCTAACTCTCTAATCCGACCACCTCCCTAAATAGACCATATATAGTCGGTCCAATGGTCGGTCAATTTAGAGAGGTTTTACTGCATGCTTTATCTGAAGCCATTAAGACTTTTGTAAATTGGAAAAAAAATCAATGGAATTGATGAATAACGTGAACAATAGGAAAAGTAAGGTCTTTCGAAATTGACAAATAGTTAATTATATCCAATGCGACACGTCAACTGTTCATTCTTATCGGAAACTAAACGCGGCTAAAAAAACAGTGCCTTGTCACAATGTGTGTGTGTGTTGCACTTTGTAGTTTGATACAATTACAACGCCGTGTGCCAGCGTTCAATGTGTTATGAATTGCAAATAAGCAATACACAGGAGAGAGCCTTTGGCAATCATTTATTGCCTTGCATTTCGGGAAAGCGCAATCGGTTTGGAGTGTAGAGTGTGAGCAGGACCGCAGCCTGTTGCTACACCGTGAGCGACCCACCCCTCCCCCTCCCGTCCACCATCCCCCTCACCTCCCCCTCCGCTCCTCCCTCCCCTCCGCTCCTCCCTCCCCCACACCTCCCCTTCCACTCTTCCCTCCCCCACGCCTCCCCCTCCGCTCCTCCCTCCCCCTCCGCTCCTCCCTCCTCCACACCTCGCCACACCTCCCCCTCCGATCCTCCCTCCCCACACCTCCCCATCCGCTCCTCCCTGCCCCTCCGCTCCTCCCTCCTCCACACCTCCCCTTCTGCTCCTCCCTCCCCACACCTCCCCCTCCGATCCTCCATCCCCCACACCTCCCCCTCTGCTCCTCCCTCCCCCTCCGCTCGTCCCTCCCCCACACCTCCCCTTCCGTCCTCCCTCCCCCACACCTCCCCCTCCGCTCCTCCCTCCCCCACACCTCCCCATCCGCTCCTCCCTCCCCCTCCGCTCCTCCCTCCTCCACACCTCCCCTTCTGCTCCTCCCTCCCCCACACCTCCCCCTCCGATCCTCCATCCCCCACACCTCCCCTCTGCTCCTCCCTCCCCCTCCGCTCGTCCCTCCCCCACACCTCCCCTTCCGTTCCTCCCTCCCCCACACCTCCCCCTCCGCCCTCCCTCCCCCACACCTCCCCATCCGCTCCTCCCTCCCCCTCCGATCCTCCCTCCCCCACACCTCCCCCTCCGCTCCTCCCTCCCCCACACCTCCCCTTCCGCTCCTCCATCCCCCACACCTCCCCCTCTGATGTCCCACCCCTAAACATGTGTCGCCTCCTCCCGCCCACCCACGCACACCTACTGGAGGCCCTGATTGCGCTGAGTCATCGCCCATAGAGCGCGGATTCAGTGGCCATTATGCTCAGGAGCAACTGGTTTGTGGATAAGCCGTGTGTACTCCGGCATGGTCATTTTGCAATCCATGCATCCCGCCCACTCTACCCCATCCCCTTTCCGCTAATCCCCACCTCCCAACCTCCCCACACACACACACCCATCTCTACCCCGCACCAAATCCCTACCCACCCACACACCCCATCCCACACTCGCGCTCGACTCGACTCCAAGTCAAAGCGCCATTCCAGCTCATTCCAGTGCGTTTATTCCGGAATTTACACATAATAGATCTACTGGACATGCCTGAGAGTGAGAGATCACTGTGGTGATTGTTCCTTTGTTTGTATGTGTATTGGGGGTCTCACTCCATAGCACCAGCTGAAGATGTTTGTTGGTGTACGTCCAGCAACATCTAAGGTCATATCAGGATGGGATACCGACTTGTGACAGTGCTCACTCATGGCGACTTTATACTGCTGCCCCACTGGGTGACCAGGCCGCCATGACCTGATATCCGACTCAGTCACATTATCCTGACAGTGAGCCAACCAGTCCTTGCCCTATCCTAATAAAACCGAGCCCCTGGCTAGGAAGTGATAAGAATCAATTTTTAAGTCATTGGTTTGACTCGACCAGTGTTCGAACCCACGATCCCATGCTCTACCAACAGTGGAGATGGACGCTATAACTCATTCGGCCATCCCGTCTGGTTCCAGCTGAAGAACACGGTCACGTGACAAGGCACAATCGGAGCGATTTCATGTTGCTGCTCCACTGGGGACTCACTCACATTATCCTATCACAGGAGCAAACTATCGCATAATTGCCTCTGGGAAGCTTCCTCTTCAAAGTGGTGCTATTACTTTTACATACAACTTATACAAGGCCGGTCATAGTTTCAATCCAGGACTGAATCAAATGAAATACTCCCCTGTAGCTTAACAATAATTAGAAGGATTTGGCCATTGCACATTAGCTCAATATTTTGAGTGAGTAAGATATCACGTCAGAGTATGCGCAATACATAACAACATCACATTACTTTATTTCTTTTTCTTCAATATTTATACTGCCAATCATGGATAAGTCTGAACATACTTGTATTCACCATTAGACAGTTTGTCATGCCCCTGTCACACTACAACGTAATGAGCCAAGGTAAGCCTGACGTGGTCACTTTTCGTCATTACGTTGACATTCGTTGGGTTATTTTATGATGACGTCAGAATGACAGACTGATGTTGAGCTATGTCATGTTACGTCGTGTTACATCGGCACGCATCAAGGTTTTGCACCTGTTCAAAACTTTTGACGTGACTCAAACATAATGGTTTATCTTTGCCATACATTCTGTACACATTTGCCGAATGTCAATGACGTTAAACAGACTTTAGTCAAATGCTGCTCACTGCGTTCCACTATGTTCCACTCCGTCGACCCACATTAATGCCAGTGGAAACGTCCATGCGGCGTAATGGGAATGTCAGGAGAACATCAGGAGAACGTACGCCGAACGTACATCCAACGTACGTTCAGCATTTCGCCAACGTTTAATGACGTAAGTAACATAAGGTAACGTAAAGCAACGTAGTTCTGGAATTTTTAACCTCCCACACCACATAGACATGCTATGAGAGCAACTGGCCTTTAACAATGCTATAAGTTATACACAATGGTAGAAATCCAAATTGGCAGAGGTGCGGGCCCAGGGAATCGAATGACCAACCTTCAGAATAAGAGTCTGACCTAGAAAAAAGCCAGACACTCTAACCACCCCACCACAGAGAACACCAATTATAAAGCCTGTAAGTGTATTATGCAATTCCCCAAGCCAGCTTCCTTCATTGTATGTACGTAATTGTTGGTAGGATAATAAACCCCCTATCAGGGTATCATTGTGTTATAATTGTAGGGTTAGGCCCAACAAATCCCCCACTGCAGACACTACTTATTTTGACACAGTCGCCTGCATCAGAGTCCCATGTCCTTGTACTACTCACACTGTGCACGACTGACATTGCGGCAAAGCTGACGTAGCAATTATCGGAATAATGGGCCGTCCAAAGTTATCAACATTGTCAAGTTAGTCCTCCATCGAAGTATGTATATACATCAATATTTTAGTACCCACCCAGACGGGATTCAAACCTCCATGCCCGAAGCATGGTCGAGTCAAACCATTACCATGACACCTTATTCTTATTGCTACCTAGTTTGGCATTCGGCATTGCTAAGATAGTGCAAGGAGTAGTGGAATGGATAATATTGAAACTTCCTCAGCTTAATCACAATAACCATAAGTGACGGCCAAATGTACAAAGAAAAATGTCAGGACAAAATAATATCAAATCTTTTTTTAGTCGATAAAATGTGTACTTTGCTGTCAGCCCCCACCCCCCCACCTATCGTATGCTTTGAACAACTGGGAACATGTTGACAACGTTGGACGGCCCCTAACCATAGCTCCTGGCTGGGGGGTGGTTTGTACCCTTATGACGGTTACTGGTTGCAGAACTGCAACATTTATAGACAGGCTCCGATAAATCGGCCCAATCTTTGGTTGAAGATTCATCTTCAGTAGGGATGGTTGTAGAAGCTGGGGACATTATTCCAACATTGTAATGGCGAAGCGTTGAGGCGGCCCCAAATCTCTTCGGTCCGGTGGTAGTTGAGCACTTGTATCCAGTCGACAGCAGCAAGGGTTTCCAGGAAGGGTGGGTACAGGGGTGGTTCCAGCAACGAGAACAAAGCGAGAGAAAACGTAAAGGTACAGGGCCCCACCCAAGCACACAACTCCCCTGGTCAGGGTGAGGAGTATGCTTGGGAGAAAAAAAAAGGGTAGAGTATAGGAAAGAGAAATGAGGAGAGTTGAGTCAAAGGACCATGTCTATTTGCTCTATGGTGACCAGCTGGAGAGACAAAGACATGGACAGAGTAAGAGTAGAAAGTAAAATGCCGGCAGGCTCCCCCTCTGGGAACTCTTTTCAGACATATCAAGGAGGAGCAAAGCCAGCGGAGAGGAGATAGAGAGAGGTGTGGATGAAGTGCGGTCCGGATAGCAAGTGTCTCCCTAACCCTAAAGAGATCTAGTGACAGATATTTCAAATAGAGAACCAAACACACCGGTGTCAAGTGAACGTCAACGATGTGAGAATAAGGACTCATTGCTAGCTACTTTACTTGCAATCTGAAAGCTAGATATGTATATACAGTAAAACCTTTCTGACTGACCACCTCCACATATCGAGCACTCCCCTATATCGATCGCTTTATTTGGGTCCAAAACGATCGCCCATATAATACCATTTTAACAATAACAAAAACTTCCTAAACCGACCACCTCCCCGAATGGACCATTTAAAGGCGGTCCCATGGCCGGTCGATTTAGAGAGGTTTGATTGTATATATATATAAATATATTTATATATATATATATATTGTGCTGTTGTTCCATTGATGGATTATTTACCCTGTCCATGAAATATAAGTTAATTATCAAACTTGCGATCAATGTTGAAGAGCTTGCTTTATTTCTTAGTTTGTGGTTTATTTCTTAGTTTGTGGTTTATTATCTACGTTCAACTTTGTTCAAATTGTAGCAAAGTCTGTGATGACCTTAAGCAGGAGAGTAGCTCCGGTGGTCCTTCGGAAAGATCCTATTGTGGTTGTACTAGTTTCCCAGCAATAACTGTTTAAAAGTGGTGTTTATTTGTTAGTTTTACAATCCCCCACGCCTCTTCAACTCACACAGCACGCCGGACCTCCTCACCCTTCGCCATGAGTTATTCGACATCAACATCGACACCGGACCTCCAGGCGACATCAAGCGAAGCCTGCACAATTGCCTCACGATTGCTAATCCTGCCCGCGAGCCATTAGCCTTCCGCCTGGCTCACCTGCTACCCGGGGCTGATCCCTGGTCACAACCGGCGTAGTAATGCAGTCTCATCCGAGCCCATCTGCACCCATTCACCGCACCCGCGCCCCTCCCCACACGCACCCCTCCCCACCCTACTCCACCCCACCCATATCTCCCACCCCATCACACCTCACCCCACCCTACCCAACCCCATCACACCACATCCCACGAGACTCCACCCTACCCCACCCCATCCCACTGCATCCCACTGAAAAACACCCCATCTCACACCACCCCACCCCTCTCCACCCCACGCCACCTCATCCCATCCCATCACATCCCACACCCCACCCCATCCCTCCCCTCCCCACCCCACCCATCATACCTCAGCCCACCCCCATCCCCCGAGCCATAATCCACTCCCTGGATGGACCAGACGGGATGACCGATTGAGTTTGACGTCCATCTCCCGCTTTGGTAGATCGTGGTGTTCGAGCCACCCTGTTCGAGTCAAACCGATGACATACAAAATTATATTTGTCACTTCCTAGCTTGGCGCTCAGCATTATTAGGATAGGGCAAGGACTGGTTGGCTCAGTGTGAGGATAATGTGATTGACTCTGGATATTGGGTCATGGTGCTGGCGGCCTATTCTCCCAATGGGGCTCACCTATAATGTTCTCGGCATTGATAGGATAGGGTAAGGACTTGTTGGCTCAGTCTCAGGATAATGTGAGTCAGTGGGATATCAGGTCATGGTGCTGGTGGCGTAGTCTCCCAATGGGGCAGCACTATGATGTTCTCATGAGTGTGCACTGTCACAAGTCCGTACCCGTTCCAGATATGACCTTATATGTTGCCAGGGCTTAAACTCCAACAACCAACCAGCCACCCCCTTCAGCCCCCCCCCCCCCGCTCCCCCCCTCGTTGCTAACGCTCACACCAACAGTTCAAAAGGCCAGGTCTAGTACTGGGTCGGTGACCATTTTATTTCACGGCCTCTTGCTCTTGTCCATATTTCACTTATTCTATTGAGGATGCCACTTGAATTAATGTAGGGCGCTGCCTGTATCAGGTAGACCTGTGCCCCCTTCTATTTTGGATGTTGGAGTGTTACGTCCTGGCAACATCTAAGGTCATATCAGGATGATATGTACCCCTGCACGAGGACACTTGCTCATACCTGACCTCTTCACTAATCAATCAATAGGATACAGCTATAATGGGCCTTGGACCTGTTAGCCGCTCTTAATACCCCTGTCACACTACGATGTAATGAGCGAACGTGAGCCTAACGTAGTGATTTTTTGTCATTACGTTGATGTACGTTGGATTACGTTATGATGACGTCATAATGACGTTAGACTGACGTCAATCTACATCACATTACGTCGTGTTACGTCGAGTTATGTCAAGGTTTTGGACATGTTCAACAATTGTGACGTAGCACCAACGTAAGGGTTTACGTTCGCCATACGTTCTGTTCACGTTCAGCGAACATCAGTGATGTTAAATGGATGTTAGGCAAACGCTGCTCACTATGTTCAACTATGTTCCACTACGTTGACCCACATTAAACCAGGTGGAAATGCCCATGCGGCATAATGGGAACGTCAGGAGAACATCAGGAGAACGTCAGGAGAACATACCTTCAACATACGTTCAACGTCTCATGACGTATGTAATGTCATGTCACATTCTTCTGGCGATGGAATAATGTTCATAACGTTCCGTGAGCATAATGACGTTGTCCTCTCTCGTTGAATGACGGTATCACTATGCTTTACCGACGTTACGCTCTCGTCCACTACGCTGCATCCACGTTCAATTTGTGCCCAAATTTGCATACTACGCCGAGAAGTTCAACGTTCTTCACGTTCTCCTTACGTTGACGTCATTACGTCGTAGTGTGACAGGGCCATAATCAATAGAAATTGAGACAGTTCTTCAGATGTGGTGGATCGTAGCAACTGTCACTGGCTCCAAGATATATGTAATGCTTGACCAGTATGCATCCAGTCGGGACTTGAAACGGTTCGCCGACTCTGACCAGCAGATTTTAGAGTTGCTGAGAACTATAGTGCTGATTGGATTAAATTTAAATTACCTTGGAGTAATGAAATAATCGCACCGTTAAAGATCTATTATTGGAGGCATTGGAAGATAGCTTCTGCTTAATCCACACGACTATCTGCTAACATCTGAATGACAATGTAAGAATTAGGCAAATATCGTGTGGCTGACTATCTTATCGTCTATCACTTCGCAAAGTTGCTGGCTAGTCAGAAGGAAGTGAGAGCCGAGGTGAAGGCATAACTCTACTGCACGATAGGGATTGTTTATTGCTGGAGACGGTGGACCTAGCATTTAATCAATATAGCATTTCCATAGTACCCAAGTTGGTGTTCAACCAGCTAGTAGTACGGTCAGTGGCTATGTTAGTGCGGGGGGGGGGGGGGGGCCCATTCCAACCTGTGCCCATAATATATTAAAACAATTATATACATAGATATCTATTTAAAAAGAAATAAAATGGAAATTCCGGAACCATGTAATTATCTTTATATATATATATATATATATATATACATATATATATATATATATGTACTATATACTTTATTATGTGTATTCAAATTAAGAATGCCTCCTAATGTTTCTGGTCGGTGTCCTTCTGACATCGATCCTCACATACCAAACTAACTCAATATGTTGATAGTCGATCATTCTCTGCATCCCGCCGACTCTGACCCTCGACCAAATGACTTCAATGGTCAGTCACGTTTCACTTTCAAATTTACATATATATATTTATATATATGCTGTATAAGCCATTATATGAGTATGCAGGTATAGCAATACCTCAGGGAGTTTGACGCCCCTGCCTTTCAGAGTTCTAAACCACTGCCTTGTGGTACAGGTCCTTGACAGAACCGAAGGCTAAGGGAGCAAACCCTAAACAAAAAACCATGTCACTGTGGCAGCATTAAGGGTGGTTGATGTATGGAACTCCCAACATCTCCCAACCAGCCACTGCAGGGACAAATAGTTTTGCACCTGTCTTGACATGTTCTTGCCGGTGTGAAACC
Organism: Branchipolynoe longqiensis; assembly: GCA_030323885.1. Taxonomy (NCBI): domain Eukaryota; kingdom Metazoa; phylum Annelida; class Polychaeta; order Phyllodocida; family Polynoidae; genus Branchipolynoe; species Branchipolynoe longqiensis. The sequence goes on along the minus strand of CM059188.1, from coordinate 11,107,854 downwards.
TCTATTTGCTCCCCGAGAGAGTGCCGCTGGTAACTTGCAAAAGCCAGCAGCACTTCAACACTTTTGCAGGCAGCTTTCATGAAATGTGATGGACGCATTGATGCTGAGATACAGAGGAGGATGGCCAAGGCTAGCGCATCTTTCGGACGACTACGCCAGAGACTCTGGAATAACCACGATGTGTCCATTCGGGTCAAAGGTAAGATCTACCGCGCAATCGTGCTATCCACCCTACTATACGGAGCCGAGGCCTGGACAGTGTACAGACAGCAGGTGAAAAAGCTGCATGCCTTCATGATGCAACATCTGCGCTCAATCATGAGGCTAACCTGGAAGGACAAAGTGACAAATAAGGAAATACTCGAACGGATGGGGCTGCTCTCTATGGAAGATCTTCTGATCAAAAAGAATCTCCGGTGGACTGGACACCTCAGGAGGATGTCATCAGACAGGCTACCAAAGCAGATCCTCTATTCTCAACTGTCTTCTGGCTACAGAAAGAGAGGGCGCCCCCGTCTCTGGTTCAAAGATACCATCAAGAGAAACCTGAAGCTGAGAGAAATTAAGACCGACTCATGGACGCAACTCTCACAGCAGAGAGCTAAATGGAGAGCGGCAGTCAAGTAATGAAAGCAGTCTTTGTCGCATCGCGACCGACAGCATGATGATGATGAGTATAATAAGCTGGAAGATTCATCTACTCCCCCAGCCACTAAGTCATCGGCTGGTCACCTACTCATTAGGTCATCTACAGGTTCCTCATGACCTGAGCACGTGGCGCCACCTACTCGCCCACGCCTCAGACCCCCTGCATTCACTCACTGTACACATATATACCCCCGTGAGGGGGGCGGGCGGGTTGGTTGGGTTGGATTTATAGGTCCTGGCAACATCTAAGGTCATATCAGGACGGTTACTGACTTGTGACAGTCCAAACTTATGGTGACGTTATAGTGCTGGCCCACTGGGAGACCATGTTGCTGGCAACATGACCTGATATCCCACTCAGTCACATTATCCTGAGACTGAGTCAACCACTCCTTGTCCGTTCCTATTACTGCCAACCGCCTAGTTACGAAGGGACAAGTATAAATTTGTAAGTCATCGATTTGACTCGACCAGTGTTCAAATTGCATGATCTCCCAAAATGGTAGATGGACGCTCAACTCATTTGGTCATCCCGTCTGGTAAGGGGGTGGGTGGGAGAATGGAGCTATGGTCCAATAGACCCCATTTCAGACACTAGGTCAGAAGTGTTGAAAGGGGATGCCACCAGGGGGCATGTTGGCGCCTGTTATGCTACCCCTCGGGGAATGACCCGCTGCTTGGCCGATTACTTTTTGGCAATAAGAGATAAGAGGCGTGGACGGGTGAAGGGCGCGCCCTGGTGGCCGTGGAGGAAATAACCGACGCCGATAACCGGAAGTAAGCTGAGCAAGGGTTAACTCGGCGTGCCTGGACCGCAGCTGCACAGTTATGGGAGTGTTTTGGGACCTTTTGCTACACTAGGGCTTTTTGTTTTTTGTTTGTTTTGTTGTTGTTTTACGTCCTAGCCATATCTATGGTCATATAAGGACGGGTACCGACTTGTTACAGCGCACACTGATGGCGTCTTTATAGTGCTGCCCCACTGGGAGATGAGCCAGCCAGCACCATGACCTGATATCCCACTCAGTCACATTATCCTGATCCTGACACTGAGCCAACCAGTCCTTGCCCTATCCTAATAATGACGCATGCCTGGCTAGGAAGCAACAAGTATCAATTTGTAAGCCATTGGTTTGCCTCGACCAGGGTTCGAACCCACGACCCCACGATCTACCAACACGGGAGACGGACGGCCTAACTCATTCGCCCATCCCGCCTGTTTTTTTGTGTGTTTTTTTTTACCAGGCTAGGAAGCGACAGGTATCAATTTTTTAGTCATCGGTTTGACTCGACCAGGGTTCGAACCCATGATCCCACGATCTACCAGAATGGGAGACGGACTGCTCCCCTCATTCGGCCAGCCTGTCTGGTTCCACATGGGGATTGTTTTTTGTAGAAACCTTGGAGTATTTTTATTTGTGCATGGTATTGTTTTTTTTTTTATTTATTTATGTGAATATATTTTAGTGCTTTAGTAGTGAGGTGATCGGTTTTTGTAATATGCATTGCAGCTATTTAACCCTCAAAAAACTATATTTATTGCTGTTCTTGGGGGTCGTTAAACAAAGATACACACCAATATGTGGCTATTTCAACTATCGTCAGGCATGTATAGGGAGGTACATGCGGTATGCCATTCTCTTTGATAAGTGTTGTCATTCGGCCTTCTGATAAAACAAATCCACGTTATCATGTTGTTTCTCTATCAAAAACAATCATACCCTCTTCCAAATCACACGCATAGATTATGCATAGTATAGTATACATAACATGCACAAAGCATACATAATATATGTGATGTATATAATATATAATACATAATATAGACTATATAATATAGTACACATAGCATGTATTGTAATAATTATATCTATACTATTAGTAATAGTGTAGATACTTGATGTTGTATACATAATATGTATAGTATATATATATGATATATAGTATATATTGCATATATAATATAAAGTATGTATAATATATATATATATATATAATATATATAAAATGAACAGTGTATAATATATAGTATATATATATATAATCTACTATATTATATATTAGGTAAAGTGGAAGCATTTAAATATTGAATAACTTGTTTATTATGGTCCTCTCCTACTTATATATGTAATATCCCAAGCATCAATATAGTTTCCTCCATGCTCAGTGTAGTGATGGTCCGACCTGCCTGTAACTTAGCTGCTGTTGCTTAGCTGCTGTTACTTAGCTGCTGTTACTTAGCTGCTGTTACTTAGCTGCTGTTACTTAGCTGCTGTTACTTAGCTGCTGTTACTTAGCTGCTGTTGCTTAGCTGCTGTTACTTAGCTGCTGTTGCTTAGCTGATGTTACTTAGCTGATGTTGCTTAGGTGATGTTACTTAGCTGCTGTTTCTTACCTGCTGTTTCTTAGCTGCTGTGTCTTAGCTGCTGTTACTTCGCTGCTGTTACTTAGCTGTTGTTACTTACCTGTTGTTGCTGTTAATGGACATGATCTGATTTGATTGTTTTTTTCAATCATCCCTGCCTTAAATATTCCAAATAAAGCGCAACCATTTCAGCTTTGCGATTCTATATTTTGGTATGACCGGATATTGTTCACAAGATTCACGCATCGACACTGTGGAACTGCAACTGGTACCGGAACCGGAAGTGGGGACTGCCGAGTAGAGGGCGCTGTTGGGACCGGAAGTGAAAGGCCGCCATCATAATCGGATCGGCATTACGGACACAGAAGGAGAGAAGGAGCATTCTCCCCGACCACTCAATTTCCCTGTGTCCCGTTTATAAATGACCACACTGACCACCCGCCAGCCCTTCCCTGCCCCCAGCCCCACCCCTACCACCCACACACAACATTCCCCACCGGCACACCACCCTCCCCAACCCACACCACACCACACACACTCTAGGGGGCTGCACTAAAGATTCATCGGAGGCCATCGTTGAACCATGATTAAGGATGGGAGAATTTGGTTGTTGTTTGTTGAAGTATTACCTCCTGGCAATATTATATATATTATATATATATATATTATATATATTATATATATTATATATATATTATATATATATATATTATATATAATAGATATTATCTATATTATATATATTATATAATATATATATATATTATATATATTTTATATATATTATATAGGACCTATATTATATATATTATAAATATTATATATATAATATATATATAGTATATATTATATATATCATACATATTATATATATTATATATATTATGCATAGTATATATTTTATAGTATATATTATATATTATATATATTATTTATTATATATTATATATATTATATGTAGTATATGTATTATATGTATTATATATATTATATATTTTATATATTATATATATTGTATATGTTATGTATATTATATATATTATATATATTATATATATTATATATTTATATTATATATATTATATATTTATATATTATATATATTATATATTTGATAACTAACAGCAGCCATAATGCGATGTCAATGAGGCTGCTGCTAACAACAATGTTAATTATATACATTGCTATATTTTTAAATAGAAAATTAAAGTATGTCCACTAGAAACAAATTAACGTCACTAAACCTATCACGACGTATGATCAATCAAATGCTACTGAAAACCAATCTAATGCTGGGAATATTATGTCCCATTTTCTCAAAACCTAATGTCCAAGTATTTTTTGTTGTTGTTACCGGTTCGTTTCTAGGCGTTGCCCCCCCCCCCCACCCCTACCGCCCCCCCCCCCCAATCCGACGTTCGTCCCCGCCACATGACCAGATAGCCCACACCGTGGAGGTCCTCATGTGCTCCGGGGTGAGTCACTGCTATCAACTCGAGCATCTTCCGGGCGCCGCACTACCCGCGCTGAGTAGCTGGGATTCGGCTGCCTGTGCAGCTGATCGGCGGTAAAGATTATAGGTTATTGATCAGCCCCTGCTACTGCCTGCCCCACCCCTGGAGTCACCGCCCCCCCCCCCACACACACACGATAAGGTGTCCGTGTGAGTCCTCAGGCTGCAGCCACCGAGCGCCCCCTTGTGGCACCATCACTTGAATGTTTCTGCGAATAAAAGCCCGTACTGTTTCACAGGAATGATATTGCACTGGGCATATGAATGAAATGTACATGACAATGAAATGTGCACATCAATGAAATGTACTTGTAATTCAATGTACATGTCACTGCAATGTACTTGTGTGCACGTTATGCCCCGGTCACATACACATTACTGGATGTAGTTGAACGAAGGTGAACGTAGAGGAGGCTAATGTGGGTCAAATATGGTGTAAGTATGTTAAACTATGTTGAAATATGTTAAGGTACATCAGATTTTGGTATGGATAAATACATTATGATACAGATAAATATGTTATGGTATGGATAAATATGTTATGGTACGGATGCCGGTATGTTCAACTAAGGTAGCCTCCACGACGTTCACCTACATCCACTACCACCTATGTGACCAGGGCTTCGTCCAAGTATCCTAGAGTATGCTAGAACACGCTAGAGTAGGCTAGAGTATGCTAGAGTATGCTAGAGGATGCTAGAGGATGCTAGAGTACGCTAGAGTATGCTAGAGTATGTTAGCATCACAGATGCAAATTCACCCTCAGTGCTCTTTTGAACATGTCCAAACATTGAATCGGACATCACGGCTCACCCAGGTTATTACCAAGTAAACACCACATAGAAGTATGGATGCTGGTACGTTCAACTACGTTTGACTACGTTCGACTACGTTCAACTACGCTCAACTAGGTTCAACTACGTTCAACTATGTTAGCCTCGACTGTGTTCAACTAGGTCCATTAACGTGTATGTGACTGGGGCATTTTTTTCATGTACAAGGTATGCACATGGATAAAAATAGGACCTGTTAATGTAATACCCATGGGAATGTAATGTGCATGTGAAATAACGGAACATGTGAATTCAATCTAAATACACATGGCAATGAAATGTACATGTGAAAGAAATGGTCATGTGAAATATATGTATATAGGATTGAAAGAATCACATGAATATGAAGCATATTTTTAAAAAAGTGTTCATGTCAATGGAATGCACATTTCAATGGAATCTACATGTTAATGTTAAGCCCCTGTCACACTTAACCGGATCGAGGAAACGGATTGAAATGGAACAAAGTCCGTTGATATCGGGCAAAGTCCGGTTTGTGTCCGTTGCATATCCGTTGATATCCATTGATATCCATTGATATCCGGCCCGATCCGTTACAAGTTTTGAGCATGCACAAACCTTGTAACGGATTGCGCCGGACTGATGTATGCTGTTATTATCCATTACCTTCCGTTCCCCGTCCGTTCCCCGTCCGTTCCCCGTCCGTTCCCCGTCCGTTCCCTTCCGTTCCCGTCCGCTGTGTCATATTACGACGCATCTCGCAAGCACGCGGCCAACGCGTAAAATCACTTTTTTTACGTCGAGAAGCATCAAACTTTTTGGCACGGCGGGGGTGGGGGGGGGGAAGTTGGACGTATGCATATCGTATACATAGCGTATGGGCAACGTATGACCAACAAATGCCCAATGTATGGCTAATGTGCCTCCTGGCAAAACACCCTTGAATTACGCTCACGATATGTTCGCAGAACGCCAGTGAATGTTATATACGTTATTCGATCGCCAGACCTTTGCCTCATACATTACATATGTCAAGACATGCTGGAGAAACGCCAAATGTACGTTAGACATACGTTATCCATATGTGGTCAGTACGCGGACTGTACATTCCCACTGCCTTTAACATTGGTCAAAATAGTGCAACATTGTGAACAACATAGTGAACGATGCTTGTCTGACGTAGGTCTAATGTACATCGATCTATGCCTAACGTATACATAATGTATGGCCGACGTAAAATCCATACGTTGACAAACGTTGTCGTACGTCAAAAGTTTTGTGCTTGCAGAAAACTTTGCCGACCCCCTGATGGGCGATGCCGTATCTTGACGAACATCGAAGTACATTGACGTATACCAATGAGCACCTAACGCATGCGTAACACATAACAACGTATCATGATGTAGCGGCCAAAAATCACATACATCGACGTACGTTGGCGCAATGCATCGTAATGTGACAGCCACTTTACATATCCATTACACATGCATTGCCGTTCGTTATACTTATAGTTGTTTTTCTATACTGAATTATCCATTGATCATTAGATATGTTATCAACTGTTACCGTCCATTACATAATCGATACATTATATCCGTGTCTGAATAGAATGTAGATTTGGATACAATGTACATGGAAAGAAATGCTCATGTGAATGAAATATAACCAACATATCAATGGATTGTACACCTGAATGAAATGAAGGTTTGCAGGAAATGTACATGGAACTGGAATGTACACGTGAATGTAAGACGCGTACCAATGAACTACACATGTAAATTAAATTAACAAGGATGAACTGAATACACTGGGATCGGTGCTTCAGAAATGCTATAACGAAATAGACTACTACAGTACTAGACATTGACAGTGGGAAAAGGTCTGTTGAGGGTTTCTTGGTTGGTGAGTAGTGGGTTAGGTGAAATGTTAATGAAACGGGTAGCGATCATGCCCTGGAGGGTCTAGGTCAGCCCCTCACCCCATTCCCCCTACACCCACCCGCCATCCAAGCTCCTTGTACATCGGGCGTGCACGCATGCAGTTCCCGCACCCTGCACGCCCTCTAGCGGAGTGTTCTCCTGCTTGTTCAACCCGGACCTGTTTGTCCATCCCCAACCCTGCTTGTTAATCCCACCCTCCCACCCCCGATCAGTCCATTCCCACCCCACCCCCTCAGCCCACACATACACACCGGCCGGGAACAGGGAAAACAAAGCTGGCTCTGTGGGTGGTAATGGGAACTCGAGGGGAATGCAAGATGCCTCTGGATCCAGACTCTACTGCAATCTGCTGGATCCAAACTACATTGGAATCCTCTGGATCCAGCCTGTCTTGCAATCCTCTGGACCCAGACTGTATTGCAATCCTCTGGATCCCGACTATTGTAATCCTCTGGAATCAGACTCTATTGCAATCCTTTGGAACCAGACTGACTGTATTGCAATCCTCTGGACCCAGACTGTATTTCAATGCTCTGAACCCAGAGTGTATTGCAATCCTCTGGACCCAGAGTGTATTGAAATCCTCTGGATACAGAGTGTATTGCAATCATCAGGGTGCATAGTATATTGCAATCCTCTGGAATCAGACTGTCTTGCAATCCTCTGGATCCAGACTGTATTGTAATCCTCTGGATTCAGGCTGTATTGCAATCCTCTGGATTCAGGCTGTATTGTAATCCTCTGGATTCAGGCTGTATTGCAATCCTATGGATTCAGGCTGTATTGTAATCCTCTGGATTCAGGCTGTATTGCAATCCTCTGGATCCATAGTATATTGCAATCCTCGCGATCCAGACTGCATTGCAATCCTCTGGATCCAGGCTGTATTGAATCCTCTGGATCCAGAATGCATTCCAATCATCTGGATTCAGAAAGTATCGCAATCCTATGGATTCAAACGGCATTGCAATCCTATGGATCCAGGTTGTATTGCAATCCTCGGGATCCAGTTTGTATCTCCATGCTGAGTGTAGTGCCGTGTAATTGCTGTGTGATCCGATGAGTCAGTGTATTATTTTTATATTCTTGGCAAAATATATTTATGCAGATAATCATGTGAGAAATCTCACTGTCTCAGTACTGAAAAACACCACGTGAATAAACATACAAACACAAATATGAGTTCAATAGCATTGGAGTGATGGGTACGTCGGACAGGACATTGGAGAAACTACCTCCCTACACTATCAGTTCCTTCCGTCCTTGCCATTCGGATGCCCTCCCCCCAATCGCTGTGTTGTTTACCCCCTCTGTCCCCTCCTCTTTCTGCTTCCTAGCAGCCCTCCTTGCCATCCACCGACTTTTGATAGGCTTGGAAGATATGCAAACTTATTGTCAAGAAGACCGGAAATTGTTGTAAAAGTGTGGCTTCTGTTCGCCTTCTATATTTCTTTCACAAGTGTTTATTCATCACAACAAATATAGTATCAGCGCCAGAGCACTGGTCTTCCAGCCGTTTGACATGCACTCTGGACTTTTACACATGGTTTGGGAGAGTATCCTATGTTGTTTCTGTGCAGCACAGGACACCTTGTACAATGGGTGTGCATGACTCATGCTGCATTATGTGCAGCATCAGTCACTATTCTTGTCAGTCTTAGGTGACTATTTGGCTATGTATTTGATATTGTAATCATTTCTCATTGCTAATATACTTTTTTGGTGTATTATGTCTGTGTGGTGGGTTTGTAGTTTGTGGTTATTTGGTGTTCTTGTTTTGTTTTTGGTTAGATTTGTGTTGGTAGTGAGTCTGTTCTGTTTCTGTATATGTGGGTGGTTAACAATGTTCTGTATTTTGTTTGCATTGGTTTGTATTGGCGCTGTTGGTGCTGCCTTCGTTTTGTTTTGCTTTGTTTTATTTTGGGGGGGTGAGGCCCCTGGTGGTGGCGGTGGGAGGCGCGCAGGACCAGAGCGGAAGGAGGGGGGGGGGGCTATGTGTGCTGTGTAGAACTCTTCACCGTGCTAGGTTTTGGGCCTGAATGACCAGGTTAGCTCTATATGCATTTTTAAAGGAGAGGATTGTCTGCGTTAATCTGACTCTTGGTGGGAGGTTGTTCCACATGACGCTTCCCCTGTATATTGGTGCTTTAGCTAGGTTATTTGTAGTTGGATTTGTTACTGTGACTAGTGTAGCAGTTCCTCTTGTTATTCTTGTATGATCAACATATAGGTTGTCTCTTGCCCGTTTGTGCATCAATGTCATTAGGTGCAGGTCTCTTCATTTTGAGAGTGAATCTTCTAGCTTGCCTTGACTATGCATTTCTAAAACACTGAGAGTCTTGCCTTGGTAGACTGTTCTAATCTAAGTGCCCTGTTTTGGATCCTTTGGAGCTTAGTTTCTTGTTGCTGTGTTAGTAGGCCATATATTATATCACTGTAGTCTATGATGGGTATCATTGTTGTTTTATACAGGAGCAGTGCTGTGTTTTCACTTATATATCCCCTCATCTTCCCGAATGTTGTCATCTTTAGTGCCATTGACTGGTTTAGCTTGTTCAATTGTACATTTGCATTTAGATTTGTATTAATAGTTGTGCCCAGGTATTTGTATGAGTTTACTTCACGGAGTAGGGCTCCTCTGGTTGGGCTTTATATTGCCTTTCTTACTTTTGTTCCATAGATAACATATTCAGTGTTGGCGCTATTGACTGTCAATTTGTTGTCCTGGCACCACGTAGCCACCCTGTCTAAGATTATGTTTGCCTCCTCTGGAGCTTTAGTAGGATCTATGTCACGAATTGTGAGTGCTGCGTTATCGGCAAATAGTGTAATTTGGGCTCTTTTCAAGACTAGACGGAAATCATTTATGAAGATTAGGAATAATAATGGTCCAAGGGTGGAGCCCTTTTGTACTCCAGTTTTTACAATGCGAGTGGAGGACTCAATATTGTTTAACTTTGTACGTTGTTTTCATATATACATATATACATATATCTGCATATATATATATCTATTTATAATTATATATCTATCTATTTATAGATATATATATTGATACATATAGTTATATATATATATATGCATTTATATATATATATATATATATATATATATATTTATATATATATATATATATATGGATAGTGATTAACCCTTTATTGTATGTAATAAGCTTTGTAGTGGTCCTTCACTCCCCCCTCCTTGTGGGGTGGGGGGGGGCGGGTACCAGCATGCTCTTGCCTACAACCACCCCCCTCCCCTGTGCAGGGTGGGACTCTCCACTCGCGCGGAAGCTTGATATATTTACATATAAATAAGATATGTATGCGTGTGTGATATCCACCTCACTGTCTGGTTATGTTCATTTTGAGGGTTTCTAGTACAGCATACTGATTCCATTTGGACATGTATTTAAATATTCAGGATTAATTTAAAATTGACGGACCTGAGCGTTCCATGTCTGTCAAGGTTTTAATGTGAGAAGGTGAACATTGGAGAAGGTGAGAAGGTGAGAAGGTAATAATGTGAGAAGATGAACATTTGAGAAGGTGAACATTTGAGAAGGTGAGAAGGTTCAGAAGGTGAGAAGGTGAGCATGTGAGAAGGTGTGATGGTGAGAAGGTGAGAAGGTGAGATGGTGAGAAGGTGAGAAGGTGAGCAGGTGAGAAGGTGAGAATGTGAGAAGGTGAGAAAGTGAGAAGGTCATAAGGTCAGAAGGTCAGAAGGTCAGAAGGTCAGAATGTCAGAAGGTCAGAAGGCACTTCTGGGTGTGGCACAAGGTCACAAGGTCACAAGGTCAGTATGTGAGATGGTAAAAAATATTGAAGTTGCAAAATATGTTAAGACATGAAAATGCATATCGGCAAGGTCAGGAAGATAGGAAGATACGAACATGTGAATACCTCTAACTAAAAACCTAAACCAGCCTCACTAGACATCGCTGAATCCACCATAAACACCACAGGTGAAATCAAAATACCAACACCAAGATAACAAAGAAAGAAAAGAATCATGTTTAAAAAAGCCCACCAAAGTTTAAATACAGGCGCGGTAACCTTGAATTCTGGGCGGCGCGTGCGCGTGCGTGTGCCCAGGCCTTGTGCGCGCGCACCCAACCCATACCTGGCGCATGCGCGCCGTTAATGCGCAATGAGCAATGCGCGCGCACTGTTGGCTGGTGATTTCAGCCCGGTACCGGCCGGTTGCCAGCGAAATAAGCGACAGCAATTACATGCCGCCAAGAGGTCATGACTCCTTTGATGCAGCGAACGCACTAATTAAGGCGCAGTGCTAATTGTAGCCTCGGCACCCCGCTAGGTGTCTCTGTGAGTGTGAGGGGTGTGCGTGTAGGTGTAGGGAGGGTGGATGGGGTGTGTGTGGGGGGGGTAGTGTGTAAATATGTGTGGATCCAGTGAATGGGGGGGGGGGGGCTAGGGTAGATGATGGGGGGCGGGGGGGGGGGGGTACACGGTGTGGGGTGCATGTTAATGTGTGGTGAACGTAGTGTGAATGGTGTGTGTGGTGTGAGGGTGTGAGTGGTGTGTGTGGTGTGAGTAGTGTGAGTGGGGTGAGTGGGGTGAGTGGTGTGAGTGGTGTGAGTATGGGGATGGTGGTGGTGGCGCATTGGGTGGTGGTGTGTATGCGTGTGGCGTGTGTGATGTGCATGTAGTGTGTGATATGTGGGGGGGGGGCAGATGTGTGTGGGGTTGTCTGTGCGTGGATGGATGGAGTAGCAGTGTGCGTATGTGCATGGTGTGGGGCGTGTGGTGTGTGGTATATGTGGTATGTGTGGTGTGTGGTGTGTGTGGTGTGTGGTGGGTGTGACATGTGGTATGCATGGTGTGTGTGGTGCGTGGTGTGTGTGGCGGGTGTGGTGTGTCTGGTGGGTGTGGTGGGTGTGGTGGGTGTGGTGTGTGTGGTGTGTGTGGTATGTGTGGTGTGTGGTGTGTGTGGTGGGTGTGGTGTGTGGTGTGGTGTTGTATGTGTGGTGTGTGTGGTGGGTGTGGTGTGTGATGGGGGTGGTATGGGTGATGTGTGTGGTGTGTGGGGTGGTGTATGTGGTGGGTGTGGTGTATGTGGTGTATGTGGTGTGGGTGTTGTGTGTGGTGTGTGGTGTTTGTGGTGGTTGTGATGTGTGTGGTGTGGGTGGTGGGTGGTGGGTGTGATGTGTGGTGTATGTGGTGTGTGTGGTATGTGTGGTGTGTGTGGTGTGTGTGGTGTGTGTGGTGTGTGTGGTGTGTGTGGTGTGTGTGGTGTGTGTGGTGTGAGGTGGGTGTGGTGTGTGGTGGGGGTGGTGTATGTGGTATGTGTGGTTTGTGTGGTGTGTTGTGGATGAGTTCTTGGTTTGGTGTTTGATGTGGGGGTATGTGGAGTGTGTGTGGTGGTGGTGTGGAGAGAACTGACTGTTTTATTAATACGAGATGAATAGTGTGTGAGTTATGTGTGGTATATGCGGTATGTGTGGTATGTGTGGTATGATGAATGCTGTTCATGTGGCATGTATCTGGTGTAGGTATTGCATGTATGGTGTGAGGGCACTGCAAGTGTCAGCAGGGTGTAGAATTTGGTTACACAGATCGTGTTGGTGCCGTAGTAAGGCAGATGGTGAGCAGCTAATGTAAGGGGCTTACTATCTCCACAATCTCCCATTCAAACCAAATAGACAATCAGAACAAACATCAAACACAATGGGCATGTTTCTGTTATTGTTCTTCTTTGACTCCATGGAAAGGTCGCTCTGCTATTATGGTTCGTATATTATGCAGTCGCTTGTTTGTGCAAATGCTGTAAACAATTAACAGACATCTTGGTTGGTTGTTGGTGCCTTGCGTCCTGGCAACATATAATGTCATATCAGGATGGGTATCGACTTGTGGCTGTGTGCACTCATGACACCCTACTGGCAGACCAGGCTGCCAGCACCATGACCTGATACCCCACTCATTCACAATATCTTGACACTGAGCCAACTAGTCCTTGTCCTATCCTAATACAATGTAATGCAAGCGCCTGGCTAAGAAGTGGTGTGTATCAATTCTTTAGTCATTGGTTTCACTCAATCAGAGTTCGAACACAAGAATTATAATTCCACAAATCTACGAAACGGGAGACGGACGCTAAACTCATTCCGCTATCTCGTCCGGTTTTAAGATAAGAGACAGTGAAACGATTGTTTAAAAGTAGTTCTGCCAAAGTGATTGGCGAACAGATGGGGAAACTTCACTGCTGGTTGTGCGGGGGAGGGGTTGGCTGAGGCAGGGAGTGGCTGAGGACAGAGTTGAGGTGTGGGGGTTGGTGTGGGTGTTGATGTGGGTGTGTGTGTGTGTGTGGGTGTGCATGTGGGTGTGGGTGGGTGTGTGTGGATGTGGGTGTGTGTGGGGGTGTGGGTGTGCGTGTGGGTGTGGGTGTGCGTGTGCGTGTGCGTTTGTGGGTGTTGATGTGGGTGTGGTTGTGGTTTGGGGGGTTCGGGTGTGGGTATGGGCGAGGGGAGAGTGCGGGTTTGAGGCGCATGTCTAAGGTGTGATGTCACGACAACAACGGTGTCGTTGCCATGGCGACGGTGCCAGGTAACAGGTGGCGCCACCTGAAAAAGGTGTGATTGTGGCGGGCCAGTGTGTGGATGTGTGTGTGTGTGTGGATGTGTGTGTGTGTGGCAGAGCGTTTGGGCGGAGAGCAGGGTGACTTTGTCCAGGGAGGTGGGGGTGGGATGGGGGATTATGTGTCTAAGAGTAAGATAGTGTGTGTGTGGAGGGGATAGGGGGGGTTAGTGGAGGTGTTTGGGGGGATGAAGTGGTGTTTGGGAGAGGGAGGGAAGGCGGGGGTTTGGGGGAGGGAGGGGAGGCGGGGATTTGGGGAAGGGAGGGAAGGCGGGGTTTTACGAGAGGGAGGGAGGGTAGGCGGGGGTGGGGGGAGGGGAGCCGGGGTTTGGGGCGAGGAGGTAGGCGGGCTTGGGGAAGGAAGGGAGGCGGGGGTTTGGGGGAGAGAGGCGAGGCAGGGGTTTGGGGAGGGAGGCGAGGCGGGAGTTTGGGGGAGGGAGGGCAGCCGGGGGTTTGGGGGAGGGAGGGGAGGCGGTGGTTTAGGAGAGGGAGGGGGGAGGTTGTGGTTTGGGGGAGGAAGGGGAGTCGGGGGTTTGGGGGAGGGAGGGCTGGCGGGGGTTTAGGGGCGGGAGGCGAGACGGTGGTTTGGAGGAGGGAGGGGAGGCGGGTGTTTAGGGGAGGGAGGGGAGGGAGGGGTTTGGGTGGGGCAAGGCGGAGGTTTGAGGGAAGGAGGGCTGGCGGGGGGTGCGGTCAGGAGAATCATGACGTCACCTGCGCAACGGCCATTTTCAGCCTATGCCGCGAATTAAGAGGAAAATTGTGTAAATGGAGCAATTTGGAATTAGATGCAAATTGGGCTAAAAATAGCCCCGGCTATAATTCGGTCATTATAACGCATTAAATAGTAATGGAATCGCATCGGTCATGACGCAGGCTAATGTAATTTTCAGAAGTTATTTGTCACTTCCTTTTCCCCTCTCCCCATCCCCCCCCCCCTTCCTATCCAATCCGGAATAACCAGAGGATATAGCATGGAGAGCTCAACAGGCACGGGGGAGATGAGGGGGGGGAGGGGGAGGAGGGGAAGGGGAGGGGAGGGGGAGGGAGGGGAGGGGAGGGGGGGGGGAGGGGGGAGGGGGAGGGGGAGGGTGGTGGTGGAGGGGGGGAGGGGAGGGGAGGGGGAGGGGAGGGGAGGGGGAGGGGAGGGGGAGGGGGAAGGGGAGGGGATGGGGGAGGGGGAGGGGGGAGGAGGAGGGGGGAGGGGGAGGGGGAGGGGAGGGATTAACGCCCACGGATCAGTGTATGTCTTTCACACATTTGTACCACATCCTACTGAATCTGTAATCGAATATTGTATCGCCATGACAACCATTAATATAGAATAAGCACTCCGCAGGGCAGGTTGCCATGGTGATGAGTGAAGATGATTGTGGGTGTTGGCGATACTGCTGATGCTGAGGATGTTGACAGTGCGGCTGGCGGTAGGTAGTGATGGTGGTTGTGATGATAGGCATGATGATGAGATGATGGTGATGATGGTGATATGTTGTTAGTGATATTGACATGGTGATGGTAGTGATGGTAACTATGGTAATGTGGTGATGGTAGTCATGCTGATGCCAGTGATGGTAGTAATAGGGGGTGGAGATGATAGTGATGGTGATGGGAATTATGGTGATGTGCTGACGGTAGTGATGGTGATGGTAGTGATGGGGATGTGGTGATGGTAGTGATGGTGATGGTAGTGATGCGGATGACAGGGATGGGGATGTGGTGACAGTATTGGTGGTGATGATGGGGATGGTGACACTGACAGTGATGGTGTCATTGGTGGTGATAGTGATGGACACATTGAAGGTGACAGTGATGGTAATGGTTATGGTGAAAGTGGTGATGACAGTGATGGTGACATTGATAGTGGCAGTGATGGTGGCAGTGAATGGTGAGAATGATGGTGAGAATGATGATGACCGTAATGTTGAGAGTGGTGATAACAGTGGTAGTGAATGTGATGTGTACAGTGATTGTGACACTGATATTGATAGTGATAGTGATAGTGACAGTGATGGTGATAGTGATGGGGACAGTCATGATTACAGTAAGGTGACATTGATAGTGGCCGTGATGGTGACAGAGAATGGTGAGAGTGATGGTGACATTGATGGTGACGGTAATGTTGAGAGCGGTGATAACAGTGATGGTGAATGTGATGGTGACACTGATGGCGACAGTGATAGTGACAATGACGGTGACACTCATGGTGACAGTAATGCTCACAGTGGTGACCACAGTGATTGCGACAGTGATGGTGACAGTGATTGTCACAGTGGTGAAGATAGTGGTTGTGACAGTGAGGGTGCTGACAATGATGGTGATGGTGCTGGTAGTGGTGGTGACCATGTGTGAGTTGTTGTTAGTTGGAATGGTTGTGTTGATGATGAGTGTGAGTTACTGATGGCCGCAGTGATGGGATCCGTAGTGCTGATTGCGCAGTGATGGCGACTATAGTGATTGTGATTTGATTAACACAAGTGATGTTAGTGTGTGTGATTGGACAGATGCTCTTTGGATCAACATGGCAATGCTGCTATTATTGATAGTATGAGAAATAACCCCTTCAAATATCCCTATAGAAACATTACTCACACAATGTGTATCCCTGTACTTAAAGCTGCATGGTCCGATGAAAACATCAAATTTTCAAAACCAAAATTATTATCTAGATTTGATTCTAGATATCTAACTTAGATTATCATCATCATGCTGTCAGTCGCGATGCAACAAAGACTGCTTTCATTACTTGACGGCCGCTCTCCATTTAACTCTCTGCTCTGAGATTGATGTCCATGAGTCGGTCTTAATGTCTCTCATCTTCAGCTTTCTCTTGATGGTATCCTTGAACAGGAGATGAGGGCACCCTCTCTTTATGTAACCATGAGACAGTTGAGAGTAGAGGATCTGCTTAGGTAGCCTGTCTGATGACATCCTCATGAGGAGCCCAGTCCACCGGAGATTCTTTTTGATCAGAAGATCTTCCATAGAGGGCAGCCCCGTCCGTTCGAGTATTTCCTTATTTGTAACTTTGTCCTTCCAGGTTAGCCTCATGATTGAACACAGACTACTGCTGCACTTATTAAACATTTGTTGCCGCATAGAAGGGAATACTGAGTCAAGTTAATAGAACCTGTTTACTGCAGAATCCTATGGTATTAGAGTTTTGGCAAGCTTGCCCAAATTAATTTTGCACATTTGCATTTCAAATAACTCAAAAGTGAACCATTTAAAGTAAACGTTACTTCAAACTAAAGCAAGGTAGATTATAATGAACAACCTAACATATTTATCTCAGAAAATGACAGAAACTCAAAACCATCGGACTATGCATCTTTAACCCTCCCTACGTAATCATAACTTAGCCAATTTATTTCCTATCGAGCAAGATCTCCCATATTTTCGCAGACAAAATCCTCAGTACTTTACTGTCAACCAGAAGTGTGTGTGCACTTGGGCGGGTGGGTGGGTGGGTGGGTTGATGAGGTAGTCATGGGAACAGCCCCCCCCCTCCTACTACCACCCACCCACCCGCCCATACACCCACACACCTACGCACACCCACCCGACAAAGCCCACCTAACTCCCATGAGGAGAGGTAGATCAGGTGGAGTCGTGCTCAGCCTCTGCCACTGGGGCGAACACTTGCATAATGCAAAGTCCAATTCAGGCAATACGCATATCCATCCCTCCGGCCAGAAGAAGGTCTCACATTGCGGGGATTACCGTAACCCTTCAAAACCAAGACCCCCCATCTCACTCCAATCAGTGCAAACTGCCAAAGCTGCCGAGAAAGACATGGTTTATATAGAAGCAAACACACAGCATTGATAACCGTATCGCGCTAGTGAATCGGGCGCATGGGGGCTACATCGCCCCAGTGGTCGGTGAACAATAGGACAGCAGTCGCGCCCCCACCGTCTGTGCCACCTGCTTCTAGAGTTACTCACATGCGTTCCCATGGCAACATAAACGGCAATAACAGGTGGGTATGATGATGCCACTGGACTCAGGTAGAAGGGTCGGTGCTCAGCTCAGTGACTTCGGCTGGCCCAGCTTGCTTTATGAAGTGTGCATGATTGTGGTTTTATATTAAACAAAATATGTTTGTTTTATTTAACGATGTCATCTAGAGCACATTGATTGTTATCATCAACTATTAGATGTCAAACACATGGTCATTATGACATATTTCTTTGGAGGAAACCCACTTCCGCCACATGGCCTACTCTTTCCAATAAGGAGCAAAGGGGTCTTTTATATGCACTTTACCACAGACAGGACAGCACATACCACAACCTTTGATGAACCAGTTGTGGACCATTGGTTTGAATGGAAAATAGTCCAAACTGCAAATGGGTGCACTGAGCAGGATCGATCGGATGACCAACACCTTCACAGGTGGACATGCTACCGCCTTGGCTATGTCCCGCTCCATTGTGGTTTTCAATAAGCAAAGCAGAGGTGGGTATCTGCATACATATATGTGCTCTATCATCTATTACTGGGACCAGACGGGATTGCCGAATGAGTTGAGCATCCGTTTCCCGTTTTGGTAGATGGTGGGATTCGAACCCCCGGGGCGGAACCCCGGCCGATTCAAACCAATGACTTACAAACTTGATACATGTCACTTCCTAGTCAGGCGATTGGCATTCTTAGGATAGTGCAATGCATGGTTGACTCAGTGTCACGATAATGTGACTGAGTGCGGTATCAGGTCATGGTGTTGCTGGCGCGGTCTCCCATTGGGGCAGAACTATGAAGTCACCTTGAGTGCGCTCTGTTACAAGTCGGTACCAGACCTTGTACTTTCTTATTGTAAAGTACATGTCTGGAATCTGTGTTTGTGTAGGCAGGCTATGGTGAAAACAATACAGGCAAAAAGAGAAAGGAAGAGTATAAAGAGTGAAAGTAGAGAGAGAGCCAAGCCCTCAGGTTTAATATTCATAGTGGTACATGGATCTGGTATGGCCTACCACATGACCGTATTCTCCAATGAGAATCAAACATCTACAGCGCCACCAATGAACATTAATCATTCATGTGTCCCCATGATTACAGTGCTCTGCCCACCACCACCATATGCATAGCTCCCTTGGCCACCACCTGCCCAGGGCCTATATGTATGTGCCAATTTTTAACCGGACCGGGGTTAAAGGAGGGTGCCAGGTTAGCTAACCCCCGGGTTCCAAATGTGTCAAGTGGGATGTATGTGGCTAAAGCGCGCATGGGTTAGCTAACGTTTCAGTTATTTATAGATTTGGGAAATCCCTCTGCATTTGTAGCCATATATTAGGCTCAACTCTATTCAATGCGACCATATGTAACTGAATTACATACGCAATAAGTGAAATTTGATCAATTTAACCCTAAATTCGAAGCGTTATTAAGGCTACCACCACATTGGCGGCGATATTAATAGTTATATTTTCGAATCGGCAGTATGGAAAGCGACGTCGATGCGGCGGCGGCGATTTGTTTACTTTACATTCGTCGATTCGAAAATATAACTATTAATATCGCCACCAATGTGGCGGTAGCCTTAATAATGCTTTGAATTTAGGGGTAAATTGATCAAATTTCACTTATTGCGTATGTAATTCTGTTAAATATGATCGCATTCAATAGATTTGGTCATAATCGGTGCCTAACCCCACCATTAACCATCCTTTCGCATGGGGTTACTGCAGGCGTCTTTACGCTCGCCGAGTTAGTTTAACCCCGACACATACATACACATTTTTCGCCGCTCAACCCGGGAAATCCGCACCACACAGGGTTACGACCGCTAACCCGGACACATACATATAGGCCCTGAGCTGAGTATGTGGTGATTCGTGACTAACAGAGGGGGGAGAGCGTAGCTGAGTAGAGCTCCAAGCGCCCCTAAAGGCCCTGTCACACTCCGACGTTTCTCACAAACGCGCTTCGATGCGTGCCGACGTGTTGCCTTTTTGGGCGAAACGTTGGGACCCCTTGGGACCTGTTAAGGGGGCATTACGAATGCGTTAGCGGCGCATCGGTGCACGTCGGTACACATTGAGTGCGAGCAATGTTTTGACCGACACGTTGGCGCGCATCGGGCCGCGTCGAGGTTTTGTGCTTGCGCAAAACTTTCGACTCGCGCCGACGCGCGCCAACGTGTTGGATGGTGCATTGGCAGGACATGGACCCACCTTACCAGCGCGTTGCTGGCCCGCTCGAACCACGTTGAGCAACGTCCATCAACGCTGGGGATTTTTCGCCAAACTGCGTTGGACGTGTTGTTGGCACATCTTGACGTGTTGTTGGTGCGTCTTGACGTGTTGCTGGCGCGTCTTGACGTGTTGCTGTCGCGTCTTGACGTGTTGCTGGCGCGTCTGCCACGCGCCTAACGTTATACCCCTGTCACACTACGACGTAACGAGCCAACGTGAGCCTAACGTGATGATTTTTCGTCATTACGTTGCCGTACGTTGGGTTACGTTATGATGACGTCATAATGACGTTAGAGTGACGTCGAGCTACGTCATGTTACGTCGTGTTACATCGGCGCGCGTCAAGGTTTTGAACCTGTTCAAAACTTTCGACGTATCTCGACGTGAAGCCGTTACGTCGGGATGACGTGACAATGACGTTAGGTAGACGTTCCGCGATCGTTTTAGCAGCGTAAATGACGTTAGAGTCACGTTATGTCACGTCAGACCGACGGCCCGGGTGGGAGCAACGTGTGGGCAGCGTTTTGCACGTTACGGTCACGTTACGGTCACGTTACGGTCACGGTCACGTTACGGTCACATCACGGTCACATCACGGTCACGTTACGGTCATGTTACGGTCACGTTACGGTCACGTTACGGTCACGTTACGGTCACGTTACGGTCACGTTACGTTCACGTCACACCCGTTACGGCGACGTTACGCTCACGTTACACTAACGCCCGGTCACGTCGCCAATTACCCCTCCCCTCTAACGTTGTCACGTTACAGCTAACGTCACGACGTAAACCGACGTTACTTTCACGTTACGCTCACGTCAACTATGCGGCATTCACGTCCACAATTTGCATATTACGCCGATAACTTCGACGTGATATCATTATTTTCACGTTGTGGTTACGCTGACGTAGTTACGTCGTAGTGTGACAGGGCCATTACCCATTACCCGGCATTGTGCGAACCTTTAATGATGCGCTACCCCCATGCCGTCGGCACGCCGGCGGCACGCCGACAACGCGCCGATAACACGCTGATGGCACGCTGGGAACCCGCTAGCGGGACGTTGACACTTTGTTCTGCCACACGTCGAACCCCGCCGATACCCGTTGACGGCGTGCTAATAACACGCTATTATCACGCTATACACATCACGCTGTACACGATTGTGAGTGTGTGAGTGCTTTAATGAATGAATATGAGTGCATGTGTGTGAGTGCGTGTGTTTGCTAGTGCGTATACGAAGAGGTGTAGGTATGAGTTTATGCGTGAGTGCATGTGTGATATATTGTCAGTATGTACACATGAAGTGTTTGGCTGTATGAGTGTGGGTGTGAGTGTGAGTGTTTGAGTGTGTGTGCAAGTGCGATATATTGTCAGTGTGTATGCTAGTGGGTATGCGAGGTGTGTGAGTGTATGTGTGAGTGCCTGTGTGATATCTTGTCAGTGTGTATACTACTATTGATAGTGTCCTGGGGGGGGTGATGACAATGGAAAATATTGTGCCTCGAGCGGGACTCGAACACACATCTCTTTACGTTCCGGGCCAGTGTGCTAACCATTACACCAGCTAGGCTCTGTTATGTATGGTGTTATCTGCAGGGCAGCGGCGCGACGGCCGGGACCGAGCATAGCGGAGGAACCAGTGTAGTGGTATCGCACGGGCTGAATAAAGCATTAAGTAACTAGACCTCAACGTGTGCAGTCGTTGGTCGCTTAATCACATTACATGGTGTCAGACGTGGAACCTTAGACGGACATGTCACTACCAGGGTTGAAGCCTCCCGGCCCGTTGAATTTGGAGGAAAACATTTCCGCGAATTGGAAGACATGGCTGCATGCTTTCAATATATACGCCTCCGCAGCAGGAGTCCAAAGCAGGAGCGAACAAGTTCAGTGTTCGGTATTCCTGCATGTCGCCGGAACCGAGGCGCAGAAACTACATCAATCGATGAGGTTTTACCGCCGCCGAGCGAGACAAACTACAACCGCTAAAGGAGGCATTCCGGGCTTACTGTGAGGGCAAAAACCAACATCACGGTAACCCGGTACAAATTCAACACCTATAACCAGGGCCAACAGTCAATGGATGCGTACATCCGGGAGTTGAAACACCGAGTTGGCCTATGTGAGTACGATGCACTAGAGGAATCCCTGTTACGGGACAGACTGGTAAGCGGTATCAGGTGCGACAAGCTGAGAGATCGCTTACTCCAGACACCAAAACTGACTTTACAAACATGTGAGGAAATGTGCCGTCTAAGCGAACACCAAGCCAACCAGTTATCCGCAGGGAACACGACCGACTACACGCTGGATGCTATACAACAGCGCGAGTCGGCACGCCGGCAGTTCCAACCATCAGGAGGCCGCCAACAATCCTACCGGCGACCCGCCGCGAGGGGGCGGTCAACAAAGCCGAAATGCAGCCAGCCAACCGAGATGCGGCTGGTGTGGCTACTCACATCGCTCCGACCGAGACGCTTGCCCGGCCAGAGGAAAGACGTGTGATGTCTGCAGCAAGGTCGGTCATTTCGCAAAGGTGTGCCGAAGCAAAACATCAACGGTCAACGAGATTACGGTGGGCAACGCAGACAACGATGATGAGTGGCAGGGCGACCAGGATGACACAGACCTGTTCGTGGGCGAGATGTCTGAGGATGCGCAGGATCGGGATCAGTTATGGTACGAGACCATACCTGTAGGAGGGCGTGACATCCGTTTCAAGCTAGACACCGGCTCGGAAGCCAACATCATCCCCAGAGACGCCTTCACAGGGCTGCACGCAGAGCTCAACCAGGCCAAGTGCCGCCTGGTAACGTACTCAGGGGAAAGGATCACCCCTCTGGGTCAGGTGGAGCTACAGGTGAGGGACCACCTGTTGCTATTCCACATAACAAGCAGCGGATGTGCCATCCTCGGGAAAGACGCGTGCGTCTGCCTACATCTACTCTCCCGCCTAGACAGCATCAGTGCAGAACACGACGAACAAGCAATGAACATGGTAAAAGAATTTAATGACGTCTTTACTGGGCTAGGGACAATTAAGGTAGATGCGAAAATTCACATTGACAAACATGTACCTCCCGTGGTGGATCCTCCGAGAAGGATTCCACATGCCATTGAGGATCAAGTCAGAAAAGAGCTGGACAGAATGTTGCATTTGGGGGTTATCGTAGAAGAGACTGAGCCGACCCCATGGGTTAATTCTATAACGATAGTGAAGAAAAACGATAAAATCCGCATATGTTTAGACCCCACCAAATTGAACAAAGCCATAGAGCGGGCGGGGTCCCTACCCAACTAGAACGATCGAGGAAGTGGTAGCTAAATTAAATGGGGCAAAATACTTTTCGGTGGTAGATGCAAAAAGCAGATATTGGCAAATTCAACTCGACACGGAAAGCTCAAAGCTTTGTACGTTTAACACGCCATGGGGAAGGTTCCGATACACCAGACTACCGTTCGGTATAAAGACAGCTGGGGACATATTCATATATGAAATGAATAAGATCCTACATGGACTAAAAGGGGTGAACGTTGTAACGGACGACATTCTCGTCTACGGCAGTACAGTCCAGGAACACAATGACAATTTGCGTGCCGTGCTCGAGAGAGCAAGGCAGGTCAATTTGAGACTAAACCCAGACAAGTCATCCGTATGTCAGACCAGTGTCAAGTATGTGGGTCATGTCATTTCAGCGAAAGGGATAAACCCAAACACCGAAAGGGTACAGGCCATAAACGACATGCCAACACCAGGAAACAAACAGGCAGTACAGCGTTTCTTGGGCATGATCGCGTATGTGGCAAAATTCGTCCCCAATCTAGCACAAATTACAAAACCGCTACGAGTACTGACCCAGAAAGAAACAGCATGGCATTGGGAGGAACATCACGACAAAGCATTCCAGAAACTGAAAACAATGATCACACACGCCCCCATTCTGCGATTTTACGACGTGAGCAAAGTGATCATGCTCCAGGTAGATGCGTCAAAGTCAGGACTAGGTGCAACCCTGCTGCAGGAAGGCCAACCCATTGCCATGGCGTCTAAAGCCCTCGATGACACCCAAAGTAGCTATGCCGTTTTCGAGAAGGAGCTTTTGGCCATATGTTTCGGTTGTACAAAATTTCATAACTATCTATTCGGGAAAAAAGGTCAGAGTAGAAACGGACCACAAACCACTCGTGTCAATAGTAAATAAGCCCCTACACCAATTGTCCGCTAGGATGCAACGCATGCGCATGAGATTGCAAAACTACGACCTAGAATTGGTATATGTCAAAGGCAGTGAAATGTTCGTTGCAGATGCGCTCTCCAGAGACCACACCACCAGGACTGAGCCAGATAACCTGTTCGACAACGAAATCAGCGTCGCCGCAATAGAAGTGGTGAAAGGCTGCCTGCAGGACATCAAGGCAGAAACTACAGCAGATCCAACTCTAACTGAAATAGGGCGACTGGTGGACAACGGTTGGCCTGAGGACAAAAAACTAATGCAAAAATGTGCAACACCATTTCACACGTTCAGACATGACATAACGAGACAAGGGGAGCTCTTACTAAAGGGAAACAGAATCATCATACCCAAAAAATTGCACAAAACAATGCTAGAAAAGTTACACGAAACTCACCAAGGGATCATAAAAAGCAAAAGGTTGGCCAGGGAACACATATTTTGGCCGGGAATGCAAACACAATTAGAAGATATCATTCAAAGATGCACGCTATGTCAGCAATATAGAAACAGACAGCACAGGGAACCCCTAACACCACACGACATACCACGCATGCCATTCAATAAAATCGGAGCAGATCTGTTCCTGGGCCTAAATGTATGAGCCGCCGGTTATCTCCGCCGGAGTTAAGGGCGGCCGACGGGGTAGCTATCGTCGGTGTTGGTATATGTGTCAAGTGAAATGTATGCATGCCAAGCGCGCACTTGTTAGCTACCCTGTGGGTTATTTATAGATTTGGGGGGTCCCCCTGGGAATGTACCCGGCCATCGTAGTAGGAGTCGGGAGAGCCACCCCCTTCCTTCCCCCCCCCCATCACACTCCTCAGTGTGTGACTCTGTGTCTGTGTGTGTCTGTCTGTGTGTGTGTGTCTGTGTGTGTGTCTCTATGTATATGTGTGTGTCTCTGTGTCTCTGTGTGTGTGTCTGTGTGTGTGTTTCTGTGTGTGTCTGTCTCTGTGTGTGTCACTCTGTGTCTCAGTGTTTATGTGTGTCTGTCTGTGTGTGTGTCTGTGTGTGTCTCTGTGTTTCTGTGTGTTTCTGTGTGTGTCTCTGTGTGTGTCTCTGTGTCTGTGTCTCTGTGTGTGTCTCTGTGTGTGTATGTGTGTGTGAGATGCTGTGTCTGTGTGTGTGTGTCTCTGTGTGTGTCTCTGTGTTTATGTGTGCCTGTGTGTGTCCGTGTGTGTATGTGTGTGTGCCTGTGTGATTATGTGTGTCTCTGTGTGTATGTGTGTGTGTCTCTGTGTGTCTGTGTGTGTGTCTGTGTGTGTGTTTCTGTGTCTGTGTGTGTGTGTCTCTGACACAGACACACACACAGCAACAGAGACACAAAGACACAGAGACACACACACAGACACATAGTGACACATACAGATACAGAGACACACACAGAGACACATGCAGAGACACACACAGAGACACACACAGAGACACACACAGAGACACAGACACAGAGATACACACACATACACACACAGAGAGACACAGACAGACACACACTCGCCCACTAACACCGACGGTAAACAAGGCATCCATCCGTAGGGGTTAGTGAAGGCGACGTTAACCCTCGAGGCGGTAGCCTAACCCGCGCACATACATTGACACTTTGGCCGCTAACCGGGGAATTCCGCACGACGCATAGGTTACGAGCCCTACCCCGCTCTCATACATTTGGCCCCAGGTCAGGGATCAACACTACCTGATATTAGTGGACTACTTTTCGAAATATCCTGAAGTCATTGAGTTACAGTCAACAACGAGTAAATCAATCATAAGGGCCATGCAACAAACATTCGGGAGACATGGGATCCCAGCCACCGTGGTATCCGACAATGGGCCACAATTTGCTAGCGCTGACTACAAAGAATTTGCACATGAATATGGGTTCGAAACAAAGTTCTCCAGCCCCCACTATCCACAAAGCAATGGCCAGGCCGAAAGACACATACAAACGATAAAAACGATGATAAAAAAAGCTAATCACGAAAACAAAGATTACAACCTTTTCCTATTAAACTTTCGAAACACACCTCTCGTAGGTTTAGAAGCATCACCCGCGCAGCTCTTAATGAGCAGAAAGTTGCGTTCAAAACTACCGTCTACAGACAGACAGTTGAAAGCCAAAACGGTGAGAGTAAAGCAAAGCCAGATCGAAAAGGTACAAAATAACCAAAAGAAATTTGTTGACCGCCACGCGGGACGAAAATTCATCGAGTTGAAACCTGGCGCGCATGTTCAGTACAGAACACACAAAGAAAGTTGGGCACCGGGTAGAATTTCAAAAGGAGTAGGAGAAGCATCACGGAATTATGAAATTTGAAACGAACAAAACCACACGGTTAAAAGAAACAGGAAACATATATTTCCGACACCAACCACAACCAACAAACACAAACACAGAAACCGAAACCCAAATACAGACAACGCGCAACCTAACTATGTAACTCGCAGCGGCAGAGAAGTAAGACCGGTGAGAAGATTAGCCTATCAGTAAGGCACAGTAAATTAGTACATAAACTATTAACATAGTCAAAATAAACACATAGAGCAGGTTGTAACATCAACACAGTGCAGGTCGAAGATAAAGTTCATGAGATAACCAGGAAAAGCGTGTGAACGGCACGAGCCCTAGTAAGTGAGTAAGAAAGGTCAGGCCGCAGGGCCACATCAAAGAAAAGATAAGAAACCAAGACATGAGTAATGGCGTGGCAGCTAATCGCTGGAAAGGACACACGTGATAAAATCATCTGGTCATAACATAGTCCATGCATGCTTATATGTCAACGAGAAAACAAACAATTAAATAATTGTATTGCTTAAAGAGCCAATGCCAATAACATGTTCACAGATCGTGTCATAAACTGTAAACCATTGTATATGTACTTATCTAAATGTCATTTGGGAAAGGGGAGGTGTGTGCGGGCCAGTTGAACCAAGCTGGTATGAACGGTATGAGATCAGACCGCACGAACTAACGAACTGTACGGTCTGTCGACCGAAAGGACACAACAAACTCAAACTAGCCATAACAAAGACTGCGAGATACATACCGCAAACTAAGGCCACGTGCAAAGACAGTAGAAGGCGCACAACAAATCCTAAATGAAAATACTTAACGGGCTGTCACATGTCAGTCAAATTGCATTGTATTTTATTCCAGAATTACATCATGTTGTTTCTCCATATGAAAGGGAGATGTTATGTATGGTGTTATCTGCAGGGCAGCGGCGCGACGGCCGGGACCGAGCAGAGCGGAGGAACCAGTGTAGTGGTATCGCACGGGCTGAATAAAGCATTAAGTAACTAGACCTCAACGTGTGCAGTCGTTGGTCGCTTAATCACATTACAGGCTCCCTGATATCACCATACTACCCATGCCTACCTTTTTATGCAGCTCATTGCCTGAAAGGTCAGTCCAGACTACTACACTAGTATGTACAGAATCAAATGTGTGGCTGGATGTATGAGTGTGGGTGTGACTGTTAGTGGGTGTGGGTGTGAGTGTCAGTGCGTGAGTGTGAGTGTGTGAGTCTGAGTGCGCCCGTGCGTGAGTGCGTAGCGGATCTGACAACTGATATTGCAATGATCAAAGGACTCGATCAAATAGTGGTCAGAATCCCTCAGCGGTTTGACAGGTTACACGCACAGCCTTGCCGGTGCTACCTCATGTCGGCCCGCTGCAGGAGCTACAAAGGGCAGGCAGGGTGGGCGTGTGTGGGCGGGCGGGGTGGAGCGGGGCGGGGTGGAGAGGGCGGAGCGGAGGGGGTCGGGGCGGGGTGGAGAGGGCGGAGAAGCGAGGTCGGGTCGGGGGTGATCGCGGTGGGTGGGGTAGGGTGGAGAAAGATGTTGGTGGGTGGGGTGGGTGGGGTTGGTTGGTGTGCTGGGTGGGGCGGTGGGGGTTGGTAGGGTGGGTGTGGATGTGGTGGTGCAGTGCGCAGTGTGTCTGGGTGAACAGTTGGGGGAACTAAAGAAGGATAGAGTTTATGAGTAAGAAAGGACTTACACATGGAAGCTGAAGGGGATTTACTCAGACTGAGGACTGTTACTTGTACTATGTACTATGTAATGGAGACCATTGTCGTTATATATAATGAGGACAGTGTTGTGGACAATTTGAAGGCAATGCATATTGGTGGACATGTATGCAATATATATATCTGTGGACATTGCATGTAATACATATCGGTGGACATTCCTTGGCGTACATATTGATGGGCAGTCCACATCATTACTGGCACGGGCAGGGAGGAACGCGGAAGCATGAGTGGGAATGACACAGCTTTATTCTCAAGACAATCATGGTTAACGGCTCAATCGGGGTTAGGTTGTACACGGTCGAGGTATCCCGCGGCGAAGTCTGACATGAGCATGAAGCTATGTATAAATGATAAATTGATCATCAACATATGTTCACTGTTTTTTATGAACGGACAAGTCAACACAGTAGTGATATAAATGTAACAGTAGGTTGTGATGATTAATTGTGAATCAAGCAAGTTAATTGAGTATTGAGATAAATCATAGAGTGTCTGGTGATGATTAATTGTCAATCAATTGGTGAATGTTTTCATCAATCCAGGTATGATTAGTGATGGAGTAGTGATATGACCGGATGACCTTATCTAAGGTATTGATAAATCACATTTGAAGATATAGGCATGTCATCATATGTTTAAGTGATAAGTTTTTGAGTATTAACAGTTTTTTGTTTTGATTTTTTGTCTCGTTATTGGTTATTGTAATCGAGACAAGTGCAGGTAGAGGGTGGGTGAGGTTTTTAGAAGAGATGTGCAGCTGACGAGAGTCAGTGGAAGAGTGGAGAGGTAGGGGCAAGCAGAGGCATGAGGAAGAGTTGGGGGGGGGGGGGGGGGGCTCTGATTGGCTGAGGGGGAGTGAGCCACCTGTCAGTAGGTGAGTGTTTGGCAGGTGGGTGGCAGCTTCCCAGGCTTCCTCCCTGCCCCCAGCAATGACAGCAAATGACCACCTCCGTGATCATTTAACCCAATGCATATCATCATTGGAAGCAATGCATATTGCTGATCAATATATATATATTTAATAATTCTACCGTCCGTTCCGACCGAGTAGCAAAAGCAGCCCCCCAGAGGTGGGGGGCGATATGCATGCTGGACATCCCCATCCCCCCCACCCCATGACAGAGGGAAGGGGCAGGGGGAACTATATAGCATATTACCCGCGTTAAAGGGGTTTATCACTATCCATATATATGTAGTCAGGTTTTTTTTTTTTAAACTGAATACATGTACATATATATAGAAGTGGTTGGTTCGTCGTTGGAGTTTTACGTCCTTGCAAATGTTAAGGTCATAGTAGGATGGGTACCTACTTGTGACAGTACAGACTCCTGGCAACTTTATAGTGCTGTACCACTGGGAGGCCAGGCCACCATCACCATGACCTGATATCCAATTCAGTCACATTATCCTGACACTGAGCCAATCTGTCCTTGCCCTGTCCTAATAATGCCGAGTGCCTGGCTAGGAAGCAACAAGTATCAATTTTGGAAGATGTTGGGGAACAAATCCAGAATTTCAGTTACCTGATGTTTTTTTTATGGAGGGCCATTCTCCTTCCAAACAGTAAGATCCCTCCCCTTTTCCCTATACTCCACCTTCCCCTTATGCTATCAAGTCTCCTCTGTTCATGTAAGATGAAATTACATTGTATATTTTATATATAATTATTGCTTATTGATTTTGTACAAAATTGTATACTTATTCAAGGTTAGAAAAAGAGGTCAGAAATGGATTAAGATTTCATCCCTTTTTATGTAAAAATTGGTTTCCGTTTACGAACAAATCGATTTACTAACAACATTTAGGAATGAATGTTATTAGAAACCCGACGTTTCACTTTATATCTATATATATTCTATATATATACAGTAATACCTTTCTAAATAGACCGACCATGGGACCAACTTTAAATGGTCCATTTAGGGATGTGGTCGGTATAGGGATTTTTTTGTGTATTGCTACAATGGTATTGTATGGAAACTCATTTGGGACCCAAATAAAGAGATCGATATAGGGGAGTGGTTGATCTGTGGAGGTGGTCGGTTCCAGAGGATTTACTGTGTGTGTGTAGATATATATATATATATATATATATATATATATATATATATATATATATATATATATATATACAGCCTCTGGGCTGTGGAAGAAATGTGGGTGGATGGGACAGGACACAGTACACAACGCTATTCCCTCAAACATATATATACACTACACACATAGACCACCGCCCAAGGCACATTCGGCATATCGTGACTCTAACCAATTTGCCGCCCACCCGCACCCCACCCCCACCGCACCCACACCTCCCCATGCTCGTCAACCCCATATATCATGACACCTTGTTACTGACTAATGTCTTCTTCTACCAGACAGGGCCAACGGGGGTCGAGCTCAGCATTACAATCCCCACATCGCCAAATACCACAAATATTAATACATGCACTTGTCACTTCAGTCCATCGTATTAGCTTCTATTACCAAGTCAGTACATGTCACCATCAAGACTACATTCTAAATGCTGAATTATATACCGCTTGTCTAACTGCAACTGAACGTTAGAACTTACTACAACTTTACCAAATGAATACAGAAGATAATGTTGGCTTACATTCTAAATACTATGTACATACTCACATTGATCTGACTAATATTGATCTAGTTATATGACATGACTGTTACCATATTGCTATGGAACTTTTGGGTTACATAATTTCATAGTGTTACATTCTGCAAATTGTGTATTCAAACTTAGTGTATACCTTATTCTATATACCTTCTGTGTAAATAACCCTGAATTGAAAAATGTCTCGAAGACCAGTGCTTTGGCACTGACAACACTTATTCAGCGGAATAAACTTATTTAACACAAAAAAAGAATTATTAGCCAGCTCGGTGTGATTCTGCCATGCTGACATTGTGCCCATATTGAGAGTGCTGGCTTAGTTTGCTTGTTGGAGTTGTACAGCCTGGCAGCATCTAAGGTGAAATGACCAGACGGGATGGCCGAATGAGTTAGAGCGTCCGTCTCCCGTGCTGGTAGATGGTGGGGTCGTGGGTTCGAGTCCTGGTCGAGTCAAACCAATGACTTTAAAATTGATACTTGTCACTTCCTAGCCAGGTGCTCGGCATTATTAGGATAGTGCAAGGACTGGTGTGCTCAGTGTCAGGATGATGTGACTGAGTGGGATACCAGGTCATGGTGCCGGCGGCCTGGTTTCCCAGTGGGACAGCACTATAAAGTCGCCATGAGTGCGCACTGTCACAAGTCGGTACCCGTCCTGATATGACCTTAGATGTTGCTAGGACGTAACACAACAACAAACAAACAACATCTAAGGTGAAATCAGGACAGGCATCGAGTTGTGGTAGTGCGCCCTCATGGCGACGTTATACCTGGCAACATCTAAGGTCATATCAGGATGGGTACTGACTTGTGACAGTGCGCACTCATGGCGACGTTATACCTGTTAACATCTAAGGTCATGTCAGGACGGGTACTGACTTGTGACAGTGGGCCCTCATGGTGAATTCATAGCACCTCCAGGATGACTCACAAAATTGATACTTGTCGCTTCCTACCTTGATGCTTGGCATTAATAACATAAGACAAGAACTTATTAGTTCAGTGTCAGGATAATGTGACTGAGTGGGATATCAGGTCATGATGCTGGCAGCCTGATTTCCCAGTGGGGCAGCACTATTAAGTCCTGATGAATTCACACTTTCACAATTCAGTACCCGTCCTGATATGACCTTAAATGTTGTCAGGACGTATCAACAACCAGCCAATGAACCGAGCGTCAGGCTAGGAACCGATATGTATAAATTTACTAAATCCTTGGTTTAACTCCCGACCTTCCGCAAACAAAGCCTGCGCTCTACCGACTCAGCCACGGAGTTCGCGAAATAACTTGGCTTAGTGTGGTTTTCAGTAGATATAGGTCAGGTAAGTAATATGTACAACCTGCTTCCTGGCTGGAGAGTGTCTTTTAGTTTTAGGCTACGGGGGTCTTTGTGTGTGTCTATGAGTTCAGTGCGTTTGTAATTATTGTGCTTGAGGAGCACAGAGGAATTGTGACAGGAGCCAAGAAAAGTGCAGCAGCATTTTTAAAAAAAGGAAGGAAGACTGGAGAATATAATATCATCGCTGTCTAGCAGTGTGGGGGCGTGGTTGATGTGCGTGACAGTTTCAACATACACAGGTGAATGTCTAGGTTAGATAGCTATGTAACAGTTTGGTTTATTAGGGGGTTACCTCCAATTAAAAGTGCATATTCAGATCAATTTCGTTAATTTTTTCAAACTTTTCTGAGATAAATACATTCTATTTTTATTTTTGTTAAACATATTTGTGTGCTGGTTTATTTATGCTCCTCATAACCGTTAAATTTAATGATTTGTTTTTGCCGCTAGACAGTAATGGTGTCGTTCTTCGCGTTACTTTGTCACTTTCTGTTGTTGTGTAGCTATCGATGGTGTGCATTCTTTCTCTGTTTGTAAGCGTTCTCCGACATTTCGCTACCCTCAATGAGTTTGTTAATTCTACAATAGGTTAGTTGTTAGGCTATGCATAGTTACTTTCCATGACTGCCTTCACCTTGTTGAGTAGTCTTTGCTTTTAAAGTTTAAATCTTACCGCCTGGGTGTAGCCTGCCCGGAATTTATACCATATAATAGTTTGCTTAAATCATCAATGTACTTTCATTTATATATTAAAAAAATTTAATTGTTTATTCATGGTTAGTCTAACAGTGCATTAACATTGATTGTTACAATGTACATTCCATGTGCATTAGGTGATGAACATTGGAAATAATGCGCCTAGAGCAGGATTCGAACCTATAGATTTGGCATTCCTGGCTAATGTGCTAACCTTTATACCACCGAGCCTCCCTAATATCATCACCCAATCCATGCCCATATAGTTATGTGGCTCCTTGCATGAAAGGTCATTGGAGACTACTACACTTGTCCCCCCCCCCCCTCTCCTGGAATTGTAAATCCTTTTAATGGTTTATGCCAATAAGGCATTTAATTCTTACCAATAAATCCATACAGGCAGTGCACTTACATAATATACACACACAGAGTGAGTTCAACAATTATGCAGTGCATAGTTTATACAGGGTCCAGTTCATGGCAACCAGTGTCGTTAGAGGTGAAGAAAATGGGAACTATTGCCCTAGATCAGGACTCAAACTTGTAAAGTTGTGATATGATTTTCATCTAGATTCAGTGGCCCGGGTGGCTTTAACCCAGAGAGAGCCATAGCTGATCAGAAGGTCTGCTTCTGACACCGTGTAAAGTTGTGATTAAGAACCGACTACACATTTTGACGTCCAGTTGCATAATGCCTATATTACCATGCCTCCCAGCCTGTGCTGGTTGCCCGTTCGCTGGTCCCGGCCCGCTGGCTCCAGGCATGTCATGACTTAGTACATACATAACAAAACTCACACCGCTTGCATCAAGGCTAGTATGTTAACCATGACACCTGCTGTCATCACCCTGTCTACCCCCAACTGTTTATGTTGCTCCTTGCCTGAGAGATTAGTGTAGGCAACAACACTAAATAACATGCAGACAACTGCCATTACTTATTCTTGTATAATTAATATACACCATATATGTGCTCTATACTCGATTATGGGAATATAAACAAGGACATTATCTATCTATAGTGTGGGTGTAATACCAATAGTATATTCACTGTATCCTATCTAACTGATCCTGTGTAGTAAAGTATTGGCCACACTGGCGCCACCTATGAGCGGATCTAAGCACTCTATGCCGTTATCGCCTATACACCCGTCGGGACGGTCAAATTTGAAATTATACAGACGTAATAGCAACATATATTTCAGTCGCGAATGCCGGCTGGTGGATTTCCACCTTTTCTTCTGTGTCATCATCTATTTGCCCAGATTCACATTCCAACCCCAGACATCCAGGGGTATTTGTCGAATCGTGGCGGTGGACGCTGTGTTTGAATGTTTCATTTAAAAAAAAATAATAATTGTATTCCTCAGAGCGCGGTGCGTGCTCCGGGTACTTGCCGCGACATGACTTTGCATGTCAGTTGATGGCGGCGGTTGTAGGCGGCTCTGGGTGACGGCGCTTGGTGGGGTCCGACGCCGTCACCACCGATGGTGGCGCAGTTTTGCGAGACTTACTTAAAAGCGGCGCAAAGTGATCCGTGCGCACACAAACCTGGCCGTGCGCATGCGCACGCGCACACGCAAGCGCAGCTGGGGCTTGTATGGCGCTGTGGTGGAGAGTGGCAAACGCGCCACCATCACAGGCCATTAGAGGGGGGGGGGGGAGGGGCGGTAAATAGCGGGTGGAGGTGGGTGAGGGGGGGGGGGGTGATGGGGCTGAGGGGGGAGGGGGAGGAACATACTCAAACATACTACTGGCTGAATACCCCGCTCTCCCGGTCCCCTTTTCTATTGTTCCCCTCACTCAATCCCCATCTCCCCTCACTGAATCCCCATTCATTCTCTGTCCTCATCTCTTCTCAGTTCAACTTCTTTCCTCCCTTCTCTTCCCTCTAACATTGCTCTCCCTTGTCGTTCCTTCGTCCGATCCCTGCCCTTGTTAATAGTTCTCCTTTACCTAAAGACCTGGTCACATAGCCGTTAATGGACGGAGTTGAACGTAGGTGAACGTAGTGGAGGCTAACGTGGGTCAAACCTGGTGTAAGTTTGTCAAACTACATTGAAATATGTTAAGGTACGGCACTATTTGCCACCGAATGATATGGATAAATACGTTATGGTACGGATGCCAGTATGTTCAACTAGGTTCAACTACATTCAACTACATTCAACTACATACAACTACTTTCAACTATGTTAGCCTCCACTACGTTCAACTATGTTCAACTAAGTCCACTAACGGCTATGTGACCATGGCATGCATGACTTGGAATGGTCAAGGTTGTGTATGGGTCAAAGTATGCTAGAGTATGCTAACATATGCTAGAGTACATTAGGAGGTATGTTCTACTATGTTCTACTACGTTCGAAACTCAGCATCTAACATACCGCTCTTTTGAACATGTCCAACAATTAAATTGGAGATCACAGCTCACCCACATTATTACCAAGTTAACTAATGACAAGTACGGATGCTGGCACATTCAATTATGTCCAACTATGTTCAACTACGTTCAACTACGTTCAATTACGTTCACATATGTTCAACTACGTTCAACTACGTTCAACTACGTTCAACTACGTTCAACTACGTTCAACTACGCTCAACTACGTTCAAATACGTTCAACTCCGTTCAACTACGTTCAACTGTGTTCAACTACATTAGCCTCCACTAAGTTCACCTATGTCCACTAAAGGCTATGTCACCATGCGTTTAGCTAGGCTAGCCCTGTTAAAGACACAGATCCTACAAACTGCCAAATGAAAACCTGAAACAAACAAAAAAGTGGCTTTATTCTCAAATAACCAAATTCAAAATACATAGATAAACTATGATTTTGCCACCATATGTAGTGTTTGTCATGTAACGGTTATTATATTCCCTTCTTCGTGCATTGGCAACATGAATACAATTAATATCTCCTTTTTATTTGCGTGTCTGTCCTCGTTTTGGTTTCGACTTTGATAATATAAACAGTCCAGAATGGTAGTCATGACCAACAAATATGACCCTTTACCCCTTCTCGTCTCTTCAACCACCACGCTCATATGCATATGTATGAATCAGTGTGAGCACTGGGACTTGCACCCAGCGTTTACTAGGTCGCAGTTTCGATTCCTGGCTGAGTCCATCCACATATACAGCATTCAAATTCATTCCTCCTTTTGCTGGTGCTTTGCAATACCAACAAAGATACTCTTATTCAGTATAGTCAAGTCTTTATTTTATTTTTTTAATTGTTTGTGGGTACATTAGTTGTTTAAACAGGGGGCATTTCAGTCGCAGACGACTGGTCTTCCTCATTCCACTGCTCCTTGTCCTATCCTAATAATGCCAAGCACCTCACTAGGAAATGACAATTGTCAATTTTTAAGTCACGGTTTGACTCGACCAGGATTCAAACCCACGATTCCACGATCTACTAACACGGGGAGACGGACACTCTCACTCATTCGGCAGATCCCGTCTATTACTAAGCATAAGGCAATTAATAGTTGGATTTGTACCACAATAACGCGACTGAGACGACCAATTAGATCGTTGGTTATTGGAGTGTTACGTCCTGGCCACATTTAAGGTCATATCAGGACGGATCCTATTAGCTTAAGTTTAATAATTTGTTATGGTCATCACTTGTTCATTCACATCATGGAGACCAGCTAGATAAGCATCGCTTTTCTGGGATCCTTTCTGTCTGTAAGGAATTTGTATGCATTTATTGTATAACCTCAGCTTATTGTAAACATACCTTGCAGAGAGTTAAAATAAAAGAATTGAATTGAGTACGATGGTTCAATGTGCCAGTAAAGGCGCCATGAAGTATGTTCGAGCGGTCCTTTACACCCGTCCTGGTGTGACCTTAGATGGTGCGTGGACTTAAAACCCCAGCAGATAAACATTAAAGCCGGCGAGTCGTGAAAGCTGAGTGCCGGGAGGCCGGGCCGGCGCCGCCTCTGACCCGTGTGCTTGACACTAATTAAAAGTCAACGCAGGCAGCCCGCCGCCGGGTCTTTGCGCACCATGTCTGCGCATCGACGCTGAGAGGGGTGTGGGGGAGAGGGGAGGTGGGGTAGAGAGGAGGGGGAGGGGGAGTGTGCAGGGGAGCGGGGAGGGGGGAAGAGGGGGCGGCTGGGGAGAGGAGGGGGAGCGGAGGGGGAGGTGGGGGGGCGGGGAGGGTGCAGGGGAACGGGGAGGGGAGAGGAGGGGGAGCGGGGGCGGGAGGGCCAGCGGGAGGGGGAGGGGAGGGGGGGAAGGGGAGAGAGGAGTGGGAGGGGGGGGAGGGTGCAGGGGAGAGCGGGGAGGGGGGAGAAGAGGGGGCGGAGAGAGGAGGCGGGAGCGGGAGGGGGAGCGGGAAGGGGTTTGGGAGAGGGGAAGCGGGAGGGGGGACTGGAGAAGGTGTTGGAGCAGGAAAGGAGGGGGAGCGGGAGGGGGAGCGGGACGGGGAGCGGGGAGGGGGAAGGGGAGAGGGGAAGCGGGAGGGGGAGCGGGAGAAGGTGTTGGGGCGGGAAAGGGGAGGGTATATTGTGCATAAAGGGGACGTGTGGTCTAGAGGAAGAGTGGGAAGGGAAGGAGGAGGGGGGAGGGGGAGGGAGGGGGAAGAGGGGGGGGGGAGGAGAGGAGGAGAGTGAATAGGGGCAGAGAGGGAGAAGATATGGGAGCGGTGAAGGGGATGGGTTGGGGGGAGAATATGTGGGAGCGGGGAAGGGGAAGGGGAGGCGGGAGGGGTAGAAGCGGGGGGGGGGGGGGAAGATGTGGAAGCGTGGAAGGGGAGGGAGCTGGTGAAGCTGGGGTGTTTGGTTGTAGGAGAAGCGGGGGGGGGGGGGGATGCGGGAGTGGTGGGGGGGGGGGGAGAAGTCGTGAGAGCGGTGAAGGCAAGGATATGTTGTGCATGCTGAAGAAGTATGGGGGAGCGAAGCTAGAGAAGTGGGGTATGAAGTGGGAATAGACTAGTTTGTAATCCCAGCGGTGCGGTGCATTGTGGGATGTCGCGAAGCAAAAAAACAAGCCATGCAAAGCACATGGCTCATGTTGAAGCAGTGAGTGCAGCAATGAAATATGTTAGTTTCAAGTCATATCAGCTCATGTTTGAAACATAGAATACCAAATAAATATATATATATATAATAAAATAAGATGTTAATCTGTTATCTAGCATTGCATTTAAATCAATCTAATCAGCAGATCTTATACCATCTGCATTTAGATCTAGACAAATCAGGTAATTCAGACTATTGTTACAACTATAGCCAATGTCACTTTTACTTTTTTTATTCACAGAGATGATTTTCAGACACATTGAAGATTGCAAGGGAGTGACAATAGGTGGCATGAACGTCAACAATCTTAGATATGCCGATGACAGTGTAATACTAGCAGACAGTGAGAAAAACCTACAAGATATAGTGAATAGAATCAATAAAGCTGGAATACTATTCAACATGAAGATGAATGCCAGGAAGACCAAAACAATGGTTATAAGTAAAAAGACAGATAAACCAAATGTCAATATAACCATAGATGGCACAAACATAGAACAAGTATCCGAATTCATATATCTCGGACAAAAGATTACAAATGATGGGAGATGTGAGGAAGAAATTAAAAGAAGGATAACAATAGCCCGAACAACATTCTCCAAAATGTATAGAGTGTTAACATCACGTAAGATATTAATACAAACAAGGAAGCGTATTCTTCAGTGTTATGTGTGGTCTACTCTAATGTATGGGGCAGAGACATGGACAATCTCTAAGAAAATGTACAAACGTTTAGCAGCATTTGAGATGTGGACTTATCGAAGGATGATGAAAATATCATGGACAAAGAAGATCACCAACAAAGAAGTTCTCAGAAAAATTAAAAATAAGAAAAGCTTGTTTGCCACTATACAGACAAAGAAACTTATTTATTTTGGCCACATCATTCGTCAGAGTTCAATATACCGTACATTGTTGGAAGGGAAGGTGAATGGCAGCAGAGGGAGAGGGAGACCAAGAACATCATGGTTTACAAATATTTCACAGTGGACAGGCTTGAATTATTCACAGTCTATCAGAACAGCACAACATCGGGACAAGTGGAGAACCATTGCATCCAACCCTCGACTAGAGGATGGAACTATTGACTGATTGATTGATGTATATCCTATGGTTAATGAGATCTGTTGACCTAACATATGGGACGGGTTAATCAGACATTGGTTATATATATCTTTGAAATAAGTTTCTGTTGACACATTTGATATTTTACTATTTAGAACAAGAATTAAAGATGGTGATGTGAATATCAGCGTGTAAAGTGATTGTTTTGTCGGGAATTGCATGTTTCTGAGCTAAAAATGCTTAATTATGGATAGTTGTGTCTTAAATATATTCATTATGTGATTATATTGCATGCATGTATCCA
Source organism: Branchipolynoe longqiensis (assembly GCA_030323885.1). Lineage (NCBI taxonomy): Eukaryota > Metazoa > Annelida > Polychaeta > Phyllodocida > Polynoidae > Branchipolynoe > Branchipolynoe longqiensis. The sequence goes on along the minus strand of CM059188.1, from coordinate 11,068,463 downwards.
TGTTTATGCCAAATTGTTCTGTACTTCTATTAATTTTGAACAAAATCAAAGTTTTGGACCACGCATATCGACAAACTCAATGGCCGGGCCAACACTGTTTTCAGTGCATGCACAGTCTGAATGATGACCTAGTCTATTGGAAGTGAGATTCTGGAGAGCGAGAGTCGGGTGTGGGTGAAGGAGAGATTACACATACCTTTTGATGGGAAGACCATTAGTCTTTATCTCTCTGACTCAATCCATTCTTAGCAAAAAGAAGAAAACAAACATGGTTTTAGTTATTCATGTTTGCATATATAAAATCCCAAACAGCGCTTCGAGATTAACCTAGATCTTACATTAATTTGAAGTGACTTATTTTAAATTGCTAAGTTTTGAGATATTCAAAGCGCAACTATGCTAAATTATTGTTTGCAAGCGCACCACTTGTAAAATATTCCGATATTCAGCATATGGATGTATGCACATGTTCTATTACTGATCGGTGTATTCATGTACGTATATATATATATATATATATATATATATATATTTTTGTATGGGTTGGTGGTGCCTAAGTGGGATGTAAATAGACATAGTGGTCTGACAGGTCTGGGTATGATTGCACTCAGGGCCTACCCCGTCATCTGGGATAGGGATCACCACACTCTAAGGTCAAGGTTGGTGGTGGCCATGGGGCCATACAGCTTGTGGTGGTGGGCAGACCACTGGTATCCATGGGGACCAGGAATGCTGGATCCCTATTGGTAGAGATAAGAATGCTTAATTCCCATTGGGGGAAAAGGGTGGAGTGATACTCTACAATGAACCCATGTAACCATATAGATAATAAACCAGAGGGCTTGACTCTCTCTTCTTCTTTACACTTTAAACACTTCCTTTCTCTTTGTCTGTATTGATTTAACCATAGCCTGCCTACACAGCCACAGAATTGAGCATTGGACACAATTGAGCATCTTGACACAATTCTTTAAAAAAAAAATTATTGATACAGTATTCATTCTGCCCGTAGCATGTAAGCTCCTGTAAGGTTGTTTGTTTTCAACGCTGGACAGATGTGAGGAATGTTATGGTGTATGCCCAGGTTCCCGTTCCGGGTTAGTATGCCGGATATTCACCAGCATTTAATTAAGTAGTTAGTATCTATGTTGGATTTTTGGTGTTTTTTTAGGGGTATAACTTCCTATCATATAACAAATATTGCAGCCAAGTATGTACATCTAGTGAGATGGTAATAGGCATAATTCCATTAGATTGACCTGATAGTTCCTTTTATGTGGAAAGAAATGCTTAATAAGTGCATCAGTATCTAAGTTATATAATTTTGTAGGATCAAATCTAGGTCAGTGTTTTGGTTTTGAAAATGTGATGCTTTCATCGGACTATGCAGCTTTAACGCCGTGTCAGCAGCAAGGGTCAGAATCACGTGACGAACCAAGTTATCTGTCCCCCTCAATTCAAGAATAAAGTGAAAGTTGGCCAATGTTGACATGGACAAGGGCAATAACAATGGTTTTCTCCTACTCTGTCGACCTCACACAGGGTATCAGAGCAACAATATAACAACATTGAATGTACATGAAATAGCAATTCAAAATGACCATGTTCAAGAATTAGTTTTCCAAATATATATATAGCAATATATATAATTATAATATAATCGTTAAACAGGGGTGATGTTTTTGGCCGCTTCCTACTCGTATCACTATAAATTTGAAAACACAAACTATTAGTAACCACTATGTAGACTATAACTTAAGGCTACAAAAAACAACTAACAATTGGCTAAGCGATATTTATTACTCTGACTGGGTATGCAGGTATTGCAATACCTCAGGCAGTTTGGTGCCCCTTCCCTGCAGAGTTGTAAACCACTCCCTCGTGGTACAGGTTCTTGACAGAAGCAAAGGCCAAGGGAGCAAACCCTGAACAGAAAACCATGCCACTGTGGCAGCATCAAGGGCGGTTGATGTATGGAACTCCCAAATCTCCCGAACAGCCACTGCAGGGACAAATACTTTTGTGCCTGTCTGGACATGTTCTTGCCGGTGTGAGACCTCTATTTGCTCCCCGAGAGAGTGCCGCTGGTAACTTGCAAAAGCCAGCAGCACTTCAACACTTTTGCAGGCAGCTTTCATGAAATGTAAATGGAGAGCGGCAAGCGTCAAGTAATGAAAGCAGTCTTTGTCGCATCGCGACCGACAGCATGATGATGATGATGACGAGGGAACATGTCTCACTTAAACAAATTCAAAGCGTACAAGTTGATGAAGTGATCACAGTAACATGATACAAGACTCCAAGAAGACCCCGTTGGTGGCGCCACATGTGCACCTTTGCGTCCAATATTTCTGGCCAAACGAATGATTGATTACATTTTTCTTCTTAATTAACCTAATATTCCCCAGAAACTTGGACAGACGGTTTTCAAACCCCATATTTTCTCTACGCAACTTATACACATATGTCGTTTATATCTGCAATTTAGACATTATAAACAGGCACAGTGCGATAGGATCCAACTATAGGCGGGGTGCTCGCATTTGCTATTGGTGATTGGATCCACTGATTTGCATATGCATCACTATATATATGAAGAGTTCAGATGCAAAACTACGTAAATGCCAATCCAAAAATGTTGTTTAAATTAAAGATTTTTTAGCTGAAAATAATTGTAATTCTCACCACTTCCACTTTTCATATTATCTTATTGTTATGGAGCAATGAACAAAACAGTAGGACTAATTAAACAAACTAAAATTGAGGTTTGATTCCAATGTTTAGCTCCATTTTTGGATTGGCGCTTACATAGTTTTGCACCCGAACTCTATATTTGTGCATTGGTGATATTTGATATGTTTTTGAACAAAGAAGAGAGAAAACCAAAGGAAGACAAATGTTTAAAGACAATTCTAGAATCATCAAATACGACATGATGCATATTCACCAAATGCATGATATTTTGATTGAACTGGAATTGTATGCAGTTACTATTACAACTAATAGTTCATGTATATTATCTATACTACTTCTATCATCGCACATCATTTGCATGTGGTTATTATTGCAACTGTTAGTTTCATTGATGTACAAACCAATTTACTGATCGGCCGGAAGACCAGTGATCTGGCACCGTCAAAAGGCATCATTCAATGAATAAACTACATTTAAAAAAAAAATGTATTACCAAATTGTGAGAGTGCAAAATACGAGTAAGATCTAACACCAAGCATCACCACTCTGCACCTGCTGTACTTATGACCGCCAACCCCTGACGTCCACACGTTGCCCCATGCAAACACAAACCTGATGTAAATGAAGAAAAGAGGAAAATAGTTGTTTATGTTCTAGTATCCTACTCGAGTATGCCCATTATATTTATTTGGTCGTCAGAGAGCATCCAACAATGTTAGCAAGATTGCATCGATATGTGGACATATTGCTAGTCTGGTAACCGCAAACACTCTAGAATTCACAGTCCACATCAACACAGAATTTACGCATTACAATGGAGAACAACTACCAACATAATTCCTCACAAATCTACATTAATCAATAGCTTTGATAAGTCACATTATGTTTACTTTTCATTCGTCGCTATTTATCTATATATGTAAAATCATTGTTTAATTATACCTTGCATGTTATTGAACTGGAATTGTATACAGTTACTATTACAATTAATAGTTCATTTATATTATTATCTATACTACTTGTATTGTCGACCAGGAATTGCATGTGGTTATTATTGCAATTGATAGTTTTATTTATGTACCAACATAAATGTACTATACGGTTGGAAGACCAGTGTTCTGGCGCTGCACAAAATACATTATCCCCATGAATAAACTATATTTAAGCGTTTATAAAATCCATAAAAACCCACCAAAAATAGTTACTATCAATGCGAAGGAATACTTTCTATTCCACACAAGAAACACTTTTGTTTAACAAAAGAAGCCTGTATTATTGCATGGCAAATAAACCAGTGCCTCGGTTCTCACAAAAAAAACTAAAACATGCTTACTTGATAAATACAGTTTATAAAAACAGCTACTAAAAAGAAGAGTACACTAGAAAGTACAATGGGAGGCATATTGGCAGTCCTGATGGGTGTCATGTCAACCCTGACAATCTTTGTTGACCGAAGTAATTCTTTAAAATGGCGGGGTAAGTGCACATAATCCCATCGTCGTTACCCCCTCTAGCCACCCATTATTGAGTCCCTGAGAGGAGAAGGCTGTGTGGGTGTGGGTCTAGGTGTGGTTGTGGGTGTAGGTGTGGGTGTAGGTGTGGGTGTGTAAGGGTATGGGTGTGGGTGTGGGTGTGGGTGTGGGTGTGGGTGTGGGTGTGGATCAGGGTGTGGGTGTGGGTGTGGGTGTGGGTGTGGGTGTGGGTGTGGGTGTGGGCGTGGGTGTGGGTGTGGGTGTGGGTGTGGGTGTGGGTGTGGGTATGATTTTGAGCGTGGGTGTGATTGTGGGTGGGTGTGATTGTGGATGTGGGTGTGATTGTGGGTGTGGGTGTGGGTGTGGATGTTGGTAAGTATGTGGGGGTGGGTGTTGGTATGGGTGTTGGTGTGGGTGTGGGTTGTGGGTGTTGCTGTGGCTATGAGGCACGTGGGTGTGGGTGGTGGGTGTGGATGTGGGTGTGTATGTATGTGTGGTGTGTGGTGTGGGTGGGTGTGGTGTGGGGGTGTAGGGGTGGGTGGGGTGTGTGGGTGGGTGTGGGTGTGTGTGGGTGTGGGGTGTGGGTGTGGGTGTGGGGGGTGTGGTGTGGGTGTGGTGGGGTGTGGGTGTGGGTGTGGGGTGGGATGGGTGTGGGTCTGGTGTGGGTGTGGGTGTGGATGTGGATCTGGATCTGGGTAAGTAGGTGGGTGTGGGTGTGGGAATGGGCGTGGGTCTGGTGTGGGTGTGGATGTGGATGTGGGTAAGTAGGTGGGTGTGGGTGTTGGTGTGGACGTTGGTGCTGGTGTTGGTGTTGGTGTGGGTGGGGTGTGGGTGTGGGTATGATTGTGACTGCAGGTGTGGGTGTGGGTATAGGTGTGGGGCTGATGTGGGTGTGGGTGTGGATATGGATGTGGGTAAGTAGGTGTGTGTGTGGGTGTGGGTATGGGTGTGGGTCTGGTGTGGGTGTGGATGTGGATGTGGATGTGGATGTGGGTAAGTAGGTGGGTGTGGGTGTGGCTATGGGTGTGGATGGATCTGGGTGTGGACGTGGGGCTGGTGCTGGGTGTGGGTGTAGGAGTAGGTGTAGGTGTAGGTGTGGATATGGGTGAAGGGCAGCTTAGGTCGTGTGCCGGGAGCAGGCAGCCCAGAAGCCACTCGTTTATTTATTATTTATTTATTTATTGACAGACACGGCTTGGAATAACAACAACCACAAAACACAAAGCCACACAGCCTCACACACTGAGTCTGGGTAAGCAGGGTGAGAGCGGGCAGGCGGGGGGACATCTGAACAAACCCGGGCACCGCTGGATTAAAGGGCGCCCTCTCACGGCCCATAATCTATATGCAAATCGCAAAAACAAACATGGCTGCCGGCACCACGTGGTAGGTGGCCGCTGATTTCAATGCAGGGCGCGGACCAAGGCGACGACGGCCGACCTGACAGGAGTCGGTGGTTCATTGGGAACTAATCTAGAGCACCTCACATCACCTCACATCATCTCCAATCCCCTCACACCATCTTACAGCATCTCCAATCACTTCTCATCACCGCACATCACCTCACATCACCTCAAAACACCTCACATCAACTCCCATCACCTCACACCACCTTGCAGCATCTCCCATCACTTCACATCACCGCACTTCACCTCACATCACCTCACAACACCTCACATCACCTCACAACACCTCACCTCACCTCACATCACCCACATCACCTCACACCACCTCACATCACCTCACGACACATCACCTCACATCACCTCACACCACCTCACCTCATCTCACATGACCTCACCTCACATCACCTCACATCACCTCAGAACGGTGGGTAACTTCAAGGTGGATAGTTTGTTTAGTAACACACCATCAGCACCAGATTCTGTGGTTGATGATGTTCAGTATTAGTAACACACACTCACCAGCAGTTTGTTTGGGCGAGGTTCGGTATTGCTAGTATGCCATCATCACCAGTTCATGTTGTTGATGTCCGGGATTACTAATACACCATCAACATCAGTTTGTTTCGTTGATGTCTGGTATTACAAACACACTATCAGCACCAGTCTCTGTGGTAGATTACTAACGCACCATCACCACCAGATTTACTGGTTGGTGTCTGGTATTACTAACACACCGTCACCATCAGTTTATTTGGTTCATATCCGGTGTTACAAATACACCACCAACACCAGTTTATGGTGTATTCTTCGGTATTACTAACATTTCATCAGCACCATTTTGTTTGGGTGATGTCCGGTGTTACTAACACACCATCAGCACCAATTTGTGTGGTTTATGTCCAGTATCATGAACACACCATTAACATCAGTTTGTTTGGTTGATGTCAGGTTTTACTAACACACCATGACCACCAATTTATTTGGTTAATGTATCATATTACTAACACATCATCAACACCAGTGTGTTCGCTTGATGCCAGGTTTTACTAATACATCATCACCACCACTTTGTTTGGGTGATGTTTAGTATTACTAACACGATGTGACCACCACTTTGTTTGGGTGATGTTTAGTATTACTAACACACTGTGACCACCACTTTGTTTGGGTGATGTTTAGTATTACTAACATGATGTGACCACCACTTTGTTTGGGTGATGTTTAGTATTACTAACACACTGTGACCACCACTTTGTTTGGGTGATGATTAGGATTACTAACATGATGTGACCACCACTTTGTTTGGGTGATGCTTAGTATTACTTACACATACCACTAGTTTAGTTTGTTGATGTTTAGTTTTACTTACACAGTGTCCACCAGTTTGGTTTGTTGATGTTTAGTATTACTTACATGCTGTGACCACCACTTTTTTTGGGTGATGCTTAGTATTACTTACACGCTGTGACCACTCGTTTAGTTTGTTGATGTTTAGTATTACTTACACGCTGTGACCACCAGTTTAGTTTGTTGATGTTTAGTATTACTAACACACTGTGACCACCAGTTTATTTGGGTGATGTTTAGTATTACTAACACGCTGTAACCACCAGTTTAGTGTGTTGATGTTTAGTATTACTAATGTAATGTCATGTATTACTTACATACTAATTCCCTTTCATATCCTTTGATGCCATATTGGTCCGAACAACTAGGACATCAGCCTTTACTTTACTGTTCGACGAATTGTTACTAGGACGTGCTCACGAGTCGCGATCCCGGCATCCTGATTGAACTCCTTTTGTGCTGATTCCACTTGTGCTGTATTGGAAATCCCAGACACCCCGGCGAGGACAATAACACACAGGACAACTGCGATAAGTGGATTGATTTTACTGCCAGGAATACCACTAATGCCAGGCGCACACAAGCCGACAATGCCTCATTTCCAAGAAACCAACGTTGGTGTCTGTCTACCTAGGCTCAATGCCATTGCAGCACATCACACTTGGGAAACATACACACCGGAAGTGGTACTTCATACATGAACAAAAATGAATTCATTGACCCTGCTAATAACGGATAAGTGTGGTTTTAATGCAAAGGTATTTAAAGCTGCATATTCGAATGAAATCATCACATTTTCAAAACCAAAACAATGATCTAAATTTGGGTCTACATATCTAGCTTAGATACTGATGCACTTATTAAGCATTTGTCACCACACAGAAGGCAATACTGAGGCAATTTAATAGATCATGTTACTGCAGAATGCTATGGTGTCAGAGTTTTGGCAAGCTTGCCAAGATTAATTTTGCATGGTTGCACTTCAAATATTTCAAAAGTTAGCCACTTCAAATTATAAGTTACTTCAAACTAAAGTAAGGTACATTATAACGATCAACCTAATGTATTTATCTCAGAAAATTTCTGAAACTCAAAACCATCAGACTATGCAACTTTAATTTGCAAGCACAATTTCGTTGTGATCCACATAAGAAATAAATGGAGAGTAACAGCTATGCCATGTTGTTCATCAGGATCCATTTATTTACTGAGGAGAGAGAGTGGGGTGGGGGCGTTTAAAGTGAATTCATAGTATACGGCCTATAGCTGAGGAAATAGCTAATATGGACCATACTTCTAGATGCATGCACATATCATCATCATCATCATGAACATCATCATCGAATATTGGTCGAGTCAAACCAATGACTTAAAAGTTGATACTTGTCGCTTCCTAGCTAGACACTCGGCATTATTAGGATAGGGCAAGGAGCAGTGGGATGAGGAAGACCAGTTGTCTGCGACTGAAATTCCCCCTGCTTAAACAACTAATGTACCAACAACAACAAAAAATCATCGATCCATTAACTGTGAGCGTCATATCAATGGGACACCACAGTTGACTTTGCAACCAGTTTTATCCAGCTTACCCTGTACTCCACTACCCACTGGAACTTGCTGACCTCCAGGCCTGCCCATTCCTTGATGTTGTCTTCCCACCTCTTCCTTTGTCCTCCTATTCTTCTTCCCCTGTTTCACTGTGCTTTGCAAGATGGCTTTTGTCTGACTTCATGATACAGGCATTCACCAGGTCTGAATAAAGCTAGAATTCCTTATGCGGCATGCAAATGTGAATGCGAATGCGGCATGCAACATGTGGCATGTGGCATGCAAATGGGTTGGGTCCTTTCCCCCACATCCACACCCACACATAATGTCAGGTTTCTCTATTACTGTTTTCTATGGCAAACACAGCATCATTCGCATTTGCGTGCCGCACCGATGGCTACATGGACCCATTCAGTTGCCACATTCACATTCGCATCCGCATTCACATTCGCATTCGCATTCGCATTCGCATTCGCATTCGCATTCAGACACATGGAATCACTCCCATTGACTTAGATGCTTTTCGATTTTTGTTGTGGCATTCACATTCGCATTTGCATGCCGCATACCGCATGTAAGGAATGTAGCCTTGAACCTTCCTTCTTATGGGCCAGCGGACGTTAATTAGATTAGGATTGAAATAACTTGAGGATTAATAACTAGCCGAATCTTTGCTGGTTAGGCTTAGAGCTGATATGCTGTCCGTCACTGATTCACTCCTTAAGAAAAAACAAGTTTGTTTTATTCAATGACGCCTCTAGAGCACACTCATTTTTATTATCGGCTATTGGACATCAAGCATGTGGTCATTCTGACATATTTCTTTGGAGGAAACCTGCTGCCACCACATAGGCTACTCTTTCTGATTACCAGCAAGGGGTCTTTTATATGCACTTTCCCACAGACAGGACAGCACACCCCACAACCTTTGATGAACCAGTTGTGGACCACTGGTTCACTCCTGAAGCAGTCAGACAGAAGAGTTGGTACAACAGTCGGATCGAGCCGGCTCCATAAGCATGCCATTGACGCAGTGTTGGGCGGGAGGGAAAGAAGTGTGGCAGAGAGAGAGAGAGATGGGTGGGGCTTTTAAGTTTAAAGAATGCATTCACAACGGAGAGAGAAAGTGTGAATGAATCACCCTGTCGGAATTCAGGAATCTGACGGTAATGGCTGGTGGCCCCCGCCCCCGCCGACCGGCCCCCGCGCTCTCTAACATTCTGTGCCCTGCCGGGAAATGCCTGGACCATGTAAAGATGAACATGGGAAAAGAAATGGAATGGGGAAGCGGATCCCATTTTGGACTTGAACCTCCAGTAATTCTTCCCTGCTTCCCCTGCTTCCCCTCCTTTCCCCTGCTTCCCCTCCTTCCCCTACTTTCCCTCGTTCCCCTCGTTCCCCTCATTCCCTTCATTCCCCTCCTTCCCCTTATTCTCCACGTTCCTCTGCTTCCCCTCCTTCCCCTCCTTCCCCTCCTTCCCCTTCTTCCCATCATTCGTCCCTTCCCCCTACCCCTCCTTCCTATCCTTCCCCCCTTCCCCTCATTCGGCCCCTTCCACTTCTTCCCCTCCTTCCCCTCCTTCCCCTCCATCCGCTTCTTCTTCACGCCCCCTCCTCCATTCTCCTCCCTCCGTTCTACCCTTCACCCCCTGTTCCCCTCCTTCCCTGTTCATCCCTTATTCCTATACCCCACAATCCCAACCTGCCCCAACCTACCCCAACCCTTCCCTCCCTCCCTCCCTCCCATCCTCTCCCTCACCCTCACTTCCAGTCACCATCCCTCCTCTAACCCATATCCTCCGATTCCCCCTTTGCAGATCTTTACATACCCTTTCCCTCCCTGATTCTCCCTCCCACACTTCTCTCCCTTTCCTCCCGTCGCTTTCATCCTACATCCTCCCCTATCCCCCCGATACCCCATCCCACTTCCGGGACCATCCTTTCCCTTGAACTCCCCCCCCCCCCACCCCAGTCCCTAGGTTTCACACTCTCCCCCCCCCCCCCCCCGCTCTATATCACCCACTTGTTCCCACCCCCCCTTTCCTTCTCCAACTCCTTCCGTCCTCTGGATTACCCCCGCACAGACAGCAGGTGAAAAACCTGCATGCCTTCATGATGCGACATCTGCATTCAATCATGAGGCTATCCTGGAAGGACAAAGTGACAAATAAGGAAATACTCGAACGGATGGGGCTGCCCTCTATGGAAGATCTTCTGATCAAAAAGAATCTCCGGTGGACTGGACACCAAAGCAGATCCTCTATTCTCAACTGTCTTCTGGCTACAGAAAGAGAGGGCGCCCCCGTCTCCGGTTCAAAGATACCATCAAGAGAAACCTGAAGCTGAGAGACATTAAGATCGACTCATGGACGCAACTCTCACAGCAGAGAGCTAAATGGAGAGTGGCAGTCAAGTAATGAAAGCAGTCTTTGTCGCATCGCGACCGACAGCATGATGATGATGATGTCCCTCACAACCTTCCATAACCATCCCCTCTCCTTCCTCTCTAACCCACAGCTCCCTCCTCATCCCACCCCCTCCCATTTCGCGTCCTCCCTTACCTTCAGCAGTCTCCCCCCCCCCCCCCCCCCCACCTTCATTCCTCCCTTCCCTCTCTCGTCTTCCACATTCCACCTTCGCCTTTCCCTACACTCCCCCCCCTCCCATCACACATCGCTTCCAACCCTCTTCTTGTCAACTACCCCCTTCCCTCTGACACCGTCTAATTTATACTTCATAGCTGATAGTCCCCACCGTATAACGGCCAGATCACTATAGCAATCGACTTCTAATGGCTGTAATTTATTCCAGTCTCAAAGACTTGTTTCCTATGTGCAATCAACTTTATCAACCTGCCTATATCCACAAGATATGTATCACATTTATCAAGCTGCCTATATCCACACGATATGTATCAAATTTATCAACCTGCCTATATCCACAAGATGTGTATCGCATTCAAATTTGTCAACCTGCCTATATCCACAAGATATGTATGAAATTTATCAACCTGCCTATATCTACAAAATATGTATCGTATTCAAATTTTGCAACCTGCCAACATATGAACTTCCAAATACATTGTGGTTGTCCATTGGTGACGATAATGACAGCAGCTCATCATATCATATGAACTTGTTGATGATGTCTCACAAGTCCAATTTGTGCTCAGAATGTGCGGTGGCACATTAGACATGTGTGTAGCTGCAGTCGGAGAGTCTGGTGGGTGAAGGAGATGATCGTTCCTCTGCTGACGCTATTGTCTAACTTTCCGGATACTACAAACCTGAGTAATGGCCACGGATACCACTAATACCACCAGGAGTGCCAATAACGGCAATGGATTCCAATTGTATTTCTATTGTAACTTGTTAATTTCATTACTTGCCTTAAGTTCTAATCATGCAGTTAACCGCGTAGACGTTTATATGTTTATGTAGTTACATGTTTGTATTATACTATTTATAGCACACTAAGGAACTATACATCATCACTCAGGACTTTGCTTGTGAACATTGCCAGGAAGGGGTATCGGGCATGGTGGCCGAATCGGCAGAGCGCGGGCCTCGCATGCCGGAGCACGGGAGTTTGGATCCCGGTCGAGTGAAACCAATGACTTATTAAATTGATATTTGTTGCTTCTTAGCCTGGCACTCGGCATTAATAGGATAGGGCAAAGACTGGTTAGCTCAGTGTCAGGATAATGTGACTGAGTGGGATATCAGGGCATGGTGCCAGTGGCCTGATTTCCCAGTGGGACAGCGCTATTAGTATTACGTCACCAGGACTGCGCACTGTCACAAGTCGGTACCCGTCCTGATATGACCTTAGATATTGCCAGCGTGTAACACTTCAACAACCAACCAACCCCAGAACGGGGTTGATTGAGGATAATTGAGCGCGGAAGGTGATCGGTAGTGAGTTAGTGAAACAGGCGCCACATACTCCCTAGTCACCATGGCGACGTGGTGAATGAAATTTTCATTGAGCCGAGTCGAGTGGGCCTAATTGTGCATGACAACATCAGTGGGCCGAGGGGACTCCCTGAATGCCGGATAGGAGATGGGTGTAGAGCGGGGGAGGTGGGACGCTCGCTCTGGTGAGGGGAGGGGAGGAGATGGGGGGGGGGGCGCTAGCTCTGGTGAGGTGGGGAGGGGGGAAGGGGGTTAGCAGGCGCTGGCTCTAGTGAGGGAGTTTGGGAGAAGGGGGGTTTGGGGGAAGTAGGTCTGGGGAGGGGGAGGGGAGAATGGGCGGGGGGGGGGGCGCTAGCTCTGGCGAGGGGAGGGCAAAGCGAGGGGTGTTGGGTGCGCTTGCTCTGGAGGTATTCTAGGGACATCTAATGTTGCAGTTCTCCCAAATAGAACACCTCCAGTTTATGAGTTTGATCATGAAGCCACGATTTCCCCATTGCTTACGTCACTAGCGCCATGCAGTCTCTGTTTCCTGGACATTATCGTCTGCTCCTATCACAGCTGTGACAGTTGTCGTCTGCTGTTATCAGAGTATACGACAGTTGGACTCGGTTTATTTAGATTAACAAGGCAGTTTGAAATGAGTCGCTTTCAGTGAGAAATGTGCGGTGGTTACTGAATTCTCACTCATGGCAGACGACATTTTTACTTGTTTGTTTCTAGTAAGCGCAGACGGCAATCAGACAGGAAGTGTGGCTTTACAAACACTGGTGTGATATGGAGTAGTGCTAGGTCTGTGGAATGGGTGAAACCCCCAACCGCCTCCCCTTCCTCCTTCTCTTCCCGTTCCTCTTTCCCCCCTTCGCTCCTCCCTCTCTCTCACCCTCCGCTCTCCCCAACACTCCCTCTCACGTACACCCCTGCTCACTTCCGCTCTCCCCCACACTCCATCTCCAGTACACCTCTACTTACTTCCGTTCTTTCGCACTACTTCCGCTCCCCGTTCCCGCTCAGCCTCCACTTTCCCCGTCACCTTCGCGTTATCCCCATCCCTTCCCTCCCTCTGCCCTTCCCTCATTTACCCGTCCCCTTACTCCATCATCCATGTCCACACATTCCATCTCCATCATCCCTGTCCCCAATTCCCTCCACTCCCCCCACTTCCATCCACTCCCCCACTTCCTCCACTCCCCCCACTTCCCTCCATTCCGCCCACTTCCCTCCACTCCCCCCACTTCCCTCCATTGCCCCCACTTCCCTCCACTCCGCCCCGCTTCCCTCCACTCCCCCCTCTTCCGTCCACTCCCCCAGTTCCCTCCATTCCTCCCACTTCCCTCCACTCTCGACCACCTCCATTCACTCTCCTACACCCTCCAAAAGCCCTTCTTCTCATGCTTCCCTTGTTGCTCCACCCCCCTCCATCCATCCCTCCAACCACCCTCCACCCTCCTTTCCGCCAACCCCCACCTTCCCTCCACCCTGCTCCCTCCACCCCCACCCCCACCTTCACATCACCCTCTACTTCCCCCTCCACCATCCAGGATCCAACCTCCACCCTCCCCACCCTTCGCTCCACCCTCCTCACTCCTCGCCCCACCCTCCACTCTCCCTGCTGCAGCATCCAACCCTTCTCCCTCCACCCTCCCCATCCACCCTGCCCTACCTTCCCGCCACCGTCTCCCCACCTTCCCCACACTCCACCCTTCCCCCTCTTCCCTCCACCCACCACCTCCCCCCCCCCACATTCCATCCAATCCGCCTTCCTCCCCTCACCAACCACGCCCTCGAATCCTCCAAAGCTCACCACTCACCCCCCTCCCCTTCTCACCCCCCACCCACCATTCCACCCACCACCCATGACCATCTACCGCCAAATCCACCCTCCACTCTCCACCCTCCGCCCTCCCCCACCCGGTTCCCTCCTCGCTCCACCCTCCACTCTCTCCCCTCCACCATCCACCACCATCTCTCTCCACCCGCCCCCAACTTCCCTACTATATCCACCGTCCAACCTTACACCCCCCCCACCCCCACCCCCCAAAGCACCCCTCCCTCCCCCCATACCCCACCCCTGATTCGTCGTGATGGCGGCGCTGTGGAGGACACTGGAGGACACAGCGGGACACGTGCCGGGCGTGAAGCGGCCATTCGCCGCCCTGGAGGAGCCCATTGTGCGCGGGTCAGGTGGAGGGCTGGCGCCTGCAGCTTCGTCTAATGGCCGAACCTTGTGACTGTCATGTCTAATCACGTCATCCGCACCCGCCGTACTGCCCCCCACGGGCACCCGGCACCGGTCGGCTGGGGGCGCCCCTAAATGTGGCACCCGCCATAGGAGCACATGCAGTGAGGCCGGATTCAGGTACAGACCATCAGCAGGCACTTGTACGTGTGTGTATGTGGGGGTGGGGTGGGAGGGTTGAGTGAGGGGGACGGGGTGTGGAAGGTTGTATGCAAAAACAGATAGTTCTGAGGTGACCCCAACACCAAACTATATGTGTGTGTGGGAGGGGGGGGGGAGGGGGCGGGCGGAGGGGTGTGGACGATTGTCTGTAAAACAGATAATCTTAGGTGACCCCAACAAGAAATTCTATGAGTGCGGGCTGGAGGAGGGTATGTGGATACAAAAAACAGATAGTCCTGAGATGAACCCAACACTAAATTGTATGTGTGAGGGCGGGCGGAGGGGTGTGGAAGGTTGTAGTATGTAAAAACAGATAGTTCTTAGGTGACTTAGGAGAAATTATGGGTGGGGATGGTGGTGGGTGAATTTTCTTCCCTTCCCACAATGCAGGTGCGGAGGTATTGAGGGTGTCTGCGGTGGCTTTGAAGCGAATTGATGGAGGTTGATGGAGGTTGATGGAGGTTGATGGAGGTTGATGGATGTTGATGGATGTTGATGGAGGTTGATGGATGTTGATGGAGGTTGATGGAGGTTGATGGAGGTTGATGGAGGTTGATGGAGGTTGATTGAGGTTGATGGAGGTTGATGGAAGTTGATGGAGGTTGATGGAGGTTGATGAAGGTTGATGGAAATTAATGGAGGTTGATGGAGGTTGATGGAGGTTGATGGAGGTTGGTGGAGGTTGATGGAGGTTGATGGAGGTTGATGGATGTTGATGGAGGTTGATGGATGTTGATGGAGGTTGATGAATGTTGATGGAGGTTGATTGAGGTTGATGGATGTTGATGGAGGTTGATGGCAGTTGATGGAAGTTGATTGAGATTGATTGAGGTTGATTGAGGTTGATTGAGGTTGATTGAGGTTGATTGAGGTTGATTGAGGTTGATTGAGGTTGATTGATGTTGATGGAGGTTGATTGAGGGTGATGGATGTTGATGGCTGTTGATGGATGTTGATGGGTGTTGATGGAGGTTGATGGAGGTTGATGGAGGATGATGGAGGTTGATGGAGGTTGATTGAGGTTGATGTAGGTTGATTGATGTTGATGGAGGTTGATGGGTGTTGATGGACATTGATGGAGGCTGATGGACGTTGATGGAGGTTGGTGTAGGTTGATGGATGTTGATGGAGGTTGATGGAAGTTGATGGAGGTTGATGGAGCTTGAGGGAGGTTTACGGAGGTTGATGGAGCTTGATGGACGTTGAGGATTGTTGAGGGAGGATGAGGGAGGTTGAGGGAGGTTGAGGGAGGTTGAGGGACGTATATATTGATGTCAGAATGTTAGGGTCATATATACATATATGTTTATAGTTTTGAAAGTGAGCAGAAAGAATGCCCACTCTGCTGTGAATATCATGGAGGTTAAGGTGGTTAGAGAGAAACTTTAAGGGGCTGCCGTTATTTATATCCACATAATATATTATATAAGACATATATATACATAAATATATATATAGTTTGGAGCATTTCAATAACTTCCACATGACGAGGTCGTGTGAAGAGGAACATTCCGTGTGTAAATGTTGGGTCAACCAAGGCCACACGATCATATATCACAAACCTTGTTAGACAAGTTATGGGAAAGGGCTTCCATTATATATATAATATATATATCAGTATATAGGCGCATGCCCGTCACCGCCCGTAGCCTCAAGGGCTCTACTCAAAATCAGCACGTGGCCTAATCTAGCCTCGGCAGCAATAACCTGACGGTGTGACATATGGGAACACACATATGTGTCGTATAATCCATTATGTGAATATAAATAACAAAAGGTCCACCTGTACGGGGAGGTATAGCGCAGGCTTCCTGTACGGAAGGTCGGGAGTTTGATTCCTTTTCGAGTGAAGCCAATGACTTACAAAATTAGTACCTGTCGCTACCTAGCCTGGCGCTCACCATTAGTAGGATAGGGTAAGGATTGGTTAGCTCAGTATCAGGATAATGTGACTGAGTGGGATAGTGGGCCATGGTGCTGGTGGCCTAATTTCCCGGTAGGACAGCACTGTGTAAGTTGCCATGAGTGTGCACTGTCACAAGTCGGTACCCATCCTAATATGACCATAAATGTTGTCCGGATGTAAAACTCCAACAACCAATCGAAATTTGTATGCAGGACCAATTGTGTAACCATCTAATGGAATATTACCCATCTTTGAAGAATGTATTCCGCCACCGGTTGTGTAGTATTAGCAGTGGCGCCACCTATGCTCATTTTGGGGTGCTAATCTATACTACTCTCCGCATTGTCACTACCACTGTCACATTGTAAAATTTCCCAATATTTAAGACATTGGTTGTGGTGTAAACTATTCTATGATAAATTACAAATGGTCTATATAATGGTAAATGGTATGTAAAATCGAAGGCATATCAGGTATATGTGGTGTTGGTGATCCATTACTGGTTTAAGATAGAAATTGTGTATTATATTAGATAGTGTGGGAGGGGCACTTCTTGAAATGTACAGAGTCTTTGGAACTCTGTTCACATACCCCCTCCCCCCCCCAAGTGTTATTTACAGATCACTGCACACCACACACAACAGGGCACTGTAGCCAGACATAACCATGCCTTGGTTACAAGGTTCTGGAATATCATTGGTAGATATAAGAATGCATGTTGCTGATTGGAGGGATTGATCAGGTGTGTACAGGCATCTTGGATTCTAAAACCTATATATATAATAAAATAAGCAAGCTCCTTCTGGTTCCTTCTGCACACTCTATATCTTGCCTTCCTTCTCTATCCTTGCCTGTAGTGATTTCCTATTTAGCCTGCCTACACAACCACATCTGCCAGCCATCGACTTTACAACATGTCATTAGTGTGTGAAGCGAAGTTACAAGTTTATGTTTAACCCTTCCAATCTTGCTCGACTCTTATTTTGCCTATATACAGTAAAACCTCTCTAAATCGACCGTCCATGGGACCGACTTTAAATTGTCCATTTAGGGAGATCGTCGGCTTAGGGAGTTAGTATATGATTACAATGGTATTGTTGGCACCCAACTAAAACGAATGATATATGGGAGTGGTAGATCTGTGGAGCTGGTCGGTCGGAGAGGTTTTACTGTACAGTAAATCGATCGTCCATGGGACCGACTTTAAATGATCCATTTAGGAAGGAGGTCGGTTTAGGGAGTTTTATTAGCGATACTTTTTTTTACAATGGCATTGATTGGGCGATAGTTTGTGACCCAAATAAAAGGATCGATATAGGAAAGTGGTGGATCTGTGGAGGTGGTAGGTTAGATATGTTTTACTGTATTGATTAAAGTTGCATAGTCCGATGGTTTTGAATTTCTGTATTTTTTCTGAGATAAATATATTAGATCGGTCAGTAGTATCTACTTTACATTACTTCAAAGTTACTTTTATTTTAAATGGTAAACTTTTGAGATATTTTGAGTGCAAACATGGACAATTAGTTTTGGCAAGCTTGCCAAAACTCTGACACCATAGACTTCTGCAGTAACAGGTTCTGTTAAATTGACTCAGTATTGCCTTCTATGCAGAAACAAATGCTTAATAAGTGCATCAGTATCTAAGTTAGATATGTAAAATCAAATCTAGATAATTGGTTTGGTTTTGAAAATTTGATATTTCATCGGACTATGCAGCTTTAAACACTTGCAATTTAGATCATGAGCAATTGGTATTAAAGCTGCATAGTCCGATGAGATCACATTGTAGAAACTAAGCCCTGGTCACATAGCCGTTATTGGACATAGGTGAACATAGTGAAGGCTAACATACTGGAGGCTAATGTAGTTGAAAGTAGTTGAACGTAGTTGAATGTAGTTGAAAGTACCAGCATCCATACTTGTCCTTGATGTTAACTTAATAATAACGTGGGTATGCTGTGATCTCTGATTACATTTTTGGACATGTTCAAAGAGCGGTATGTTAGAGGCTGACGTACTGTGGTGAAGTCTAATGTAATTTAACATACATCTTAATGTACTCTAGCATACTCTGGAATACTCTAGCATACTCTAGCATACTCTAGCATACTCTAGCATACTTTGACCCATACAAAACCATGGCCGTTCCATGTCGTGCATGCTATTGTCACATCCATTAGTGGACATAGTTGACCGAAGTTGAACATAGTGGAGGCTGACATAGTAGAAAGTAGTTGAACGTAGTTGAATGTACCGACATCCATATTTGTCTTTCATGTTAACTTGGTAATAATATGGGTGAGCCGTGATCTCTGATTACATTTTTGGACATGTTCAAATGATGGTACGTTAGAGGCTGAATTTGCATCTGAGATGCTAAGGTACTGTGTAGAACCTACCTCTTAATGTACTCTAGCATTCTCTAGCTACTCTAACATACTCAAGCATACTTGACCTGTACAATACCATGGCCATTCCACGTTGCGCATGCCGTGGTCACATAGCCATTAGTGGACGTAGTTGAACATAGTTGAATGGAGTGGAGGCTAACATAGTTGAAAGTAGTTGAACGTAGTTGAACATAGTTGAACATACTGGCATCCGTACTGTAATGCATTTATCCGTATCATTCAGTGGCAAAAGGTGCCGTACCTTAACATATTTCAACATAGTTTAACAAACCTCCACCATGTTTGACCCACGTTAAGGGGCTGTTACATTATGATGCATCACAAAATGTACGGCAATCTATGTGATTTTTGGCCGCTAGGTTGGGATATGTCGTAATGTGTTAGTGTTTGTTATGCATCATCATCATCATGCTGTTGGTCGCGATGCGACAAAGACTGCTTTCATTACTTGACTGCCACTCTCATTTCATGAAAGCTGCCTGCAAAAGTGTTGAAGTGCTGCTGGCTTTTGCAAGTTACCAGCGGCACTCTCTCGGGGAGCAAATAGAGATCTCACACCGGCAAGAACATGTTCAGACAGGCGCAAAACTATTTGACCCTGCAGTGGCTGGTCGGGAGATGTTGGGAGTTCCATACATCAACCACCCTTAATTCACTACACGAGACACAACACGCTTATATGTATATTTGGAATCAGATTTATTATCTGAAAAACAATTAAAAGGCTCAAGGAGCAGCATTCTCGAGGTGGCGACAGGGGCCCTCTTTCATGATCGATAGGATGCAGCAATGTCTAGTACTGTTAGCAGGATAGTCGTATATATCGGACATAGGCATCGTGGCCTCTTAGTCTTGCGAGACAGTGTTACAGTCAGTTACAGTTTCTTGTAGATTCAAATCTGGAATACAAACATAGTATCATAATCTATCATACAGTAATCGAGGAGCTCGGATCACCTCGGCAGCGCTCAACCCAACAACCTTCCGAGCGCTGCCGGGGCGTCGCTAACATGGACTGCATGTAGATATGCGTTTTCAGATGCACTTTGCCAGGTACCTGCAGCCATTATCATGTCCAGGGTTAGCCCTTCGCCTTGGCAGGCCTGAGCAGCACCTCTGCAGAGGCCATGGAGGGTAAAGCCTGGGTCTCTACCCATTGCCATGAAGGAGGCCAAGCTCAATGCCCGTTTCAGGACTGGAAGTGTTCGGGGTAAGCCTGATGGCAACATGAAGGCTGGTGCATTAGGGTATGCAGGCGTTATCGCATATCTTTGCCAGGCTCTGACCGGACAACATGAAGAGCACGGAAGGCCTGGGAGCCGGAAAATTACAGGTGGAGCAGAGGAAGGCCTCGTTTTTGTGGACCTTAGGACGACAATTAAGTTATTTCCATCTACGTAAATGTCCTTATGTCTTAGTACGTGCCTCATGGTGTTCGGCTCGACTGATGAGGGAACTAGGTTTCCTTGTCTAAAAAAGGTGAAATATCCTATTAGGATAGCCGCTATGATAACATTAGGCGCTGGCCTTAGAGTTTGGAGGTATTCGATTATAACCTTGAGTTTGGGTGGGGTAATTGGGGTAGCTCTAGTAACTACGTGGCGGGTGGTTTTAAATATTCCGGATTTAAATAGCTTAATCTCAGGTGCATCGAACTCACTTGCAGTGCCGACACCTGCTGCTACCCATAGTTTAACGGAACTAAAGTAGTTCATTATGGCACCAGGTGATTTAAGACGATCCCTGAGGAACATAAGAAATGACAAGAGGACGTATACTGAAGGGTTTTGACAATCTGTGCGGTGCTGAGTACAAACGTCTATATATAGTTTAACATGCGCTGCCTTGTTCTTCCAGGTCCGAGGCGCTAATGCGAGCATATAGCTATCGAGGAGTCTCTGGTGATGCATTAGCGAGAATCCTGGAAGATAGAGCCACAACATTACTATCTTCCGAACCTGACTATTACAGTTTGCATTCCAAGATGTTAATCAATGTCAATAGAGTAATCTCTTGCAGATCACGGTTTTGACATATATTCAGCACTGCCAATTTATGGGTTTCATCATGTGGGGCTCTACTAAGGGCATTGGCTAAAATTAAATCTTTACCTGGTTTATGTAGAATGACAAGTTCACAATTTTTTGTAGCTGCAATTAACCATAGCTGTCTTGCGCATGCACACAACATTTTATCTTTACCACGTCCTGAGTCCAAGACTTGCTGAGAGGCAATATTATCCGTGTTAATGACAATCGTAAATTCATGGGGATTCGGAGGAAGTAGATTAGTTATGGCGTGTACCAAATTAAGGGCTTCAAGTTACGTGATTAGTAGTTTTTGGGCACATAATTGTTTATCGTACTCAACACTAAAATAATGGGTAGGAGAGAATGCCCCACCTGCTCTCACGGTTGAGTCACACTCAATAATCCATTTTTTCCTAGGCGCAGAAGGCAGAAGCTGTATACCATTATAACTATTTGCGAGCACTTTAAATCATTTGAGGTCTCTGAGCAACTCTTTGTCAAAGACATGTTGACCTACATCTGGTGATGCTCTGAGCGCGGCTAGTACCCTGTTTGTGAATCTAACTGCTGGCTGGATACATTTTGACAAGTGGTGTAACTTCCCAGCTAAGCTCTGTAGCTGTTTCCTTGAAGCTGTCGTTTTACCTTCCCAAAGTAAGCATTCTTCTAACACTTCTGTCACTTTCCCTTGCGGCAAGGTGACAGTCATGGTAACAGAATCGACTACAAACCCTAACCAAGTTATTGAAATAACAGGCGGCATACATTTTCGAGAGCTAAGTCTAAGCCTAACTCACTTGATAATGTGTTAAAATAATTAAAGGCATCCCACGCTTTCTGCTCAGTTGCTTCTAGTCCTATAAAATCATCTAAATAACATAACGAGAAAAAACCTGCTTGTCTTAGTAACCAAACTACTGCCCTAGTAGTGCGGGCACATGCAAGTGCTGAGGTTCTACAGCCAAATGGAGGCGCAATATCAATATAAATGCTACCATTAAGCGCAATTCCTAATAATGGTACGGACAAGGGACAGACTCTCAATTGTCGGTAGGCCCTCGCTAGATCACCCCCCCACATCCATGCACTCGGACCAATCTTGATTAGTCGGTCCGAAAGAGTAGAGAACGAAGGGAGACAAAAATTAAAAGGCCGACCCAAGTAGAATCCTCTAACAATCCCTGCGTTAACACTTTTCCCCGTGGGAAACTAAGATCAATTATTATCCTTTTATCAGTAGAGCCCTTCTTAGGCCTCATCATCATCGGGCTAATTTGACACCATGGAGAAAATGGCATTGACAGGAAAGGGCCTAGCAGCCCTCCCTGATGGAGTTCAGTCGTAATAAATTTTTAATATGCAGGTCTGCATTATCTGATTTTGAATGATTCCTGAACGTTGGCACTGGTATCCTTTTTGATGTGTAATCTAGTGGCCACCCAAATTCTAGATGTTCGACTAACAGGACATCAGGATAATCCAATAACAGTGCTCGCCATCGAGGAATATATAAACCTGATGGAACAGAAATGTTTGCTCCCATGAAATTCGGCAAGCCAGTGACACGCACTTTATCAAATATATCTCGATATATACCATTACCAAACCATGGTTGATCTACCGACGTTGGCCAGACTTCTAGCAATGTGTTCTGAAACTGCAGAGGGGAGGGTGGTGGGATAAAATCTGCATTAGTGCTAGTTGTCGAGGTTAATACAACTTCTAGTGGGTCATCAAACCAGTCAAAGGTTGGCATATCTAAATCGGTTATCACAGTACTTACACCAGCTGATTGGAGTGGCTGGATCTGTACATTGGATGAAGAATCATTATTTTTAACAAGCACCGGGAAATCAGCGACCATACATCGTTAGTTTCATGAATTTTATCAGATACCGAGGCGGCTTTCAGAGTAGTATCAGCCGCTGAACATGGGGGATAATTAATAGTGACGTTCTTATCAGCAGCTGATAGAGGTAAGGCAGTAACAGGGTCAGGAGTGCTATTCATGGTGGGAACATGTGTAACAATTGAATACTCCGATATACCAGTAACTGTGTTTAAATTAGTACTCAGCACAGGAAATGAACTCACATCGTTATTGTTAGCTGTGCTTTCGCCTGTTTTCTTGTCTAGGAGCCGCCTCTTTTTTAAGCAATCTTGTTCACGATGAACTAGAATACGCTTAAAGCGGTACGCGCACCAAGCACATATATGCGGAGATTGGTCAGGAAGGACACCATGGGTTGCCGTAAACCCACAGTCTTTTCCCCAGTTCCATAGATAACAGGGCTTCCCCTCAGTCTCTCTAGTATAATCATCTCTCTGATTGACGGGGGGTGGATTTATTCCGGTTGTTGTCCCTGAAACAGGAGGTACCTGACCGGGACGCTGTGTCGTTGCGGGGGAAGGACGCGAGTAAGTGAACTGATTAGATGCGGCTCTTGATTGAAGCGTCCTTACTGCTTCTGTACAAATATCATGCTGGACATCTTTTATAGCTGCCGGATCCGCCCAACCATCCCTAAGGCGACCATCTGCTATCATAGCAAACACACGCTCTGACCAACGTCGTCATGTCGGCCAATCCCAGGTAATGGCCATGAGGGCCAGGTCTTTTTCATGTTGTAGCACGGCAGGGATAGAAACTACTGGGAAATCAGGTTGATCAGTTAATAGACGAATGGCAAAGAAATACTCTGACCATGTTGCTTCCCCTAGAGTGATCTTCTTACAAGCATCCCCCCTAGTAATCAAATGATGCGGCAAACAGTTCGTACCTGGGGGGGTGCTGCAAAGCCTGAACGTTGTCCATCATGAAATCGGCAGCGACGGGAAGCCTAGGCTGTTGCGTTTGGAAGCCGGGGGCACCCATTGAAGAATGAGGGAAATAGCCGTTACCGGGTACTTGATTAGAGTAGTGAACTGGAGCCCTGTGAGCTGCTCACGTAGGAGCCCAGCCTCTACCGTATGGAGACTGAGACTGCACTCTATGTTGATTATCCGGTTGCGGTTGACCGCCATCCATCATTGTAGAGTCATGCGGAATCCACACTGAAGATCCATCTGTAGCTCTGGAATCAGACGGAGGACGCCCTCCAGGAACTCGTCTAGTAGTAGAGCGACTCTGGCGCCCAGAATGAGACGCTGCAGAACTTGCATGAACAGGTGTAGAAACAGGTGAGGAACACTGTCTATGAGTCAGAGCAGCCGCCATACGCTCCAAGGCTTCCACTCGTGCTAATACAGCTCTGGAAACACTTGCCACAGATGACGGGGTACGTGAAGAACCTCCATCCGAAGAGGTAACTGCGGCCAAAGGTGCCCGAGCGGATGCTTGTCGAGGAAGTACTGGGCGTTGAGGAAGATTATTTGTCGAGGGTCGACCCCGGCGTTTTTTGGTCGGCGGCATGGACTATTTGACCCTGCAGTGGCTGGTCGGGAGATGTTGGGAGTTCCATACATCAACCACCCTTAATGCTAGCACAGTGACATGGTTTTCTGTTTAGGGTTTTCTCCCTTAGCCTTCGGTTCTGTCAAGAACGTGTACCTTAAGGCAGTGGTTTACAACTGATGTTATGCATACGTCGATGTATGTTGATGTACATCGATGTATGTTGATTTACGTCGATGCTCGTCGAATGTTTTGTGCATGAACCAAACTTTCAACATACAACTATGTCTGGGCCATACGTTATGTATATGTTAGGGGTATGTTAGATGTATGTTGTTCACTATGTTGCACTAAGTTGACCTACGCTAAAGGCAGTGGAAACGTAGAGTCTGTGTACTGACAAGGTATGGACAATTTACGTCTAACATACATCTAAAATATGTCTAACATACATTTGGCATTTCTTCACTGTGTCTTGATGTATGTAACGTATGAGGCATAGTTCTGGCGATCGAATAATATATATAACATTAACTGGTGTTCTTCGAACGTACTGTGAGCGTAATTCGAGAGTTTTTTGCTGGGAGGCACATTAGGCAGACACTGACCATATCTTGGCCAAACGCTATGTATACAGTATGCATACGTCCAACTTTGCCCTCCACGCTGACAAGTTTGATACATCTTGATGTAAAAAAGTGATTTTACATGTTGGCCACGCGCTTGCGAGATGTATTGTAATGTGACATGGCCTTTAGCCTCCAATACATTCACCTACATCCACTAATGGCTATATGACCAGGGCTTAAGTTTGATTTGATCCGACATACGCAGCTTAGATATTGGTGCATTCAATAAACAGGCGTAGCTGCATATATCAAAATACTGACCCTATTTAATAGAACCTGTTTGTGATGAAGCCGATGATGTCAGAATGTTTACCTGCCTGGCCAAATTAATTTGGCATGTTGTCATTTTGAATATCTCCAGAGTTAGCGATTAAAAAGAAACATACTTCAAACTAAAGTAAGGTAAATTATAACAATCACCCCAAAATAGTTATCTTAAATTGTCACATGAACTAAAATCCATCGGTCGGCAGAACTTTAAATGTAATAATCATCAAAGAACTGGGTTGAAAGCTGTAACCATGGATGGCTGCAGATCCCTGCTTCTCTGCTGGCAGTGATGTGTTTTGATGAGTAAAATATACACCCACAACAAATCTCTAGGTCCAGTCCAGCCACACCCGCACCCACTAAGTCCCCCCCCCCCCGCCTGCCCCTCCCACCATTCCTGCCTCCCCCGCCTTTCCCCAACTGTTCCCATGCCGTTCTTCCGCTGTTCTCCCGCCATCTCCAACTGTCTGCAGTACCAACGCTGTCTCCCCCCACAGTCCCCCCCCCCCCCCCACCATCCCCCACCATTCCCCCACTTGTTGGTTGTTTGTTTGAGTTGTATAGCCTGGCACTAACTAAGGTCATGTGAGGACGGGGAAGAAATTTGGTGACTGCTTAGGTCTCCTTTGCTACATGACGGAGTTTGCCGGTGTGGTGGTTTCAGCGTGTTCCCGTGCTCAGACGTGTCCCTCGCTTCTGCGCATGCGTCAGAATCTAATAAACATGGCCGTAATCGATTAACACTACCCGGGCGACTCGGGTCATCCCAGTCGTCAGAATTTCAAATAGAACACGGCGAGTGGAGTCGACAAATACACGTGCCGTGTGCCAAAAAAGAACAACTTAGATTAATTAAATGGAAATATAGGTAAACTAGGCCATCATAAAATACTTTAAATCCTATTTTGCTGTATTTTTTATCGGCTATTAAAAAAAAAAAAAAATTCTCCACCCAAGCGCGGAGAAGCGTATTCGATTATTCGACCTGAGATTGTAGGATGTGCGCATGCGCCAATAAGTGTCTCAGGTGATCCGAGTTGATGCGAAATCCGCACATGCGCAGAAGCAACGGGACACGTCTGAGCACGGGAACACGCTGAAACCACCACACCGGCTGTTGCTGCGGTCACACACGAGGGGGGAGGGGGGGCCTCAGCGGACTGGCTGTGACCGTGTACTGAGTGAAGGAGTGTTCATTACCATGTACCCAGGTCGTGTGTTCAGGGTCGGCGATGGGAAGGGGAAGATGGTTGCGGGGAGGCGGTGGGAGGATGGGAGGGATGGGCTGCAGGGGTGGGGTGTCAGCGGGCGATGGGGGAAAGGGGCAACTGTGGGGGAAGCGGGTGTGTGTGTGTGGAGGGGGGCACGGCGAGGAAACGGTGGCGGACGACGGCTGGACATCACTAGGACAGTGGGGGCCGGCGGTGGCGACGGTGGGGGACGGCGAGGGGACGACGTAGGTATGGCTATCGGAGGGAGGGATAGCGGGAGACGGCGAATGGGGGAGGCAAGGCGGGGGGGGGGGGGTGGCGGGGGCAGGGACGGAGGGAGACGGCGGTGGGGGAGGCAGGGACGGCGGAGGTATGGTCGGAGGAGGCGGTGGGAGATGGTCACTTGCTATCCGGACGGCACTCTGTCCACACCTCTCTCTATCACCTCTATGCCAGCCTTGCTCCTACTTGATATGTCTGAAAAGAGTTCCAGGAGGGGGAGCCCACCGGCGTTTCACTTTCTACTCTTACTCTGTCTGTGTCTATGACTCGCTGGTTGGTCACCATAGAGCAAATAGACACGTTCCTTTGACTCAGCTCTCCTCATTTCTCTTTCCTCGACTCTGTCCTTTCGATTTCTCCAAGGCATACTTCTTCCCCTGACCAAGGTAGTTGTGTTCTTGGGTGGGGGCCCTTCACCTTTATGATTTCTCTGTCTTGTTCTCATTGCTGGAACCACCACTGCGCCCATCTTTACCCGCCCTTCCTCAAATCCCTTGCTGCTGACTGGATACAAGTGCTCAACTACATCTACTGCTCAACTACCGCCGGACCGAAGAGATTCGCTGCCGCCCCCAACACCTCACCATTACAATGTTGTAAAGATGTCCCCAGCTTCTACAACACTCCCTACTGAAGTTAAGGGTTCAACCAAAGATTGGGCCGATTTATCAGAGCCTCTCTATTAATGTTTCAGTTCTGCAACCAGTAAACATCGTAATTGGTTACAAACAACCCCAGAATTGAACAACAAAAATTGGTGGGAGATGGCGACATGGGAGGCATGGACGGCGGGGGGGGGGGGGGCATCAGGGGATGGTGGGGTGACAGTGGGGAAATGGTGTTTGGACGCCGAGGAGATGGCGTCGGTACGGCTAGGGACAATGGAAGAACGGTGAGAGAACGGTGGGGAGATGGCACTGGGTTGCCTGGGGAGGCAAGAATGGTGGGTGGGGGCATAGCGGGTGGGGCCGGGGGTGTCCGTACTATACCTATAGATTTATTCAGCTGGCTTTCTGAGTGAGATGCCTCCTCGCAGCCGATCGAGAATCTGACTCCTTGTCGACGTCACTGGTCTGCGTAGGCTTGCATTATCACCAAGGGGTATCCTGTCACTGTCACACATTGCTGTCAACATCAATAACTAATGTCAACGGGAGATTTCGCTGGTGGGTCACCATACACTGCCTAAACACCTGAAGTTGGACACTTGGCATCGTCCTTCACAACCGGATGCAGTAGCCGAATCGCCAGAGCGCAGGCTTCCCGTGCGGAAGGTTTGGAGTTCGAATCCCGGCTGAATCAAATCATTGATTTACAAAATTGTGATACGTGTCACTACTTAGCCTGGTGCTCGGCATTATTAGGATATGGCAAGGACTGGGTATATCAGTGTCAGGATAATGTGACCGAGTGGGATATCGGGTTGTGGTGCCAGCGGCCTGATTTCCACTGGGGCAGCAGTATGAAAGTTGCCATAAGTGATCACTGTTACAAGTTGTACTGTCGTGATATGTACATATATATTGCTAGGACCTAAAACTCCAACAAATAAATATCCTCATTAACTACACTGCTATTATTAATAAAACATCAGATGTTAGCGTGTACAAATCATAAAACTGTGTACTCAACCAAATCTGTGTGAACTTTAATTTCCCAATATTTTAAGTTGTCACCTTCGATTATGTTGATTGGCCTATCAATTAATATATTATTCCGACGCGAGTGATGTGTTCTAGGGTACGAAGGTACCGGGGAGCGCCGGAGGTGGCGCCACCAGTCATGACACATGAAGGAGGCAGTACAGTGTATCCTGTAATAATAATAATGACATAATTCCCCTCCGCGCCTTTATATTCGCATACATCACATATATCCCTCTGCTTTAGGTGGTATATGAACTGCGGCTGGTCAGGAAGAAAGTGGTGATCTATGATAATAATTCCCTTCTGCATCTCCATACTCACATAATATTCTATGCGACATATATATATATAAGTGCATTGCCTGTATATATGTAATTGTAAGCATTAAATGACATCTATTCATAAATCTATTTAAACGAGTTACAATTCCATGGGAACAAATCTATGGGAACATGGGTTGGGGGGAGGGTAATTGCATCAGGGAGCCTAGATGACCTACCAGTTAAGCCACTGGCCCTGGAATAGCAAGACATCCCGGGTTTGACTCGTGCCCTAGGTGCAATATCCCCCATCATCACTACAACAACAAGGTCACGGTCGAGACATTATTAATAAGGCAGTCCATACGGAATGGCATACTGTGTAATTCTATTGGATCAGACTGGCGTTTTCTGGTAGAATATGGTTATAGTAATGAAGTGCAATATATCAATCATATATGCTGGTTTAGAATATCAGGTCATTGTTACCATTTCCCTACTATTTTATTGATGAGGAGGGGGATTAGTACTGATGCGCGTGTACATGTGGGAGGGTATATCTGGTCGGAAACTCCAGCGCTTCTTACCTCCTCAACCTCCCCCCCTCCCATACAAACACACCTACTACCTGCAAACATGTCCTCCCTCCCCCTTCCCACATACACATACACATTCCGCCCCTCCTGCACCCTCAGATACCAACCCGATGAGGTGAGCCAGTGAGAAGAGTAGAGAACTAGCCTCCCATGAGGAAGGTCCAGGGATCAATCCCAGGCGGAGTCAAATCAAAGACTTGCAAACAAACCCCGGTCGAGTCAAACAAATGACTTTGAAATTTATACTTCTCGCTTCCTAGCCTGATGCTCAGCATTATTAGGATAGGGCAAGGATTCGTTGGCTCAGTGTCAGGATAATGTGACTGAGTGTGATATCAGGGAATGGTTCTGGTGGCCGATTGGGGCAGTACTATTAAGATGCCATGAGTGTGCACTGTCACAAGTCGGAACCCATCGTGATATGACCTTAGATGTTACCAGGACGTAAAACCTCAACCAACCTGTCAGTGCACCTTGGGTCTTGACCACCAGGCCTCCGCCTGCTGATGATCTATGCGACCACCTCCGACCCTGGAGACCCTCAGGTGATCTGTCCTCCTACCTGTGCCGCCTACCTGACAACTCCTCTGACAGGTGTCATATTGCCTGGGCCCGGGCGTGGTGGTTGTGGGTGTGTGAGTGGGTGCAGTGGGTGCAGTGAGTACGGGGGTGGACGGGTTGGTTATTGGAATGTTTTACATCATGGCAACCTATACGGTCATATCAGGACGAGTACCGACTTGTGACAGTGCTCACTAATGGGAACTTTACAGCGTTGCCCCACTGGGAAATCAAGCCACTTGCACCATGACCTGATATCCTACTCAGTCACATTATCCTGATACTGGTCTAACCAGTCCCTGCCCTATCCTATTAATGCCAAGTGCCGGGCTAGGAAGCGAAAAGTATCAATTTTATTATAAGTCCTTGGTTTGACTCGACCGGGAACCAAACTCCCTATATCCCGCACGCGAGGCCCGCGCTCTACCGAATCGGCCACCGCGCCCAGTGTGTATGGGGTGTGAGGGTGGTGGGTAGGCGGGTGGGAGGGTAGGAGGGGGGAGGGTGAAGGGGGGATGGGGGAGGAGGGGGAAGGGGAGGGATGTCAGTGGCGGTGACGTGGCCGCGGCTGTTTCTCAATCATATCCACGTTGTCATGTACTCAGGTCACCCGCTGTTCAGCCATGTTTGACAAATAAATCTCCGGTATAATCATACTAAGGAATAACCGGGCGATAAAGCAACGTGTACCTGTTAACAACCAGCCAGGGAGCGCTTGTGTATGCCCACTGTTATACATACAACCCACTGAGGACTCCCCACCTACAATAATGTAGTCTCACAGGCAGGATGCCACCTACAATGATACAAACTCACAAGCAGTATGCCACTTACAATTTATACAAGCCCACACACAGAATGCCACCTACAATAATACAAGCCCATAAGCAGGATGCCACTTACAATAATACAACCTCGCAAGCAGGATGCAATCTACAAAAATGCAAGTACATAAGTAGGATGCCACATACAACAACACAAGTGCACAAACAGGATGCTACCTACAATTATGCAAGCCCACAAACAGGATGTCACCTACAATAATATAAATCACTAGCAGTATGACACTTACAATTTATTCAAGCCCACAAACAGGATGCCATCTACAATAATACAAGCCCACCAAGAGGATGCCACTTACAATAATACAACCTCACAAGCAGGATGCAACCTACAAAAATGCAAGTACATTTTCAGGATGCCACCTACAATAACACAAGTCCATAAATAGGATGTCACCTACACTTATACAAGCCCTCAAACAGGATGCCACGCACAATAAAATAACCTCGCAAGTAGGATGCCAGCTACAATAATCCCAGTCCACAAGCCGGATATCATATACCATAATACAAATCCACAAGCCGGAAGTCACCTACAATAATACAAGTACATGTGCAGAATGCCATCTACAATAATTCCAGTCCACAAGCCAGATATCACATACCATAATACAAATCCACAAGCCGGAAGTCGCCTACAATAATACAAGTACATGTGCAGGATGCCATCTACAATGATTCCAGTCCACAAGCCGGATATCACATACCATAATACAACAAATCCACAAGCTGGAAGTCACCTACAATAATACAAGTACATGTGCAGGATGCCATCTACACTAATTCCAGTCCACAAGCTGGATATCACATACCATAATACAACAAATCCACAAGCCAGAACTCACATAAAATAATACAAGTACCTGTGCAGGATGCCATCTAAAATAATACAAGTCCCACCTACAATAATACAACTCCACAAACAGGATGCCACATACAATTATACAAGCTCACAACGATGATGTCACCTACACTAATGCAAGTCAACAAACAGGATGTCACATACCATAATACAAGTACACACGCAGGATATCACATACAATAATACAAGTACACACTCAGGATGCCACTTACAATAACACAAGTCCATAAGTAGGATGCCACCTACAATAATACAATTCCAGAAGCCGGATATCACATACCATAATACAAGTCCACAAGCTGGATGCTGCCTACAATAATACAAGTCAACATGCAGGATGCCACCTACTATAATACATTTCCACAAGGAGTATGCAACATACAATAATACAAGTCCATAAGCAGGATCCCACCTCCAATATTACAACCTCACAAGCAGGATATATTACTTGCATTCCACCCCTTGATCCACAGACAGGACCACACCTGTATTTACGGAGGCACACAACATACTGTGTATCTCAGGTTAATGATTGGGATTCATTGAGATGTATTGGCAATGCAGGCTCCGGTATTAGTGCACGCGCATTGAATGATGTATCCAGCTTCAATACTTTCTCGGAACAGGACCTCACCTGCTATTATATATCTTCACAAATGTGGTTAATCTGGAATCACAGCATTGAGGCATACACCCAGTTGGATGCTACCTGAATATATGTCATTTGGTTAGAGTTGCAGTTTTCCATTTTCAACGCTAATTTTCACATCAATATTTCAGATTGATCAATAGATTCTACTTAGCTTTAATTTGAACGAACATTCATGTGTCATGACCAGCATTGTTTGGTTGGAGAAGCTATCCTGTCTATATGTGATGTATAATGTATTATGCAAGTATAAATGCTTGTAAGGGAATTACTTGTTTATATTGTACCGATTATTCTATTCTATGCTTCCTCAACCTGAGACATTTGACCGGTGACGCCAGCTCCGGCTCTCCCCGTCCCTAATGGACATACCACACACTGTCGTACTGGAGGATTGTACATTATATATATATATATATATATATAAATCCTGAGGTGTGACTTGCACTGGTCAACATCTGGTGGAGGTGAGGGGGGCTGAAGGTGGCGCCACCGGTACGGTGTTGGGTCTTACAGAGAATAACAATATTATAAGAATTGCCTTCTGCATCTCCATACTCACATCATATTATATGCATCATATATTTATATCTAAGTGCATTGCTGGTAAATATGTAATTATAAGCATTAAATGGCATGTATTCATGAATCTATTTAAAAGAGTTACAATTCCAGGGGAACGAATCCACTCATGTGGACTGAACTTTCAGATAAGAGCCACATTGATAGGCATTCCTGTGTAAAGTCGTTGTCTGACAGCTGTAGTTGTGTAGGCAGGCTAATAGGAAATCAATACAGGCAAGCATAAGAAAGGCAGCATATAGAGTGACAGTAAAGTAAGTGAGTGAGAGCTTGCACCCTCAGGTTTATTATTATATAGTGGTTTCTGGCCTTGATATGGCATGTCACCCCTGACCATGCTCTCCAATGAACAGTAAGCATTTCTATATCCACCAATCAACAGTAAGCATTTCTGTATCACCATGACACCTGTGATCTACCCACCACCACCATTCCTTGGCTGCTTTGGCCTCACCTCCCCTGTTGTGTCTGTGTGCTTGGTGATCCGTGACTTGAGGGGGGGGGTTGTGAGTAGAGCTCTTGAGCCCATTCCACACTAACAGTAGTGCCCCTCTCACACTATTTATATAATACACAATGACTATTTAATCTAAGTAAAGGATCACCAGCACTACCTTTATGTACTGGCCCAATAGATCATTTACCTTTATATACCATTTGTAATCCCTTATAGACCAGTTCACATTCCCCACCAATGTGTTTAATCAGAATATTTTACACATGGATATGGTAATTACATCAGGGACAATAGATGATGTACCAGTTAAGCCACTAGCCCTGGAATAGCAAGACATCCCGGGTTTGACTCCTGCCCTAGGTGCAATGTCCCCCATCATCACTACAATGACAAGGTCATGGTCGAGACATTGTTAATAAGGCAGTCCATATGGAATGGCATAATGTGTAATTGTATTGGATCAGAGTGGCATTTTCTGGTATAATATAGTTATAGTAATGAAGTGCAAAGCACACATTGTGTGGTGTGGGTTAAGAATAAGATAGTTATCTTAAACACACCTTCACTGCTGTGAATGGGGAAATATAATTATCTTCATTTTGATAATGAAGAAGAGAATATAATACAACTGATGGTTACTTGTGTTTAGGACTATACAAAAAGGTGAGTCATGTGTGTTGTTGCTTCTTTGTTCATTGTTCATTGTTTTACGTCCTAGCACCATCTAAGGACATATCAAGATGGGTACCAACTTGTGACAGTGCACACTCATGGCAAATTTATAGCGCTGCCCCACTGGGAAACCAGACCAGCAGCACCATGGCCTGATATCCCACTCAGTCACATTATCCTGACACTGAAGCAACCAGTCCTTTCTCTATCCGAATAATGCCGAGGGCCTGGCTAGGAAGCGATGAGTATCAAATTTTAAGTTATTGGTTTGACTCGACTGGGGTTCAAATCCACAAACCCATGGGTTCGGATCCCCCGATATCCCTAAACAGGAGACAGGCGCTCAACTCATTCTTATCCCATCTGGTCATGTGTGTGGGTTGGGGGAGGGGTGGGGGTGGGGGTGCAGGCCTCAGGTGTTCCTGGTAGGGCTCAGGTGGGTGTGGTGGATGAGAGAATACAGGTGCTAGAATAATATGTAACTGTAGCAGGTAAAACAGCACTGACAGTGACAGAGACGGCGCTAATTAGGTTAGTGCAATACACGCATCCCTACACCTTCAATACAGGTATATATTAACAGGTATATGAGACAGTCTCAAAAGGTGCTAAGCAATATGGGACAACATTGTGTGCACTGTAACGATCAACATAATATGTGCTCATGCATTTGCTCAGGATAAACTGATTTTTTTTTACATGGTGTTTCATAATCCCAATAAAATACATATTGATTTGAAGCAAATGTCCTTGTGTTTTCAGTGTAACCGTTTCTGTGCTCTTTTGTGTCAATCGTTACAATGGACAAAAAAGAAAGAGTGATCACCTTTTAAGACAGGCTCATATATATATATGTATACATATATATGTACACATATATATATATATATATATATATATATATATATATATATATATATAGTAAAATCTCCTTAAATCGACCGACCATGCGACCAACTTTAAATGGTCCATTTAGGGAGGTGGTTGGTTTAGGTGTTTTTTGTTATCATTACAATGGCATTGTATCGGTGATCGTTTGGGACCAAAATAAAGTTATCGATATAGGGGAGTGGTCGATTTGTAGAAGTGGTCAGTTGGAGAGGTTTTACTGTACATGCAATTCATCGCCACAATGTGTTATATATTTCACAATTAAAGTGGAACCCCATTATAATGCACCCTGATTTGATACGTGACAAGGAAGGAGAGAAGAGGGAGTTGGAATGAAGACATTTATTCACATGACAGGGCAATAGCAGTATGAGTACAAAGGTCAATGTAAGCTCCATCAGGAGATAAATGTCAAGGTAATGTCAAGGTAGAGGGTAAAGAGTCAATGTGTCCAGGGGCCATGCCCGAGGTTAATGTTTATCGGGGGCATGAACCCAGAGGGGAGGGAGGTGGCCCGAGGAGCCCTCCACCTAAGAGGAAGGACAAAGGCATGAGAGTAGGGTGGGTGGGTGGAGAAAATATGGTCCGGGTTTGGAGGGTGATGAAAGGCGAGTGGCTAGGAGCAGCTAGGGCGGCCGGTTATAAGGGCCGAGAAGGGGGGGGGGGGTTATGTAATGGTCCAACGGTCGAGGGAGGGGAGAGATGAAGGAGAGAGGGGGGGGGGTCCTCCTTCCCCGCCACGAATCAAATGCAATGCGAGCATTACGACCGATACGTGACAAGGAAGGAGAGGAGAGGGAGTTGGAATAAAGACATTTATTCACATGACAGGGCAATAGTAGTATGAGTACAAAGGTCAATGTAAGCTCCATCAGGAGATAAATGTCAAGGTAATGTCAAGGTAGAGGGTAAAGAGTCAATGTGTCCAGGGGCCATGCCCGAGGTTAATGTTTATCGGGGGCATGAACCCAGAGGGGAGGGAGGTGGCCCGAGGAGCCCTCCACCAAAACTGAGGAGAGGGCTCGAGGGGCGCCCGAGGCGGCGATCCGTGGGACGTAGGCGTGGACCGAGGCGGAGGTCCAGGTCCCCTGCTCCATAATCTCCGAGAGGGGAACCCCGGCACGCTGGCAAGCCTGGGCCGCCCCCCGGCGGAGGCTGTGGAGAGTGTAGCCGTCGGGGGCGGGCACCCCGAGGGCCGTGAGGGCGCGTCGGAGGATGGCCGTGAGCGTCCGAGGGTCCAAGGGGCGGCCGGAGGGCAGGATGAAGGCAGGATCGGCGGGCGAGGCAGGGGCGAGGGCCACCGAGGCGTTCCAGGCGGCGACGGGGCAGAGAGGGCCCCCGGGGGAGGCCGGGATGAAGAGGGCGACCGCCCCCGAGGGCAGCGCGATGGTCTTGGTGGTCCGGTGGGTAAGGCGCAGCCCGCCGGGGGCGAGGGCGACGTCGCCGCGTGTGATGGTGTGCGGGCCGCCCCACACCTCGGGGCTGGGGGAGAGGAGGCTAGACTGCCGGAGCATCCTGTAGTACCCGAGGAGGAGGGCGGCGCGGGGGAGGACGCCCGAGGGCCCGGCGAGGGCGAGATGGTGGGCGACAGCGGCAAGGGTGGTAGGCGTCAGAGGCGGGGCGGGGCGGGCCACGTGGCCGGCGGCCCGCTCCCCGCCGCGACAGACGTCCCTGGCGAGGCGGGAGGTGAAGGCGCTCGGATCGCCCCCGGCCGCCTCCAGCCAGGAGCGCGCCCCGGAGAGGGCGTACCGGATGGAGGCCGGCGCCAGAGGGCGGGCGTAGAGCGAGGCGGTGTAGGCAGCAACATCGAAGGGGGTCGGGGCGAGAGGATCCCAGTGGTGGCCCGAGGCGAACTGGACGTAGCCTCGGGCCTGCCGACGTCGGTTCCTCCAGGTGGAGGGGGCGAGGGCGGCGATGCGAAGGCCGTCCACCGCAGCGACCTCAGTGGCGGAGTACCCTGCATTAGAGGGTAGGGTTGTAGGGGAAATCATCATGGTCGGCATCGGCGCGTTCAAGCCCGAGGCAGGCGACCTCGTCTCGGGCAACGCCCGCCCACCGACCAGGGAGGTGGGCGCGGCTGAGGGCGTCGGCCAGGACGAGGTTGACGCCGGGCTTGTGGAGGATGGTTAGCTCAAAGCAGGCCTTGGCCGCCATTAGCCAGAGTTCCCGGGCGCACGTCCCGAGGGTAAGGTCGCGGGCCCGTCCCGACTCGAGGGAGGCCGCGGAGGCCATGTTGTCTGTGTTAATGACCACGTTGGCCCCCGCGACGTCCGCAGGAAGGAGGGTGCGGAGGGCCACGACCAGGTTGACCGCCTCGAGCTCGTGAATTGTAGGGAAGCGGGAGTCGGAAGGCCCTGGAGTACCCTCGGGCGTAGTAGCGTCTGGGGGTGTAGGCCCCGCCTCCGGTGAGGCAGGAGTCGCACTCGATCACGATCCTCCGACTCCCCATCGGGCGGAGGAGATGGAGGCCGTTGGTGGCGCGCCCATAGGCCGCAAACCAGGCCAGGAGCCGGAGGGCGTCGTCCCCGAGGGTGATGGCGGCGAACCCGCGGCAGCTGCGGAGGGCCGCGAGGAGGCGCACCATGAACTTCCTCGCAGGAAGCACGCAGCTGCCGACGTGGTTGAGGCGGCCGAGGATGCTCTGGAGCTCCTGGCGCCCGAGGGTAGGCCGGGCAGCCCGGGCCTCGCAGTCGGCGACGAGCTTGTCGACTTTGTCGGGGGCGATGCGAATCGTCATGGCCTCACTATCGACGGCGAACCCAAGCCAGGAGATTCGCACCGCCGGAGGGTGGCACTTCCCGGGGGCGACCTCCAGGCCGAGGGCGCCAACGAGGGCAATGAACCCGTCGAAAGCCTTGCGGGCCCTGAGGTAGGTGAGCTCACACCCGACAAAGTCGTCCACGTAGACGAGGGCGTTGAAGCCCTCGTGCTGCAGGATCCAGGCCACCGCGGCGGTCACCCTGACGCAGGCGGCGCCCGAGGAGCGGCAGCCAAAGGGGAGGGCGAGGTCGACATATGTCGCGCCCTCAAAGGCGATCCCGTATAAGGGACAGGAGAGGGGGTCTGCGCGTAGCTGGCGGTTGGCCCTGGATATGTCCGCGGTCCAGGTGTAGGCCCCGGTGCCCAGTCGGATGAGGCGGCGGCCCACGTCGGCCACGGACGGGAGCCGGTAGGCGTGGGGCCTACCCAGGTACTCGCGGCGGGGTATCCCAGCGTTAACGCTGTGGCCAGGGGGGTAGGAGAGGTCGACGATGGGCCGCCTCTTACCCGGGTCGGATTTGGGGCGGGTCATCATGGGGGAGACCTGGCCCCAGGGGGTGAAGGGGGGGGGTGGTGAAGGGGCCGGCGAGGGCACCATGGGCGAGCTCGGTGGTAATGAAGTCGCGGAGGTGGACGTGGTGCTCGGGGGCCTCCCGATGGTTGGTGTATGTGGGCCGGGGGGGGGTGCTGGCGGAGTAGTTGGCAGGGAAGCCATATCCGAGGAGGTCTACTAGGTCCTTGTCGGGGTGGTGTCGGAGGCGAGCACGCCAGGCGGGGATGTGGAGGCCTGAGGGAAGGGGGATGCGGGCGGCCAAAAAATTAGGGAGGCCCGTATCGCGGAGGGTATGGTAGGCTCGGGAGAAGGTGGGGTGGCGGCTCCAGGCGGCGCCGGATAGGTGGGGCCATATGGAGAGGAGGGTGGGGCGGTAGGCGGTAGGGGTGGGGCCGCAGGAGGGGGCGGTGGGGAGGGTATCCTGGATGCTAGGGCTGATGACCTCGGCGACGGTTTCGCTGAGGTCGGTGGGAGGGTGGGGGGTGGGGGGTGGGGGGATGGGGGGTGGGGAGGGTGGGGGCGGGGGAGTGGGGGGGTGGCAGGGGGGGGGGAGAGGAGGTGCGGGCGGGGTCGGAGAGGGGGCGGACAAAGGCGTGGGGGGAGGGGGGGGGGGGGCGGCGGGAGCGGGGGCGGGTGCGGGGGGGGCGGAAGCCGGGAAGGCGGTCTATGTATGCAGTGTCGCCTGGGCCGGGGGGAGGGGGGCGGTTGACGCGTCTGGTGCGGGTGCAGGTGCGGTTGCGGGTGCGGGGGTGGCCGCGGGGGTGAGGGTGGCGGCTGACGGGAGCGGGGAGATGAGAGGGAAGACGGTTGGCGGGGGCGGTGTTTGCGGTGTGAGATGTGAGGGCGTGGTGGTGGCGGGCGGCAGGGTGGCGGTTGGCGAGGGCATAGCGGGGGCTAGTATCGGGTGTTGGCGGGTGGTCGGTGTCGGCTTGAGATCTGAGGGCGGTGGCGGTGTCGGGTGTTGGGTGGCCGTTTCTCAGAGCAGGGCGGTGTGTGTTATCGGGGGTGGGTGCGGGGGGGGGTGTGTGCGGCGTGTGTGGGGTGTGTTGCGGGGGTGGGGCCGCGTCGCCGCCGCCGGGCTAAAAACCGGCGCGGTGATCGCGGGGGCGGCTGAGGCGCGGTCCCGGGTGCGCTTCGTATAACAGACCGCCTCGCTGTGGACCGTGAGGATGCGGCGCACGTTCGCACAGTATGCGCATGCGTGCCTCCTCCTCGCGCCCTGGTCACCGTGGGCCTCACCGGGGGGGGCGAGGTCGCATGAGGCGAGTTCTCTGTTCCACACGGGGCAGGGTATCCCGTAGGCATCTCGGGTGTAGGGTGTGCGTGGGTCAGCGCTGGTGGGGCGGGAGTGTGTGGGGGTGGGGGTGGGGCGGGCACGGGCGGGGGGGGGGGAGAGCCCTGGCGCCGCTCCCGGAGGCAGTCGCGGGGGCGGTGATTACGTCCATGCGCACAGTGTTGATCGCGACAGGGTCGCGCCAGCCCTCCGGGAGGCGGCCATTGGCAATCCAAGCAAATATGGTCTCCGAGTATCGCCGGACGGTAGCCCAGGGATGTGTGACGGCGTCTCGGAGGACGGTCATATTGTGGTGTAGTAGTCCGGGGAGGCCGTCGGTGGGGAAGGAGGGGTGGGTCTCAATCATGCGGAGGGCGAGGTTATATTCCTCCATGGTCGCCTCACCTCGCTTTACAGCCTTCCCCTCGGGTCCCTTCTCAATGAGATCGTGGGGGAAAAGGTAACCTGGGGGAATACCTTTACGGCGCCCGCTTCCTTGCGCCTCGGCGGATTCCAGGATCTCCCTGACTGCGTCGGCCGCGGTGGCAGGGGAGCGGTCCGGAGGCGGGTGAATGGAGGCGGGCTGGGGCGCGGCGGAGGCGGCCTGCTGCGTGGCGCAGCGGCCGCGCCGTAGGTAGGACTGGTAGGTCGCGTGGACGTCGCTGGCGGGAGTCGTGGAGGCGGGCGTAGGCGTCGGAGAGGCGGAGAGGAGGCGAGGGTGCGTGGTGGGGGCACCCCCTCCAGTCCCGGCGGCGAGCTCCTGCAGCATCTCTGCTAAGCGTTCGGCTATGGAGGGGGCGGCCGGGGCCCGAGGCGGAGGCAGGGCGGCCGGCTCCAAACATGCCGAGGCGCGAGGTGGAGCGAGGGTGAAGGACTCGACCAGGGCCGTGAGGTGGTCGATGGCACCGGCCTGGCACTGTATCGCAGTGGCCTGGGCGTCCATCCGAGCATCCACGGCGCTCGCCCATGAGGTGGCCTCCGACTGGAGGCTGGGGGTGGCGGAGGTCGCGGAGGCGGCATCCTGTGAGGCGGCCGAGGCACTCCGGCCTTGGCGCGATCCGCGGCGGCCCGGGGGGCGGCCCCGGGGGCGTCCGCCGGCTGGCATGACGACTGAGTGTGCGGGTGATTGTGGGCCCGGTGGGCGAAGTGGCGTGAGGCGGGCGGCGTCGTGTGAGGCGCGTGACGTGTATCGCGTGAGGGGCAGCGTGAAGGCCCGCGTGTGAAGGGTGCCAAAGTAGAAAATATGGTCCGAGCCTGGAGGGTGATGAAAGGCGAGTGGCTAGGAGCAGCGAGTGGCTAGGAGCAGCTAGGGCGGCCGGTTATAAGGGCCGAGAAGGGGGGGGGGGGTTATGTAATGGTCCAACGGTCGAGGGAGGGGAGAGATGAAGGAGAGAGGGGGGGGGTCCTCCTTCCCCACCACGAATCAAACGCAATGCGAGCATTACG
The DNA here is from genome assembly GCA_030323885.1 of Branchipolynoe longqiensis. NCBI lineage: Eukaryota > Metazoa > Annelida > Polychaeta > Phyllodocida > Polynoidae > Branchipolynoe > Branchipolynoe longqiensis. The sequence continues at coordinate 11,027,498 of CM059188.1, read as the reverse complement.
ACCAATGCAACTTCTCATATAACGTGATGATTCATCAGACTCAGACTTCCTTAATTCAAAGGTAATTCAGTAATCCGAATCCCAATTTAGCGTGACCCTGTTTTGTCTGTGATGTCTTTTCATGGACCCCCATGATCGTGTTATAATGGGGTTTCACTGCACTTATATACATCAGTTCTAACGCTATGGATCTGTGTATGTGCTACATTTGTAGGACGCATTAATTAAAGCTGCATAGTCTGATGAAAACATAACATTTTCAAAACCAAAACAATTATCTAGATTTGATTGTACATATCTAACTTAGATCATGATGCACTTATTAAACATTTGTCGTCACTTATAAGGGGATACTGAGTCAATTAATAGAACCTGTTACTGCAGAAGCCTATGGTGATAGAGTTTTGGCAAGCTTGCCAAAATTAATTTAGCATGTTTCCATTTCAAATATCTCAAAAGTTAGCGATTTAAAATAAAAGTTACTTCAAACTGAAGTAAGGTAGATAGATTATAATGAACAACCTAGCATGTTTATCTCAGAAAATGCGAGAAACTCAAAACCATCGGACTATGCAACTTTAACTGATGCTCGGTTAACCAATGAGTACACATCCCTCACTGAGGTGCTACCTGTCTGTTAGTGTATCCTCAGAAAATATATCTACACTAACAATGCACTAAGTAAGTGGAGGTCAGGCAGATGGGTATGTAGGCCTACCGTAGTGAGTAATAAATCTGAATAGACCAGTACAAGGTGGTATGCAGCAGGTGACTGTGTAGAACTAGGGCCACATGGTATGCTTGATTGCAATGTAGGAGCTGTCGTCGTAGTTCGTTTATTTTGTTGTGGGTTTACATCCTATAAACATATGAGGTTATATCCTGACTGTTATGTATCAACGGTCAGAGGTCAGAGGTCACAGCTGGGGTATGCTGGGTATTTATAAGTGTTCTAAATAAACAGTGACGTCACATAGCTCACTCGTTCATTACACTGACTGACTGATTGAGGCATTTGCGGTCCCCCTCGGCGGGTGACCGCTGGTTGCAAAGGACTGCAACATTGGGATAGGTACTCCAAAGTGTGTTTTATTTAACAATGCCTCTAGAGCACATTGATTTTTATCATCGGCTATTGGACGTCAACTATATGGTCATTCTGACATATTTCTTTGGAGGAAACCCGCTGCTGCCACATAGGCTACTCATTCCTATAAGCAGCAAGGTTTTTTGTATATGCACTTTCCCACAGACAGGACAACACATACCACGTCCTTTGATGAACCAGTTGTGGCTGGGGGAGGGAGCATTGGCGGGGTCCTCGGTCACTGATGGCTACTTTATAGTGCTGCCCAACTGGGAGACTGAATGCAGGCACCATGAGCCGTTATCCAAACCTGTCAGATTACCCCTATACAAAGCAAGCATATCCTAGTAATATTGAACACCAGGATAGGTGGCAACGAGTATGAATTGTAGAACTCAATGATATCTCTTTCCCGAGGTTCAAACCAACCACCTCCTAAGCTCCTAGTGATATTAAACTTGCTTACTACAATGAAAACATAACATTTGTTAAACCAATTATGCATTTACTCAAATCTAGATAAGTGTTTTGGTTCTGAAAATCTGAGGCTTTTCACAGATTAACCAGCTTTTATATATGAACCACTATCAAGTGGTGTTCTCTGTGTTGGAGTGGTTAGAGTGCCTGACTTTGTTCTAGGTCAGACTCCTAATCGGAAGGTTGGTGGTTCGATTCCCTGTGCCCCCCACCTCTGCCAATTTGGATTTCCACCGCTGTGTATAACTTACAGTGTCATCAAAGGCCAGTTGCTCTCATACCATGTATATGTGGTGTGGGAGGTTAACAATGCCTTGGGGCAGTAAAAGTGTAGGCTAGGGGTTTCTATCAATAATCTATCTGATGGTGAAAACAAGTTTATTCAGACTTATCCATGATAGACAGTATACATCTTCAAGAAAAGAAAAAAAAGTTAAATATGTCAATATAACTATATATAAGAGAAACTTTTGGCAGATTATGCAGTTTAATAAATGAACCACTATCACGTTAAATATGTAAATTTAACTCTAGATAAGTGAAGTTTTTTTTACAGATTATGCAGCTTTAATAAAGTCAAGCACTATCAAGTTAAATATATAAATTGACCTCTAGATAAGTGTATTGGTTCTGACAAATTAATGCCGGCCGGATGACCAGTGCCTCGGCACTGAAAAAAATACCTTTATTCGCTGAATAAAATGATCATTTACAACAACAACAAAAATGCTATCATCGGACTATGTAACTTTAACACCGAAGGTTCTTGGATGGAGACTATGTTGGATTAGGTTGGTTGTATGTCGTGGGGTGGAGGGTGATGTAGGAGATGTATTGAATGAAGATGTGGCAGGAGGAAGGACAATGATAGCAGAGAAGGACCTCATTTTGTCATTAGTCCTGTCATCATTATTATCATTGTCATGGCGATGCAACCTGAGGCAGTCACTGCAACACTGTCATCCACAGGAACTACGGATATATTACTAACTGAGCCTACTGTCCTCAGACTTGAATTAGTGTGAGACCAGATTCTTAATTAGATATAATGAGGCACATTCCCACTTTAGCACCTGTCCTCATCTTGTCATCTTGATGACTGTCATTTGAGGAATGTAATTTTGTGAATATCATTTGTTGAAAGTCATTTGGTGAATGCCATTTGGTGACTGCTATTTGATTAATGTCATTTGATGAATGGCATTTGGTGAATGTCAGTTGGTGACTGTCATTTGGTGAATGTCATTTGACAGCTGCCATTTGATGAATGGCATTCGGTGACTGTTATTTGGTGACTGTCATTTGGTAACTACCATTTCATATCTAACATTTAATAACTCTCATTCTAATATCATACATTTGCTGACTGGCATTTGCAGATTGACATCCAATGGCTGCCACTCAATGATTGTCATTTGACGAATATCATTCATTGAATGTCATATGACCACCGTAATTTGATGACTGCTAGTTGATTCCGGTCATTTGATGATTGTCATTTGATGATTGGCATGTCATTTGATCGTTGTCAGTTGGTGTGTGCCAGTTGATAGGTTCCAATTGATGGCGTTACTTTGAAGAACATCATCTGATGACTGCCATCTGATGACTGTCATTTAGTAATAGCGATCTGATTACTGCCATTTGATAACTGTACATTGCTGACTTTCATTTCACCACTGTACTTTCCTAAATACAATTTAGCAACTGTCATTTGATGACTACTATTTGATGGATCCCATTTGAGTATTGTCATTTGCTGGGTGCCATTTGATTATTGGCATTTGATGGGTCTAATTTTAGGGTTCTCATCTGATAAGTGACAATAGATGATTGTCATTAAATGTTTGCCATTTGTTAACTGTCATTCGGTTACTGCCATCAGATGCGGTGATTGTCATTGTACACAAGTTTTTTAAAGGTATGCATTATGTTGCCCTGTACACAACAAATTAAAGCTAGACAGAGCAAAATGAATAAGGAAACTTAAATAGCTTTCGAATAATTGTCGATGCGGATAATCAGAGATAAGTTTTTTTGGGGTTTGTTTATTGAAGATTTATACTGCTTATCATGGATAAGTCTGAATAGACTTGTGTTCACCATTAGACAGTTTGTCACAGGAAATCGAACAACTGATCTTCAGAATAGGAGTCTGACCTGGAAAATAATCGGACTCTCTAACCACTCCGACACAGAGAACACCAACCCCTATTGTTTGATGGTTGGAAGACCAGTGCTCTGCCACTGGCAAATGATAAATTCCCCTGAATAAACACATTTACAAAAAGAAAGTCACCTCAAAGTGTTACATTGGTACACGCTTAATGGTTTTAAAAGTGTATATAACAATCCCCCTGGACACCTACCTGTTTTGGATGGATATTCAGAGAATAGCGTTTGTAACACAGTTGTGACTCACATACTATGTTATCTAGCCTAGTCTACAGCATATATCTTCATATTGGTGTATAGAACACAGACAAAATCAGTCGGCATTTGGGAGTAAAATACCCTCAGAGCAGTTTGTGATGTTTGTCAGAATGAGTCGGCGAGTAGTTTGTACCACGTAGCACTGGTTGAAAGTGTAATATTGGTGGGTGTCGTTAGGCGACTACTTCTATCTTATTTGATAGAACACAGTATGCAACATATATAGTACAAAACAGCTTATTTAAAAGTTCCTAAATCAATTGGTATTTGTGAGTACCCGCAGAGCAGCTCGCCAAGTTGGGTTGGAATCAGTCGGTGAGGTGTTACTAGCATGGCGCGGTGGTTGGGAGTGTAATGCGGGTGGCTGTCGCTAGGGGAGCCCACCTGTAGGGACATGACTCGTTGTGCAGGTTGCCCGTCGGGTCTGCGTCTCCCCATCACCTGTGTGTAATATCATATTGCGTTACACGCCCTGCCCACGGTCTGCCGGCAAATGTCAGGCGCCTGCTGCCCGCATCAAACACGTGTAACTGCCGGCTCCCCCGCCCTGCCTCCCCGCAGCCCTCGCTCCACCTCCCGGTCCCCCCCTCTCCCCGGCTCGCCCGTCGCCCTGCCTCCCCGGATCTCCTTCTCCAGCTCCCCCTCTCCCCGGCTCTCCCGCCCTGCCTATCCGCATCTCCCATACTGCCTCTTCAACTTACCCGCTCCGTCTCGGCTCCCCTTCACTCGGTCTCCCCATCTCTCGTCTTGCCTCCCCAACACTCCTTCACCACCTCCCTGCCTCCCTACCTCCCCCTCCCCATCTCTCCTTCCCCGCCTCCCCTCCCCATCCCCCTACTGGCCATCCCTTCCCCATCTCCCCACTCCCCCTCCACGGATCTCTTCCCGATATCCCCTTCACCGCTTCCCCTCCCAATGGGTGTCCCATTCGCTGCCTCCGCAACTCGCCCTTCCCGCCTCCCCTCTCCATCTGCCCCTCTCCATATCCCTTTCCCAGTCTCTCCTCCTCATATTTCCCTCCTCTCCCCATCTCTGCCTCCCCTAGCTATCTCTCCCTCCCCTCCTGCCCTCCCCCCGCTCCCCCCTCCCCCACCCCTCTCCGTCTCCCTTTCAGCTGTTTCTGCAGGATAGCAGCAAACACTAAACCAATTTACTAGAAACTCTTACATCTGAAACCAATAGAGCCACAATTGTGACATGCACACCAAAAGTCATTATCCCTAATTTCACTGCAAATATATCCAAACCCATTTCTCATCAACGTTAATTCATACTAAACAAAGGTAGACTACAATGATTAACCGAAAATATTTATAAAAGAAAATGACCGAAATACCAAAAGCATCGGAATATGCTAATTTACCCCCGTCAAACGGATTTAGACATGCGCTGGTCAGTTGAGGCAAGCACTACTATTCCATCAATGATTTTCTATTGAAACCAATTAATAATTGAAGGACATACATATATGTATCTACAACCGGGCGCACGTTTGGGGTTTAATAATGGAGTATGGTATGACTAAATTAAATATCCCACGATCTGCATCATTCACTACCATGTGATACATGACATCAGCAGATAAATGTGTGTCATTATAATATTAATATTCCTGCTTAGGAAACTACCTACTACGCGAAGCCCCGCCCTGATATGACCTTCGATGTTACTAGAATGCAACACAACAACAACTTCGCGAAGGAACTCCCTACAATGTTGAGCCCAAACTTCCATCGCAAAATATCCAGAATTAGCGATACCAAAAAATAGCCCAATACAGAGGTTAGCCTGAGGCGATGATCCTTATTAATATCCTCCGTCTATACAATGAGTCAGTTTGGATGGAACCATTACTGGCCCAATACTAGGTCAATAACAAACAAACAAACTAGGTCAACCTCAGGTGAATACCCGCTGGGATTATTTATTTTTTGGAGGGTTGGTGATATTATGGTGTGGCTTCTGACATGGCTTCGGACATGGCTTCTGACGTGACTTCTGAGGGGCACCATGCTGTGGTGTTCCATGTGATGTGGATGCGTAGCAGGATACGATGATTCCTGCTTTTGATAGGATTGGGATTGATATATAATGCCGACATTGCACATGTGGTATTATATACCTCTTTTTCTCTCTTTACTTCTCATACACACACTATTAATCTTTGGCCCATTTCACCACCATGAATGTATACTTAGAACATTGCTGGGAAAATCATCATCATATTTATATAGGGGATTTCATAAGTATATATGTGATGTCTATGATAATTACCTAGGTATAAATCGAGGCTATGCTGTAACGAAATGAGAAGTAAAATGAAGAGGTCGGAATGACATATATATTTGGTCCCGGTAACATCTAAGGTAATGTGAGGATGGGTAGTGACTTGTGACAGTACGCACTCATGGTGACTTTATAGTACTGCCCCATTGGGTGATGGGAGTAGGAGGAAGGAGTGGTGAGGGGATGGCGCTGGAGTGTGGGGTGGGCGTTGAGGTGAGGGTGAAGTAGGGGAGTGGGGAAGGGATGGAGTGAGGGTCAGGAGATTATGCGAGGATGTGGGGTAGGCTTAGCGGTGAGGGTGCAGTGGGGGAGTGGTGATGTTGGAGGTGAGGGTTGAGTGGGAGGATACTCATGACATGGAGTGGGGCTGTGCGGTGAGGAACAGGCTGATGGGTGGGTAGGGGACCAGGAGAATAGATGGAAAGGGTGTGTGGTGGGTGTTGGATGTGACGGTGGGGTAGGGGACCAGAATAAGGGGTGGAGAGGGTTGTGAGAGTTGGGGGTGGCGGTGACGGTGGGGTAGGGGACCAGTAGAAGGGGAAGACATACTTGAGAGGCTTGGAAGTGCGGGTGAGGGTACAGTGGGGAACCAGGAGAACGCGTACATATACTTGAGCGTCTTGGGGTGCAGGTGATGGTACAGCGGGGTACCAGGAGAATGGGTAGATATACTTGAGCGTCTTGGGGTGCAGGCGAGGGTGCAGTGGGGGACCAGGAGAACGGGTAGATATACTTGAGCATCTTGGAGGTGCAGGTGAGGGTACAGTGGGCGACCAGGAGAACGGGTAGATATACTTGAGAGGCTTGCGGGTGCAGGTGAGGGGGCAGTGGAGGATCAGGAAAAGGGCTGGATAGGATTGTGAGTTTTGGGATAGAGCTGATTGGGGGACCAGGAGAAGGGGTGCCGAGATAGGCTGGTGAGGCTGTGCGTTGAGGTGGAGGTAGACTGAGCTGTGGAAGATAGGTATACCCGGACCCAGGCTATTATCCACAGTGATAGAAGCCACCTGGAAGACCGCCACATTCCGACCACGCGCCCATTCAGCCACTGATAGAATTATCATAAGTCAGGGGGAGGAGGGCCGGGCAGAGGGAGGGCGGGGAGGGTGGGGAGGGTGGAGGGTGTGTGTGGGCGGGGCAGGGGGGTGTCAGGGGTGTAGAGCGCTGGCATCGCGCCAGAATAGCATAACACTTCTTTTGTGTTATGTATCACTTAGTTAAGGGTTTCATGACGGTTTTTAAACCGAATTGAACCTGCTGTTTTAAAATAAATAAATATATATATATATATATATATACATATATATATCAGGAGTTCAGGCGCAAAACCACATAAACGCCAATCCAAAAATGGAGATAAATGTTGGAATCACACCCTCAAATTTGTTTGTTATCCCTTCTCTTTTAGTTATTGCTCCGTAACCATGTGATTATATGAAAAGTGGAATTAGTGAAAATTAGAATCATTTTCAGGTAACAATCTTGTATTTAAACTACATTTTTGGATTGGCGTTTACGTGGTTTTGTGCTCAAGCTTTTGATATATACATATATATGTATATATATAAATATGTAGTATATATATATCTGTAGTATATATATTATATATATGATCAGTTCAGGCGCAAAAGCCTGTACACGCCAATCCAAAATTATCATTAACATAAAGGATCTTTACCGGAAAATAATTATAATTCTCACTAATTCCACATTTCTTGTGATGACATGAATATGGAGCAATGAGCAAAAAAACTAGGAATGTGAAAATATATATTTATTGAAGGCTTGATTGCAATTTGTATCCTCATTTTTGGATTGGTATTTATGGGGTTTCGCCCTTGAACTCTTCATATGTATATTATACATATATATATATATATATATATGTATATATATATATATATATATATATATATGTGTGTGTAATTGTAGAGGGCAGTGATATGCCATTGAAAACAGTAATCTTATAAGGCAGATATACATAGTCACACCTTTCACGCCTAATCCCTCGATACCCTTTTTTCCCAGAAAAAAATATACGATATAAATGACAATACGCCCACAGTCACAGAGCTGGGTGGTGTAATAATGTGGACACGTTGGAGTTTGGTTAAAGAGTGTTTATTAGATTTCGATATCAGCCCTGTCCCCCGTGTCACACTGGCGTCCACGGGCTGATTAGTTATGCATGCATATATTACATACATTACATCTCCCTCTCACAAGAACAGTCATGTAATTGTACAAGTTATTCAATTGACCGAGTATTGACTCATATACATGATAGTTTGTACTAGTGCACGATGCAGTGCTCAAATGTTCATGTTTGGTTCACTGCAATAAAACATGTTCAATCGATATTCAAGTGTCTCTGTTTGTATCCGGAAATAAAACATGTTTTGTCAAGTGTTTGGCTTTGTTAAAGTCTCTGAGCATGGAGCAGGTGTGGGTGGGTAGATGAGGGGAGGGTGGGCAAGGTGAAGTCTACTATTGTCTTCCATCCCCGATAAAGTATTTGTACCACCTGAACATCCCAATCTAGGCCCCTGTTCTTCTGATGACTGTGGTTGGAACTTAAAGCTGCATTGTCAGATGAAAATATCAAATTTTCAAAACCAAAACAATTATCTACATTTGATTCTACATATCTAACTTAGATAGTGGTGCACTTATTAAACATTTGTCACCACATACAAGGGAATACCGAGGCAATTGAATAGAAGCTATTACTGCAGAACCCTATGGGGTCAGAGTTTTGACAAGCTTGCCAAAATTAATTGTGCATGGTTCCACTTCAAATATCTCAAAAGTTAGTGACTTAAAATAAAAGTGACTTCAAGCTAAAAGTAAGGTTCATTATAACGATCAACCTAATGTATTTATCTCAGAAAATGTCAGAAACTCAAAACCATCGGACTATGCAACTTTAACAAGCATTCCATTCTGGAGCTTGTTGCACTTCAGCTGAGAATATTACACATGCTTCCAGGTATCTAATCCAATGCCATATTCCATTTGTATTAGTGCACGTGTACTGATTCATGAAAATAAATTAACTTCCTATGACCTCATTGCCTTTAAATAGAAAAATAACCAGCCAATGATCAAAGGCCCCTGTGTGCAAAAATAGATTAGATAGGATGAGAGAGGTGGACTCAAATCACCAGTTAAAACACAGACAGGTATACAGGTAAGCATGGATACGTCTGGTTTATCGAGTGATGCTGGTTTAAAGTCATGTTGCATGCAGGTATTGCAATACCTCAGGGAGTTTGACGCCCCTGCCCTGCAGAGTTGTAAACCACTGCCTTGTGGTACAGGCTCTTGGCAGAACCGAAGGCTCAGGGAGCAAACCCTAATCAGAAAACCATGTCACTGTGGCAGCATCAAGGGTGGTTGATGTATGGAACTCCAACATCTCCCAACCAGCCACTGCAGGGACAAATAATTTTGCGCCTGTCTGGACATGTTCTTGCCGGTGTGAAACCTCTATTTGCTCCCCGAGAGAGTGCCGCTGGTAACTTGCAAAAGCCAGCAGCACTTCAACACTTTTGCAGGCAGCTTTCATGAAATGTACAACCGCGAAACCTGAGGCTGAGAGACATTAAGACTCATGGACATAACTCTCACAGCAGAGAGCTAAATGGAGAGCGGTAGTCAAGTAATGAGAGCAGTCTTTGTCACATCGCGACCGACAGCATGATGATGATGATGATGCATGCAAGGGGCAGCATGTTCATGGCAAAATGCTATTGGGATAGATTCTGTCACTTTTGTTTCACACATAAATCGTGTGTTAATCATATTTATATGCTTAGACTGAATTCATTCTGTCACTATTATTTCTCACAAGAAAAGGGTGTTTATTAGATTTGGATATTTAGATTTAAATTTACCAGATACTCTGGTATCCTCAGATGCGGGACTAAATAGAGTACAGAAATATGTCTAATACAATTTTTGTAGTGGCTAAATTTGGGTAAAATGAGACGAAATATCAATAAGTGGTGTGTACTCTGCCTGGTGCGGTCCTTTCCTCGGATAGGAAAAGAGGTGGTGGTTGGCTCAAACTCAGGATAATGTGACTAAGTTGATATGAATATCATTCACTGGTACTGGAGGTACTCTATTTGAGACAGGCAACACTAACTATGACCATGACTCATGTCTTAGTGTAGTGGTCTGCACTGACCTCTCAGGCAAGGAGCCGCAGAGACAGGTACGGATGGGTAGCATGTTGATATCAGGGAGCCTAGGTGGTGTTACGGTTAGCACACTGGCCTGGAATGCAAAGAGATGTGGCTTCGAATCCTGCTCTAGGCGCAATATTTCCCATTTTCATCACCCCCATGACACTGGTTGCCGTGACCATGATCCTATAGAAGCTATGCGCTGTATAGTTGTTGAACCTATCCTGTGTATGTGTAAGCGCATTGCCTGTATGTTTGTAATTGTAAGCATTAAAAGACTTACAATTCCAGGGGGGCGAGTGTAGTGGTCTGCACTGACCTCTCAGGCAAGGAGCCACATAGACAGGTAGGTGTGGGTAGCGTGTTGATATCAGGGAGTCTAGGTGGTGTAATGGTTAGCACACTGGCCCAGAATGCAAAGAGATGTGGGTTCGAGTCCCGCTCTAGGCGCAATATTTCCCATTTTCATCACCCCCATGACATTAGTATTTTCTTTGCAGGTGATTTTCCAATCGTGGTCAATTGCTCTTCCTCAGTTTTTATGTTTCTTGCCCTAACCTTTGAACTCCGAGTGCCAGGATATAGAGCAACACATTACACTGTGTAAGTGATTGATTTGCAGCAGCCATGCTTCGAATTTTAGGGGTGTGAACTATAATCCCACCTCCAGCCAAGTGAAAAGGATGGGAACTCTGAAGTCCTGGTCACATAGCCAGCAGTGCACATAGTTGAACGTAGGTGAACGTAGTGGAGGCTAACGTGGGTCAAACGTGGTGTAAGTTTGTCAAGGGCCGGTCACACATATGTTAGTGAATGTAGTTGAATGTAGGTGAACGTAGTGGAGGCTAATGTGGGTCAAACGTGGTGTAAGTTTGTCAAGGGCCGGTCACACATACGTTAGTGAACGTAGTTGAACGTAGGTGAACGTAGTGGAGGCTAACATGGGTCAAACCTGGTGTAAGTTTGTCAAGGGCCGGTCACACATACATTAGTGAACGTGGTTGAACTTACATAGAATAATGGGGGTGAAACGTGGGTTAAATGTGCTGTCACTACGTTCAAATACGTTAAGGTATGGCAGGCTTTGGTTGATGACCCACCTAATAGTGCGGAGAAATAGGTTACAGTAAGGATCCCGGTACGCTATGGTACAGATCCCAATATGTCTATCTACATTCAACTACGTTCAGCTGCGTTCAACTACGTTACCCTCCACTACGTTCAACTATGTTCAACTTTGTCCACTAACGGCTATGTGACCACGGCAGAACAGCCAAGGTGTTGTGCGAGCAAAGTATGCTAGGGTATGCTAGGGTATGCTAGAGTACACTAGAGTATGCTAGAATATGCTAGAGTACATTAAGAAGTATGCTAGAGTATACTAGAGTTTGATAGAGTCTGCTAGAGTATGCTAGAGTATGTTAGCATCACGGTGGCTATGTGTGCCTCAAATGTAGTGCTCTTTTGAAATCGGAACTCAGGGCCCACATACCTTCTTATCGCGTTATCATCATGGAGAAGTATGGATCCTGGTATGTTGCACCACGTTCAACTACGTTCAAGGTATGGCAGGTGAACCACCAAATGATACGGATAAATACGTTACGGTATGGATGCCAGTGCGTTCAACTATGTTCAATTATGTTCAACGACATTCAACTACATTAGCTTCCACTATGCTCAATTACGTCCACTAATGGATATGTGACCTGGGCATGTGTGATGTGGACTAGCCATGGTTTTATGTGGGTCAAAGTATGCTATCGTATGCTAGAGTAAGGTTGAGTACATTAAGAGGTAAGCTGTACTACATTAAAGTATGCTAGAGTATGTTAGCATCATGGATGCAAATTCCGCCTATGACATACTGTTCTTAGCAAGTTAACAAAATGACAACTATGGATGCTGGTATGTTCAACTACGTTCAACTATGTTCAACTACGTTCAACAACGTTCAACTATGTTAAACTATGTTCATCTATGTTCAACTCCGCTCAACTCCGTTCAACTATGTTCAACTCCGTTCAACTCCATTCAACTCCATTCAACTACGGTCAACTACCTTCAACTACCTTCAACTACCTTCAACTACGTTTAACTACGTTCAAATACGTTCAAATACGTTCAACTAGTTAGCCTCCACTATGTTCGACTACGTCCACTAATGGTTATGTGACGGGCCTTAAATCTCAACCTATTCGGTAATCCCCTCTGATGCCCTCTCCCAAAAAACTTGACTATTGAATATGTTGTAGTACACCTCGGTAAGTCAAAGCAAAGGTATTGTAACACTTAATCAGCAATGACCTCTCACCCACATAGAAAGGTAAGCATTGCTATGGTGATTGCATCAAGGAGCCTAGGTAGTGTAATGCTTAACACATTAGCCCAGAAATAACCAGAAATATCCGTACGAATCCTGCTCTGGCTACATTTCTCCATTTTCATCACCTCAGATTACAATAAATACTACATCGCTTAGTGATGATAACTCGGTGACCTTTGCCAAGGTCAGGTCAGGTCAGGTCATCCACACCTCTAACCACAACAACATCACACTTACCACCACCACCCCTGTGTTTCCCAGACCTGACAGGTGTTGTAATTAGACACTTGAAAGGTGAGGCCAAATGAAACGATGATTGCGTGATGGGTTGCTATGGTGACAGGTCATTCCCCCTCCCCCCACACACTCCCTCACACCCTCATCGCTTTCATCCTCCCTCAAAGCATCCATCCTCTCCTCCCTAACTGTAACTACAGGAGAGCAGTAAGGTCTGGAGGCTTCCCGGGAATGTGCCCCTGTTGGTCCGCCTGTGTACCATGCTATATACCAGGGTAATGCATCAAGCAGGCGTCGACTTCCGGTAAGGAACAAAAGCCGAACATACACCAGCCGACATCCAGACCATGTTTAATGTTTCGATATATATACAGCTTGTGTACTATATATACCCCTTTCAATGTTTATAAATATTGTGTATGCGCAAGCAGCTTGGCTGCAGAACGAAGGCACACTGCCATTGAGTTTGCTGATACATGCAGTGCAAAACATCAGTTTTATTCAAAATTAATAGAAATGCAGTTTTAATTATTTCATTCATGTTTTTATTTATATCTTATGGTTAAAGCTGTATAGTCCGATGAAGCATCACATTTTCAAAAACTAAATAATTATTTAGATTTGATTCTATATATCTAACTTAGATACTGATGCACTTATTAAGCATTTGTTTCTGCGTAGAAGGCAATATTGAGTCAATTTAACAGAACCTGTTACTGTAGAAGTCTATGGTGTCAGAGTTTTGGCAAGCTTGCCAAAACTAATTTTCCATGTTTGCACTCAAAATATCTAAAACGTTTACCATTTAAAATAAAAGTAACTTTGAACTAATGTAAAGTAGATACTAGTGATTGATCTAATATATTTATCTCAGAAAAGAAAACAGAAATCCAAAACCATCGGACTATGCAACTTTGATGACATATGTAGAGATAGAAAATGAGTAGGGTTAATCAGATATTGGTTATGTATTTCTTTGAAACAAGACTTTGTTGACACATTTGACATTTTAATATTTAGAACAAGAATTACTTATGTCTAATCAATGGTCATTTAAACATCAGCCTGTAAAGTGAATAAAATTGTATGTTTCTTAGCTCAAAATGCTTAATTATGGAGAGTTGTGTCTTAAACATATTCATTATATTATTATATTGCATCCTTCTGTCCATGTTTGTGCCAAATTGTTATGTATTTTTTTTTAAATTTTGAATAAAATCAGAGTTTTGCCCTACGTGTATCGGCAAACTCAATGGCTGTGCGCATTTGCTTTGCTGCCAACTCCGTTTTCAGCACATGCGCAGTCGGAACGGTGATCTCGTCTATTATCTATGCTGATGTCACGTGAAATAGGTCTATATTGATGAGTTTTATTTAACCACAAGCATGTAGTAAGGCAACTGCATGGCTTCACAAAATGATGGATATTCATCTGAGCAACTAATGGTACATTACATTATAGTTCAAGTTTATGCGACCAGACGGGATGGCCAAATGAGTTAGAACGTCCGTCTCCCGGGTTGGTAGACCGTGGGATCGTGAGTTTGAACCCTGGTCGAGTCAAACCAATGACTTAAAAATTGATACCTGTCACTTCCTAGCCAGGTGCTCCGCATTATTAGGATAGGGCAGGGACTGGCCAGCTCAGTGTCAGGATAATGTAACTGAGTGTGATATCAGGTCATGCTGCTGGTGGCCTGGTCTCCCAGTGGGGCAGCACTATAAAGTCCCCAGGAGTGCGCACTCTCACAAGTCGGTAGTAGTCCTGATATGACCTTAGATGTTGCTTGGATGTAAAACAACAACAAACAAACAACATCATGTTTATGCATAATACATTGCTACAACAAATTAACAATTGAAATCTGTACCTAGAATCGGAATGTTCCTGTATGTAGCATGCCAGCATTTCCCATGCATATACATACTGTGGATGGTGACATAGAATTGTACCGGACGGGGTGGCCGAATCCTAGAGCACGGTGTAAAAATATACCGATTTTCGGTTCGGATTTATATATTGGCAAAGAGCATTACTATTCTCGGGCGATGGAATGGGGATCCAGGTTTTGTAACAGAGAAGCAATGGGTACCCCACTCGATGTGTGACATAAGAGCCTATGTCGAAAATCTGATAACACGTATCGACCGAGATTGTGATGTGATTTTCATATTTAAGAGACAGTTAATGGTTAGTGAAATCTTCCCTCGATGCACCAGAAAGAGTGCAAGTGGAGGAGGGGAAGGACATTTTTAATATATGTTTATTGTAACGGTCTGCAACTACCTGTTACCATGGGGCTGATGGGTAAGCACCCCAAGCCATCCTGCATACATTATAGACACCATCTGCAGCTGGGGGGTTTAGTGACAGCTGCCCCCTATTAGGGCATCGCCCCCCGGTCTGTAGAGGGTGTCTGATTGGCTGGCTGTGGGAGCTCAGTCACCTGCATTCCTTATACCTGACACACATACCCCATTCTGGGAACTCTTTGCTAGGCTTTCTAGCCAGAGACAACTCCACTCTCTAGGCACTCTTATCCAGGACTCCAGACACTCTGCCTGAGACTCCACTTTCTACACAGAAACTAGCAGCAGCTATTCAAAAGGCAGCTGTGTGCAAGAACCATGGGACTCAGGTTCAATGGGTTGTAGGCACTGATTCTTTTACACACTAGCAAGAGATATGAGGATATGTGTGGGCAGGGTGATAGGTCGCTAGTAGGTGAACAGGAGTTGATTCCAATAAAGCACAACTTCTTCACTGTCAATCTTGCGTGACTTGTCTTCCCTTTTCTTCCTTATCAGTTTCTTGAGAGGGACACCAGGTGGGAACTGACAGACAGTTGTCAGAACATACCTGGGGAGAGTAGTGGTATATGGGGCTCTGACGGCAGAGCACCCAAGATATTACAACAGGCTCCCGGTGCAGACGGTCGGGAGATTGGATCCCAGCTAAGTCAAACCGACAACTTATACAATTGATACTTGTCACTACCTAGCCTGGCACTCGGGATTAGTAGGATACAACAATAACTGGTTATAACAGTGTCAGGATAATGTGACTGAGTGCGATATCGGGTCGCCCAGTGCTGGTGGCCTGGTCTCCCAGTGGGGCAGCCCTACACAAGTTGCGATGAGTGTGTACTGTCACAAGCCGCTACCCGTCCTCATATGACCTTACATGTTGCTAGGATATAAATCAACAACACACAAAGATAAATGTGTGTGAGTGGATGGACCCAAAGACATCAATGTGTAACACTGGATGACACCAAAGACAGAGATGTAAGAGTGGATGTCCCCAAAAACATAACTTTGGATGGCCCCAAAGACACAGAGGTGAAACAGTGGATGGCCCCAAAGACATGAACGTGTAACAGTGGATGGCCCCAAAGACATGGCGATGTAACAGTGTATGGTCCCAAAGACATGGAGTTGTAAGAGTGGATGGCCCCAAAGACATTGAAGTGTAACAGTGGATGGCCCCAGAAAACATCTGCTCCAAGCTAACTAACTACCTGCAGGAGGCAAGGACGTGGAGGACATAACGGGGTGCGGGTAAAGTCCTCCAGGTGAGAGGGAGGAGATCCTGGAGGGAGGGTGGGTGTGTGTGTGGGTATACCAACTGGAGTGACAGCACAATCGAGCCAGGAGCAGCAGCCGACCTGCCTGGGGGGGGGGGGGGGGGGGGGGGGGGGGGACCCCGGAGACGCGCGGCCAAATGCCGGGAGACCAACTCCTCCTGCACCGTCCGGTACAAATGAGCTATATCCATGGCAACATTGCTGGTACACACACCTGCACATGGTTGGTCCGGTATGTGGGGGAGGGTGACTGTGTGTGTAGGGGGTGTGATGGTCTGATGTGTGTGGGGGGGGGGGGATGTTTGCGGGTGGCGGAAGGGAAGTAGGGATGGGGATGGGAAGTAGGGATGGGGAAGTAGGGATGGGGAAGTAGGGATGGGGATGGTGGAGGTGGGGGAGTGGTGTATGAGGTAAGGGTGTGGGTGTGAGGTGTGGGCGTAGGTAAAGAGAGAGGTGTGGGTGTGGGGTAGGGGTGAGGGTGGGGCTGGGTGTAAGTGGGTGTGTGGGGGACGGGTGGGAGTGGGTGTAGGAACGGATGTGAGTGTGTGTGATTTGGAGGTGCGTGTGGGGGTGTAGGTGCGGGTGTGGGTGTTGGCAGGGAGGTGAATGTGTGAGTGTGAGTACGCATGTTGGTGTGTGGGGGCGGTGGGGGTGTACGTAGGGAGGTGAGTGTGTGACTGTGAGTAGGGGGATGGGTATCTGGGGCAGGTGTGGGAGTGGGGGTAGGTACAGAGTTGAGTGTGTGTGTGTGATTGGGAGATGGGTGTGGGAGGGGGAGGTGCGGGTGTGGGTGTAGGTAGGGAGGTGAGTGTGTGTATGTGAGTAGGGGGGTCGGTGTGTGGGGGAGGTGTTGGTGTGGGTGTGGGTGTAGGTACGGAGGTGGGGTTTTGGGTGTAAGTAGGGAGGTGGGTGGGTGGGTGGGGGTATAGTGGCGGGTGTATTTACGGAGGTGAGTGAGTGGGGTGGGGAAGGGTGCTGGTCGGGGTGGGTATTGGTAGGGTACGAGTGTATGGGGAGGCGTGGGTACGAGTGTATGGGGTGGGGTGGCGCAGGTTTGTTGTTTGTTTGTTTGTTGTTGTTTTACGTCCTAGCAACATCTAAGGTCATATCAGGTGGCGCGGGGGTATGCTTGTGGATGTGGGTGTGGGTGTGCTTGTAGATGTGGGTGTGCTTGTGGGTGTGCTTGTGGGCATGGGTATGCTTGAGGGTGTGGGTGTGGGTGTGGGTGTGCAGGTGCTTGTGCTTGTGGGTGTGGGTTTGCTTGTGGATGTGGGTGTGGGTGTCGTTGTTGGTGTTGGTGTTTATATCGGTGTCTGGATGTGGGTGTCTGTATGTGGGTGTCTGGATGTGGGTGTGAGTGTGAGTAGGCTTGGTTGGGTGGGTGAGATACATCCTTACTCCTATCCATCCCACCGACCACAAACTCATGTTATAGCGATTATATCCATACCTCTCCCATAGTTTACATCTAAGCATACCGAAGCCTTCCCCCACATACCTCAACCTACACTGCAACGGCAACCACCGCCTTGCCTTCACCATATTCTACACAAAAACATCAACCAAGTTACTCACTTTGTTTGCCAAACCTACCCCACGAGAATCCTCACGATGTTCACTATATACACACATATATATGTATATATATGTATACATATGTATATATATATATATACATATATATACATATATATATATATATATATATATAAATATATATATATATATATATTTGATGTATAATGTATTATGCGAGAATAAAGATACAGAAGAGAATATTACTTATTATTATGATTATTGTTATAATCCATAAGATGCAACACTGTACCGGTGGCGACACAGATCGGCCCACCTCTCCTCTACCGGATGTTGACCAGTGTCAGGTACACCAGAGGATTTGTAATGCATAATGTATTACACGCTTCTGAAGATAAGTAATACCCCTGTCACACTACGACGTAACGAGCCAACGTGAGCCTAACGTGGTCATTTTTCGTCATGACGTTGGGTTACGTCATGATGACGTCAAAATGACGTTAGAATGACGTCGAGCTACGTCACATTACGTCGTGTTACGTCGAGTTACGTCAAGGTTTTGGACATGTTCAAAACTTTCGACGTAGGTCGAACGTAAGGGTTTACGTTCGCCGTACGTTCTGTTCACGTTCAGTGAACGTCAATGACGTTAAACGGACGTTATTTCAACGCTGCTCACTACGTCACTGTTCAACGTTCACTACGTTCCACTACGTTCCACTACGTTCCACTACGTTCCACTACGTTGACCCACATTAAACCAAGTGCAAAAGCCTACGAGGCTTAATGGCAACGTCAGGAGAACGTCAGGAGAACATCAGGAGAACGTCAGGAGAACGTGTATTCAACGTACGTTCAACGTCTCATGACATAGCTAACGTCATGTAACGTTCTTGTGGCGATGGAATAACGTTCATAACGTTCTGTGAGCGTAGTGACGTTGTCCTCTCTCGGTCATTGACGGTATCACTACGCTTTACCGACGTTACTCTCTCGTCCACTACGCTGCATCCACGTTCAACTTGTGCCCAAATTTGCATACTACGCCGAGAAGTTCAACGTTCTTCACGTTCTCCCTACGTTGACGTCGTTACGTCGTAGTGTGACAGGGCCTTAAGGGGATTGTTATTATATTGTTGTATTCCATAAGACTCAGTACTGTATATATAATTGTTCTCGGAGTCGGTGTCCTGTACGAATCGGATCATGAGAGTCCCTCTCTGGATTGGCCGCCATATTCCTGAAGGAGCGGACTCAACGCCCCCTGGAGGATTATCACTTAACTACTCCGCCAATGCCGCGCACCCACCTGTTAGAACTCCACCCTTTGACAGATCACACACAACCCGACCTCACTCCCGGGGTCAAAGGTCACCGGAAGTTCCTCACACCAGCAGAACGTATGATGGACAAGACTGACGGTAGGGATGCTGGTTCCTGTGATGAAGGAGATGTTGTAGGCGCTCAGAGCTGTTGATTGTCTCTTATGGCCTGTACATGCTGACGATAGAGGGAGTGCACATGACATCATCACTCAGTGGTCAGAGGTCAGCGATCAGCCATAAGCCATCTTGGATTATGAGCACCCTTGCCTAGCCCTGTTGTGAATGTATGCTGATGCAGTAACATCATTTTCCTTGTGTTCAGAGCTGATCTGGGCAGTTTACATCGAATGTGTTTACTTTCAGCACTTTAACAACAGCTGCTGAGGCCAAACTGCTCAAAACAGTGTCAAATAAAGTAACAAATAGGTACATAAGCACAATGTAGACAGGTTCTGTATGTAATCCAATATGGCCACCGAAAGTTGCCTCGTGATGTTATTACACCCCCTCTATATTGAGGATCATATCCAGGATGCGTGATGACCTGTGGTTGGTAGGTTGGTTGTTGGAGTCTTACGTCCTGATAACATCTGAGGTCATATCCAGGATGGGTGATGACCTGTGGTTGGTTGGTTGTTGGAGTTTTACGTCCTGATAACAGCTGAGGTCATATCCAGGATGGGTGATGATCTGTGGTTGGTTGGTTGTTGGAGTTTTACGTCCTTATAACATATGAGGTCATATCCAGGATGAGTGATGACCTGTGGTTGGTTGGTTGTTGGAGTTTTACATCCTGGCAACATCTAAGGTCATATCCAGGAAGTCTGACGACTTGGATGCCTGACGACTTGTGGTTGGTTGGTGGAGTTTTATGTCCTGGCAATATTTAAGGTCATATCCAGGATGCGTAAATGACCTGTGGTTGGATGGTTGGTTGCTGGAGTTTTACATCCTGGCAACATCTAAGTTCATATCGGGACCGGTACCGACCTGTGATAGTTCACATTAATGGCGACTCTATAGTGCCATCCCAGTGGAAAACCAGGCTATCAGTATCATGACCCAATATCCCACACGGTCATAGTATCCTGTCCCTGATCCAACCAGTCCTTGCCATATTCTCTTAATGCTGAAGACCAGGCTAGGAAGCGACAAGTCGATGTTGCCAGGACGTATAACTACACCAAGCAGCCAGCTATGCGATATAAGCTTTGCAATAGGATAGCGTTAGGATAAATAGCGCTTCCAATCTTTTGTGTATAAAAGACCGCCATCACCATTTAAATGTTGTCCCCTTTTGTAATGCTTACTCCCATGGACAATTATTTACACAGGGAGACTACTCAGTCAGTAGAAGTGCGTGATTTTGAATGAACACTTTAGCTACAGGTGGAATCCTTTTCTTTTTTGCCAGAAGACGACTACGTTTTCCCCAAGCAGGCAGACGAGAACTGTTTGGTGCAGACGATAAATGGCTTATTAAACTTATATTATTTCAGATTGTGCATCATTTGACTTTGCAAGAGCTCTTGCACTACCTACCTACACATATGTTTATTTTGAACAACATTTCTGCAGAATTAATTTAATTAACATTGCAATTAACGGTAACATATGTGTGGTATAATATTATAATAACATAGACATGTACAGACACTAATTGTTTATCATCGCTACAGATAATTATTTGTTTACAACGAACATCGTGTTACCTGATCTCAACAAATGATACCTAACAACGTTTTGAATAAACAAACACTATTTTTATTGGCAGAAGGATCGCTCCCTACCAATGGGCAGGTACGATGTCATCAGTAATTATAGAATGATATTTCTAGAACATATTTACCGGCATCCTAGAATGACCTGATATGATGTTTTGTGCTTGATCAGATGAAACCATCATTTTTCTCAACATCAAACTTAGTAAACATGTACTACTGCTCAGAAGAAAAATGAAGCCAATAGACGAGATTACCGTTCCGACTGCGCATGCGCTGAAAACGGCGCTGGCAGCAAAGCAAAGGCATATACAGCCATTGAGGTTGCCTCTACGCGTAGGCCAACCTTCGATTTTATTCAAAATTAATAAAAATACATAACAATTTGGCACAAACATGAATGGATATAATACATATAGTGAATATGTTTAAGACACAACTCTCCATATCTAAGCATTTTGAGCTAAGAAACATATCAATTTCAGTCAATTTACAGGCTCAATTTTACATCACCATTGATTAGACATAAGTAATTCTTGTTCTAAATATTAATTTGTCAAATGTTTCAACAAAAACTTGTTTCAAAGAAATATATAACCATTATCTGATTGACCCTACTCATTTTCTATTTCTACATATGTCATTAACCATAGGATATAAATAAAACCATGAATAAAATAAGGAAACTTACTCTGGCTATGGCTCTAACACTAGTCTGAGTGCCCAGATTTGTCTAAATCTAAATGCACATGGCATAAGATGTGCTGATTATATTGATGTAAATGCAATGATGGATACAAGATTAATATCTTATTCATTATATATATTTGTTTAGTTAGTATTCTATGTTTCAAAAAAGAGCTGAGATGAGCTGAAACTAGCACATTTCGTAACTGCACCGAGTGTATTAGCATGTTCCATGTGCTTCTCACGGGTTTGTTTTGCTTTGACGCATCCTCCAATGCACCGCACTGCTGGAATGTCGATGTAGTCTATTGAATAGAACCTACCACTGATGAGGCTTGTTGTATCCCCCATTTCGGCGTGCCTGCCAACATTCATTGAATAAATTGAGGTACCCGATCAAATAGAATTAAGTGAAGCTAAAGTACATTATATAAAGACTAACAAGTAACATATTACAGTATAACCACACTTTGATTATTGTTCTTTATGTATATACAGTATAAGCCTGTTAAACCAAGCTCGGATAAACCAAAGGATCGGTTAATCCAAACTTGTTTCAGCAGCCCGGAAAAATACTACCATTTATCATATAAAAAAGTTGCTTAAACCAAAGTTGATTAAACCATATTATCGGTTAATCCAAGGCCACTCCGGTACGGTTAAACCGAACTTTTGTGTGGTTATAAGGTCATCTGAGATCCCACCAACTTTTTTATATGATAAATGCTAGTATTTTGATAGGCCACCGAAAAAGTTTGGAGTAAGCGATCATTTGATGTAACCGAGCTTGGTATAATGGGCTTATACTGTATATAAATAGGAAAGAATAATCAAAGTGTCCACATACATTGTATATTGCATGTGCAATACACGCTTACTCAAAGTCAATGTCGAAGCCAAAGCTTGGTGGAACCAATGATCGGTTAATCCAAAAAAATGTCTAGGGTCACTTCAAGTTTGGTTTAACAGGGTTATACTGTATATGTTTCTGGAAAGGTAAATAGCAACAAATCAACACTATCGGACATTTCAACTCTACCATCTAAGACATATTTCTTGTTGCGCACAATTCTTATCAGTGTATCTACTAATCGGGCAGCAAGAGACAATCAGTTCGCTTGTCAACAATAACAATAAATTAGTAGACACATGTTGTTTGTTCAGCAACACTTCCCTGCGGCGAGTGTCACGTGAGGAGGCGACGTAACTAGGGCAACATGGTGATGACACAATGGAACGCGGGCCACTATAAGACTGCGTCCTTTCAAGGCGCATCATATTGGGTCTTCTCATGGGGCTGTCACATTACAACGTTTCTCGCCAACACGCGTCGACGTGTGTGATTTTTTTGCCGCAACGTCGGGATACGTCAGGAAGCGATAGGCACCAGTTGGTATTTGTTGATGGACGGCGATGGCCGGCGAGGATCGGCGGCGCACGTGAGGGTATAGGCGAAGTGCTTGCACAAAACTTTCAATGTGCGACAACACGCGACAATGCGTCGGTGCCAATATTATGGCGACGTCAGAAGCATGTCAACCTCACTGGAATAACGTAATGCAAACGCCAAGTTTTATGTCCTAGCTACATCTGAGGTCATATAGAGGATGGCGCGGCAAAACTTTTTTGTTTTTTTTCGCACGCATCCTTATACGTTACCACAACGTCGGCCGCACGCTACCAACATGTTGCGCTGACGCCAACAAGTTTGACATTTCTCGACGATTGAATGTGATTTTGCACGTTGGCAGCACGCCGGCGAGATACGTCATAGTGTGACAGGGCTATAGATCGTGGAACTGAGCGTGGTGGCCGAATCGGTAGAGCGCGGGCTTTGCATGCGGAAGGTCTCGAGTTCAGTTCCCAGTCGAGTCAAACCAATTACTTATATAAATTGATACTTTTCACTTCATAGCTTGATGCTCGGCATTCAATCAATCAATGGGTGCCGTCTTCTCGAAGAAGGTTGGCTGCAATGGACCTCCATCTCTTCCTGTCATTCGTTCCTCTCACGCATTCCGCATAACTCATTGGTGTCCACTCAGTGATGTTGTCCATCCATGTTGTTCTCCTTCTCCCTCTTGGTCTTTTCCCTTCTATCTTCGGCATTAATAGGATATAATAATGACTCGTTAGCTCAGTATCAGGATGATGTGACTGACTCGGATATCGGGTCATGGTGCGGGTGGCCTGATTACTCAGTGGGGCAGCATTATAAAGTAACCATGAGTGTGCACTGTGACAAGTCAGTACCTGTCCTGATATGACCTTCTATGTTTCCAGGGCGTAAAATTCACAAAACCAACCAACCAATCAACCTCAGAACCTGGAAGGTTTTTCTCTTCATTAAAGTTGCCTCGTCCGATGGTTTTGAATTTCTGTATTTTTTCTGAGATAAATACATTAGATCGATCACTAGTATCTACTTTACATTAGTTAAAAGTTGCTTTTATCTTAGATGGTAAACATTTGAGAGATTTTGAGTGCAAACATGGACAATTAGTTTTGGCACACTTGCCAAAAGTCTGAAACCATAGACTTCTGCAGTAATAGGTTCTGTTAAATTGACTCACTATTGCTTTCTACACAGAAACAAATGCTTAATAAGTGCATCAGTATCTAAGGTAGATATCTAAAATCAAATCTAAATAATTGGTTTGGTTTTGAAAATTTGATGTTGTCATCGGACTATGCAGCTTTAATATCAACATCTAAGGTTATATAAGGAGAGGCACCGACTTGCGCCAGTACACACACCAAACCTGGGTATTAATAATGTTGCCTACCTGAACTACCATGATGATTAATCAATGAATACAACGAACAACACTGCAATTATTCACACCAGGAACAGCTTATACACAACAATACTCTCTGCACACTGAGCTGTCAGTCCTGATGTGACCCGGTCATCTCACGTCAGGAACTGCACACCTGGTAGGCATACTCACGTCTACAAGAGCCATGCTTGGACAAGTGTGGTGTGAATTGTCCAAGGGGCGTGTTCACACCCTGCACATATAATGTGGTGTGAACTCAGTACACCCACCAAACTTCGCACCCAAGAAATAATAGATTTGAAACAGCCTTAACCCATTCACAGCGCCACCTACCAGTTCGCCGCTGTATTAGTGCTAGGGCTGGTAAATATGTCCACCCACCTAGAACATGGTCGACTAGCAATTTTATTTCGAAATTGCTTGTTGCTATTATTTAGGCTTTGGGTTTACATTGTCATTACTAGGTTTCTTAATAGTTGTTTGCCACTATACAAACAAAGAAAGTTATTTATTGTGGCCACATCATTCGTCAGAGTTCAATATACCATACATTTTTGGAAGGGAAGGTGAATGGCAGCAGAGGGAGAGGGAGACCAAGAACATCATGGTTTACAAATATTTCACAGTGGACAGGCTTGAATTATTCACAGTCTATCAGAACAGCACACCATCGGGACAAGTGGAGAACCATTGCATTCAACCCTTGACTAAAGGATGGAACTATTAATTGATTGATTGTTGCTACACCGCCCCCACCCCTCGCTGAAACATTCAATGAGGCAATGGAGGACGCCCTGACGATGTGCCGGTGGGACGGACCACAGTGGGAGAATCGGTAGAGCGCAGACCTTCCGTACAGGAGATCGGGAGTTCGATTCCCGGTCGAGTCCAACCGACGACTTAAAAATTTACACTTGTTGCTTCATAGCTTGGCGCTCAGTATTAGTAGGATCGGGCAAGGACTGGTTAGCTCATTGTAAGGATACTGTGAGTGAGCAGAAAGCGACTACAAATCAATCTCATATATTATATATTACATAGTACAAATATTAAATATCTGAAATACAAATGCCTATATTACATATGTGACACTTATTGTATATTATTCTTATATATATATTATATACTAGTTTTTATTACTACATATATTATGTCAATTATATTTATCATATCAATTGACCAATATGCAAACATACTGCCTCTTACCCATTAGTATTCAATATTTTGAGGCAACCCTCCATATCCTGACCAAATGGGATGGCCGAAGGCGTTGAGCATCCTAATCCTCTTCGGTAGGTCGTGGCATTTGAAGGCACAGGTTTGAACATGGGTCGATTCAAACCAATGACTTAAAATGTTATACTTGTTTCTTCCTAGCCAGGCGTTTGCAATTATTAGGATAGGCCAAGGACTGGTTGGCTCAGCGTCAGGATAATGTGAGTGAGTCAGTGGGATATCAGGTCATGGTGCTGGTGGCCTGGAGTCCCAGCGGGGCAACACTATGAAGTTGCAATGAGTGTGCACTGTCACAAGTCGATACCCATCCTGATATGATCTTAGATGTTGCTAGGATGTAAAACAACAACAAACAAACATATCATACACATATTACATATTATTCTTATATACTACATATTACATATGTTATGTTAATTATTCTTATCTTATCAATTATCCAATATATAAACAGACTGGCTCTTAAGATAGCCATTCATATTCAATATGTTGTAAAAACCATCCATGTCCAGAAGACCTGCCAGTGCGGAGACCCAGTCATGTGTCACATCTATTTATAGCCAACATTTTATGTACTTGTTTGCCTCACAGTAACATCAACCCCGGGCGTCACGTGGTGTTTGCGCCGTATGTGGCGCTACCAGCGGCGGCCGGCCGAACTATGGCGCCGAGAGAGACACAATGGTTTCTAATAACGGCGTATGTCAGCGCATTGACGCCTGTCTATAATTGACGAGTCATAAATCACAGGTCCCATTACACCCGGAGTGAGGTGGGGTCAGGCCCGGTTACATGCTGACAGGGTTACAATGGCGCCACACTGTCACACTGTCACACTGGCAGAGTGGTACACTGTCATGCAGGTCACATGACACCCGGCGTGAGGTGGGGTGAGGCTTGGCTACAGGCTGACATAGTTACAATGGTGCCACACTGTCACACTGTCACACTGTCACACTGCCACACTGTCACACTGTCACACTGAGTCCAATTACACCCGGCATGAGATGGGGTGAAGCCCGGCTACAGGCTGACAGGGTTACAATGGTGCCACACTGTCACACTGACATGGTGTTACACTGTCACAGAGGTCACATTACACCCGGCGGGAGGTGGTGTGAGGCCCGGCAACAGGCTGACGGGGTTACAATAGCACCACACTGTCACACTGTCACACTGTCACACTATCACACTGTCACACTGTCACACTGCCATGGTATTGCAGTCACACAGGTCCCATTACACCCGGCGTGAGGTGGGGTGAGGCCCGGCTACAGGCTGATGGGGTTACAATGGTGCCACACTGTCACACTGTCACACTGACACACTGACACGGTGTTACACTGTCACACAGGTCACATTACACCCGGCGTGAGGTGGGGTCAGGCCCAGCTACAGGCTGACGGGGTTACAATGGCGCCACACTGTCACACTGTCACACTGCCATGGTCTCACACTGTCACATAGGCGCCATTACACCAGGCTGGGGTTTGGGTGAGGCCCGGCTATAGGCTGACGGGGTTACAATGGCGCAACACTGTCACACTGTCACACTGCCATGGTGTTACACTGTCACACAGTTCACATTACACCCGGCGTGAGGTAGAGTGACACCCAGCTACAGGCTGACATGGTTACAATGTCGCTACACTGTCACACTGTCAAACTGTCATGTGATCACACCGGCACACTGTTGCATGGCCACATTGTCACACTGTCATATGGTCACACTGTCACACAGGTCCCATTACACCCGGCCTGAGGTGGGGTGAGGCCCGGCTACAGGCTGACAGGGTTACAATGGCGCCGCACTGTCACACTGTCAGGCTGTCACACTGTCAGGCATACACATACGGCTCCCAATTCATAATGCATGATGCCTGTTGTGATCCAACCTGTCCTCCCCTCCCCCTCCCCCCACCCCACACACACCTTTCCTTGTGGGCTCATCGCGAAATATGATAATGTTGAGATACGGTAACACCGGGCCATGCACATATAGGCTAAAGTCATGGGAACCAACTTATGACAGCGTGTACTCACGGCGACTTTATAATGTTGCCCCTCTGTGACAGTATGCCGCTGAAGGCATGGCATGATTTCCCATACAGTATACGGTGATAATATGAGAATGTGAGAATGTGATAATGAACTTACCAGTCATTGCCCTATCATAGTGATGCTGACTATTCTTTTGTGTTCGTTGTTTCAAACCTTTGTTTATTTGAGACTATATATTATATAAGGGAATGAATGTAACATAAAATGGTCGACAGTTCAGTGCCTTGGCACAAAAAATACCTTTATTCGCTGAATAAAATGATTATTTATCCCCCCCCCCCCACGCCCGGGGAATGCTGCACTCTTAAACGTGCATAGTCCGATGGAGCATCAACTTTTCAAAACTAAAACAATTATCTAGATTTGAATCTACATATCTAAATTACATACTGGTGCACTTGTTAAGCGTGTGTTGCCACATACAAGAAAATACTGAAGCAATTTAATAGAACCTGTTACTGGATGTCAGGGTGTCAGGGTGTTGGCATGCTTGCCAAAATTAGATTGGCGTGTTTGTAAAATATCTCTAAAGTTAGACCTTTAAAGTAAAATAGGCTATAACGATCAGCGTAATATATTTATCTAAAAAATGACAGAAACTGAAAACCATCGGACTATGCAACTTAATACCCCTGTCACACTACGACGTAATGAGCCAACGTGAGCCTAACGTGGTCATTTTTCGTCATTACGTTGGGTTACGTCATGATGACGTCAGAATGACGTTAGAATGACGTCGAGCTACATCACATTACATCATGTTACGTCGAGTTACGTCAAGGTTTTGGACATGTTCAAAACTTTCGACGTAGGTCGAACATAAGGGTTTATGTTCGCCGTACGTTCTGTTCACGTTCAGTGAATGTCAATGACGTTAAACGGACGTTATTTCAACGCTGCTCACTACGGTCAACTATGTTCCACTACGTTGACCCACATTAAACCAAGTGCAAATGCCTACGAGGCTTAATGGGAACGTCAGGAGAATGTCACGAGAACGTCAGGAGAACATCAGGAGAACGTCAGGAGAATGTGCATTCAATGTACGTTCAACGTCTCATGACATAGCTAACGTCACATAACATTCTTCTGGTGATGGAATAACGTTCATAACGTTCTGTGAGCGTAGTGATGTTGTCCTCTCTCGGTCATTGACGGTATCACTACGCTTTACCAACGTTACGCTCTCATCCACTCGCTGCATCCCTGTTCAACTTGTGCCCAAATTTGCATACTACGCTGAGAAGTTCAACATTCTTCACGTTCTCCCTACGTTGATGTCGTTACGTCGTAGTGTGACAGCCCCATTAACCGATTCGGCCACAGAGTCCGATGCCTGTCGCTTAATGTATGGCAGGCTTTGGTAATAGTTGGTTGGTAATTGGAGTTTTACATCCTGGCAATATCTAAGTTTATATCAAGATGGGTATGGACTTGTCACAAATGCACACTCATGAACACTTTATAGTTCTGCCCCACTGGGAAATCAGGCTGCTGCACTATGACGCGATATTGCACTCAGTCACATTATCATGACACTGAACTCACCATTCCTTGCCTTATCCTATTAGTATTAATGCCAAGGAAGTGACAACAATCCATGTTATAAGTTATTGGTTTGACTTGATTGGGAACTGAACTCCCAAACTCCCAAACTTCCGCATGCGAGGCCCGCGCTCTACTGATTCGGATACTGCGTCCGGTGCTTGTCGCTTAGTTTACTGCGGCTTTTGTTACTGGTGTGCGAGGTAGATCAGTACTGATGGATTGCTTGGGAGTGGACAGAATGGAAAGGCTGGGCGTCCAATGATGCATGACCTTGTACGTCGAACACCAACAACATGTACGGCTCCAATTACCAGAGTGACGATGACGTTTCGCTCGCAATGACGTAGGCCTGACGTGACGCAGCTTCCGGTCGACTCCGCTGAAAAAATGGCCGATGAATGGCTTCAAAGCCTTGCCGATAGGTGGCGTGGGAGGGAGAATGATGGGTGTGGTGGGTAGTGGGTGGGTGAGGGGAGGGAGGAGAGGGGGGTTACTTGAAATATTGATACCCGCTCGGGCTAGCGGGCACTGGTCACAATAGACTCGGGCGGGGGGGGGGGGGGAGAGGGGGGATCGGAGAGGGGGAGAGGGAGTGTGGGGAGGGGGACGGTGGGAGGGAGGGAAGGGGTGGGGAGGGGTGGAGAATGAGGCACAATGTCATAAAATGGCAGCCATTGCTGATAGGTAGCGGCGTGGCGAAAAGCCAGCATTAGGCCATCAAAGAGTGCCTGCAGTCGGAACGCTGGAACAGGGCATTGGCAGACAAGGGGCGAACAATGGTGCTCTCCCCCGTTACCCGCACCCCGCTCCACACACACACACACACCATACATACCACACAACTGCAGTGGCCATATCGGTAGAGGGAAGGCGTCGCATGCAGGAGATCGGGAGTTCAGTTCCCGATCAAGTCCAAACCAATGACTTATAAAATTGATACTTGTCACTTCCTAGCCTCGCGCGTGGCATTAATACGATAGGGCAAGCGATGGTTAGCTCAGTTTCAGGATAATGCAACTGAGTGGGATATAGGGTCACAATCATGGTGCCAGTGGCCTGATTTCCGATTGGGACAGAACTATAAAATCGCCATGAGTGTGCACTGTCACATGTCTACCCATCCTGATATGACCTTAGTGGTTGCTAGAACGTAAATCTCCAACAACAACACACCCATCCCCCACCAGCCCATCCTACACCCACCCCACCATCATCCCCAATCCTGGCTCTCCTGGCACGGGTTTATCCCGAGGCTAAACGGGCGATATCTGCCAACCCAATCCCCTATTATCGCTCATTATACCCCTGTCACACTACGACGTAATGAGCCAACGTGAGCCTAACGTGGTGATATTTCGTCATTACGTTGATGTATGTTGGATTACGTTATGATGACGTCATAATGACGTTAGAGTGACGTCGAGCTACGTCATATTACGTCGTGTTACGTTGAGATACGTCGAGGTTTTGGACATGTTCAAAAGTTTTGACGTAGGTCGAACGTAAGGGTTTACGTTCGCCGTACGTTCTGTTCACATTCAGCGAACGTCAATGACGTTAAACGGACGTTATTCCAACGCTCCTCACTACGTTCAACTACGTTCCACTACGTTGACCCCCATTAAACCAAGTGCAAATGCCCACGGGGCGTAATGGGAACGTCAGCACAACGTCAGGAGAACGTCAGAAGAATGTCAGGAGAACGTGCATTCAACGTACGTTCAACATCTCATGACGTAGCTAACGTCACGTAACGTTCTTCTGACGATGGAATAACGTTCATAACGTTCCGTCAGCGTCATTACGTTCACCTCTCTCGTCGAACGACGGTATCACTACGCTTTACCGACGTTACTCTCTCGTCCACTACGCTGCATCCACGTTCAACTTCTGTCCAAATTTGCATACTACGCCGAGAAGTTCAACGTTCTTCACGTTCTCCCTACGTTGACGTCGTTACGTCGTAGTGTGACAGCCCCATTAGTGTTTGGCGTGGCCTCCGCTAGGCGCACGCTTGTCCTCTCGCGCGCTCTCGCGATGTCTCGCGATGTCTCGCGCGCTCTCGCATGGCGACGAGAGGGCCGGCGGGTGGAGGGGCGGGCGAGCGAGCGGGGTGGGTGGGCGGGGGGGCGGGAGCGAGGGCAACCTCGAAGCCGTGCCAACATGGTCGCATTTGCCGTATCGACTTATTTCTGTCCGATTAACTTGTGTACACCAATGCCATCTCCCCGCCATGACAGAAAGCAAAGGCCGCCATCCGTTCGACTGGTGGGTCTGGGTCGGGTTGGGTTTTCGAGTGGGGAGGGTGGTCATGGCAGTGTGCGTTCTGCGCGTGTGCGTGTGTGTGTCTGTGAGGTATTGGAGGGATGTGAGGGTTGTGTGATATGAGGGTTTGGGATTTGGGGGGATGGGGGTGCGGGTGTGTGGGGGGGTGTTGGGGTGTTGGGGTGTAGGTGTGGGGATGTTGGAGTTGGGGTGTGTGTGCCTAAGGTAATGAAGGGATGTGGAAGGTGTGTGATGTGGGTGTGTGGGTGTGTGAGGGTACGGGTGCGTGGGAGGGTGGGGATGTTGGGGTGTAGGGTCTGTGGGTGCAGGGGTGTTGGGTGTGCGTACGTGTGGTAATGGAAATATGTGGGGGTTGTGTGATATGAGGGTGTGTGATCAGTTGGTGATGTGGAGGTGCGGGTGTGTGGGGTGTGGGTGTGAATACAGGGGTGCTGGAGTGTGGGGTGTGGGGTATTGGGGTGTGTGCACGAGTGGTAATGGAGATGCGTTGGGATTGTGGGACATGAAAGTGTGGGGGTGTTGCGGGTGTGTGTGAGTGTGCACATGTAGGGGTGCTGGAGTGTGGGGTGTGCGGTATTGGGGTGTGTGTATGTAGGGTCATGGAGGGATGTGGGGGTTGTGCTATGAGGGCGTGGAGGGTGGGGGTGTGCGGTGTGGAAGTGTGGGAATATGTTTTCATCAGAGTATGCATCTTTAAGAATGTGGATGCTCTTGTAAGGATCATCCGGTGTTGCTAAATCTAGGTAGTGAGTGAGAAAGCTAAACAGTTTGTTAAATAGGCATATATTTGGAGAGTATAAACTGAACATATATGTAATCAAAATTCTGATAATTTATTAATTGACACCTAAGCATATACAGTAAAACCTCTCTAAACCGACCGACCATGGGAGCGACTTTAAGTGGTCCATTTAGGGAGGTGAGAGTTAGAATATTCTTACAGTGGTATAGACTACATCACCGTTCCAGCGGTGTGGTGCATTGTGGGATGTGTCAGAGCAAAACAAACCTGCGAGAAGCACATGGCACATGCTAATACACTGGGTGCAGCTATGAAATATGCTAGTTTCAGCTCATCTCAGCTCTTGTTTGAAACATAGAATACCAACTAAAAAAATATATATAATAAATTAAGATATTAATATTTTATCCAGCATTACATTTACATCAATATAATATGGACATCATATGCCATGTGCATTTAGATTTAGAGACATATCTAGTCACTCACACTAGTGTTAGAGCCATAACCAGAGTCAGTTTTATTTATTGTATTCATGTTTTTATTTATATTCTATGGTTACTGACATATGTAGAAATAGAAAATGAGTAGGGTTAATTAGATATTGGTTATATATTTCTCTGAAACAAGTGTATCTTGACACATTTGGCATTTTAATATTTAGAACAAGAGTTAATAATGGTGATGTGGATATCACTGATTGTTTTGTGTGGAATTGTATGTTTCTTAGCTCAAAATGTTTAACTATGGCTAGTTTTGTCTTAGTTATATTCATCAGATCAATATATTACATGTGTGCATGCATGTTTATGCCAAATTGCTATGTATTTCTATTCATTTTGAATCAAATCTAAGTTTTTCCCTATGCATATCGACAAACTCAATGGCCATTCGCATTTGCTTTGCTGCCAACACCATTTTCAGTGCATGCGCAGTCGGAACCATGATCCCGTCTATTGTCGGGACCCGAATAAAGCGATCGATATAGGGCAGTGGTCGATCTGTGGGTATAGAAAGGTGTTACCCTATATATAGGGTAAAACCTTTCTATACCCACAGATTGACCACTCCCCTATATATATATATATATATATATATATATATATATACAAGCTCAGATTAGGGTGGGTACCGACTTGAATGTGACGATGCGCCTCATGGAGATTGTATAGTGCTGCCCACCAGGGGCCGTATGCACAAATCGGGGTTAGGGCCGTAACCGTGGCTAGGCTAGCTCCCACGGCTAAATCCGTATGCAATTACACACATTTAGCCGTGTGGAGCTAGCCTAGCCGCGGTTACGGCCCTAACCCCGATTCGTGCATACGGCCCCAGTACCATGACCTGATATCCCACGAAGTCACATTATCCTGACACTGAGTCAACCAGTCCTTGCCCTATCCTAATAATGTCAAGTGCCTGGCTAGGAAGCAGCAACTATTAAGGTTGAAGTCATTTGTCTGACTCCACTTGCATTCAAACCCATGGGTTCGTATCCCACGATATACCAACACGGGAGACGGTCGCTCAACTCAATAGGCCTTCCCGTCTGGTCGTGGACAATATATCACTTGCGAGACACCAATGTCGGGGTCGAGCCGACCACTTTTCTGCCGTCTAGATCTTCGAGAGTGGTGATGAAGTGCTCAGATACCAGCATCACATAACAGAAAATAAACACCATAACCGAGGTCACCAAGGTCACCAAGGTCAGCTATCATCATACTGACGCCATTTCTCAGCGCCGTACACACCAGCGTCCAGTTGTGGGTATTTATTGGGGCGGATACATGCCCAGATGAATTAGGGGATGGGTGCGGTGAGGGGTGATGGGGAGTGGGAGTTTATGTAGGTGTGTGGGTGGGAGGGTTCGTGGGAATAGGGGCTGGGGTTAGTTGGAGGGAGGGATGGAGGGAGGGACAGGGGGGAGAGGGAGATGGGGTTGTGGCGGAGGAGGAGTTTATATAGGTGAGGGAGGGTGTAGTGGGGATAGGGGTTGGGGTTGGTTGGAGGGAGGGATGGAGGGAGGGCCAGGGGGGGGAGAGGGAGAGGGAGGGAGGGGGAGTGAGAGAGAGGGAGGGTGGGTGGGAAGGAGGGAGAGGTGAGTGGGGGTGGCGGAGGGGGAGTGTATGTAGGTGGGGGAGGGTGTAGTGGGGATAAGGGTTGGGGTTGGTTGGAGGGTGGACGAGAGGGAGGGGGAGGGAGAGAGGGTGGGGGTGGGGTGAGTTTATGGAGGTAGGGAAGGGTGTACTGGGGATAGGGGTTGGGTTGGTTGAAGCTAAAGGAGGGAGGGAGAGAGGGAGGGGGGATGGACAGAGAGAGGGATGGAAGAAGGAGAGAGAGAGAGGGGAGGAGGGAAAGAGGAGAAGGTGGGGTGGGGGAGATTATGGAGGTTGGGGGTGTAGTGGGAATGGAGGTTAGGGTTGGTTAGAGGTGAGGAGGTACGGAGGGAGAGAGAGGGAGGAGTGAGGCAGGGAGGGAGGGAGAGGGGCTGTAGGTGGGGGTGGGAGGGGGTGCCTGCGAACTCCGAGTCGACCGGTGCAGAATAATGATGCATAATGCCGCGTAGATTTAGGGGGTCGCATGTCAAAGGCATCGTGACGACAGTCGGGAAGCCAGGTCATATCGCCAACTGCTGGGCGCCATGCATATATAAATACAGCCGCCAGAGGACGCCACAAGCCATGTGGGTATGTTGGTATGTGGGTATGTGGGTATGTGGGTATGTGGGTGTGTGGGTATGTGGGTATGTGGGTATGTGGATATGTGGGTATGTGGGTATGCGGGTGTGTGGGTGTGTGGGTTTGTGGGTATGTCGGTGTGTGGGTCTGTGGGTGTGTGGGTATGTGGGTATGTGGGTATGTGCGTATGTGGGTATGTGGGTCGGTGGGTCTTCGGGTATGTGGGTATGTGGGTATGTGGGTATGTGGGTCTGTGGGTATGTTGGTATGTGGGTCTGTGGGTCTGTGGGTCTGTGGGCATGTGGGTATATGCGTCTGTGGGTCTGTGGGTACGTGGGTATGTGGGTATGTGGGACTGTGGGGCTGTGGGGCTGTGGGGCTGTGGGGATGTGAGTATGTGGGGTTGTGGGTCGTGGTTCTGTGGGTCAGTGGGTATGTGTGTGTGTGTGTGTGTGGGTGTGCGGGTGTGTGTGGGTGTGTGGGCGTGTGGGTGTGTGGGTGTGTGGGTATATGGGTGTCTGGGGTTGGGTGTGTGGGTGGGTGGGTCTGTGGGTGTGTGGGTGTGTGGCTGTGTGGGTGTGTGGGTATGTGGGTTTGCGGGTCTGTGGGGCTGTGGGTCGGTGGTTCTGTGGGTCTGTGGGTCTGTTGGTTTGTGGGTGTGGGAGGCACCGGAGAGGAGGGCGAATTGGGAGGTGGGTTGGGAAGGGGGGCGAGGGGGAAGTCTGAGGTATAGGAGTGGAGGATGTGGAGTAAAGTATATGTGGTTTAGGGTGTAGTGGGGTGGGGGTGGTGGGTGGGGGAGAGTTGGCAACAGGAAAGTCTGCAGTATAGGGAGTTGAGGGTGTGGGGTAAAGTGTATGCGGTAGAAGGCGCATCGGGGTCGGGTAGGAGGGTGGTGGAGGGGAAAGAGGTGGAAGTCTGAAGGATAGTGGGTGTAGCATGTGGGGTAAAGTACATGTGGTGGAGGGCGCAGCAGGGGCAGTAGGTTTGGGGCGAGGGGGGACACAGGGGAAGTTTGAGGTATAGGGGTGGGGGATGTGGGGTAAAGTATCTGTGATGGGGGCCGGACCTTATCTGTGGTGGAGGGGGCAGCGGGTTGTGGGAGGGGGGAGAGGCGGGGGAGGGCGGACATGGGGCAAGTCTGATGTGGTGAATGAAGTGGGGTAAAGTATCTGTGGTCAGGAATGGAGGGGTATATGTTGTTGGGGGGAGGGGACAATGAGGAAGTATGGACCATGGGGAACAGGGTGTGTCCCATGTGGGGTAAAGTATTTGTGGTGGAGAGCACACCAGGGAGGGGGGGGGGTGAGTGCGGGGGGACGAGGGGAAGTCTGAGGTGTAGCGGGTGGAGGTATAGTATCTGTGGTGAGGACTGAAGGGGTGGAGATGGGTGGTGGAACGGGGACGAGGGGGAAGTCTAGGGTATAGGGGGTGGAGGTATAGTATATGTGGTGGGGACTGAACGGGTGAAGGTGGGTAGTGGGACGCGGACGAGGGGGAAGTTTAAGGTATAGGGGGTGGGGGAAGTGGGGCATAGTGTATGTGGTGAGGATGGACGAGTGGAGGTGGGTGGCGGGACGAGGGGGAAGTATGACTAAGAAGTATAAGGTGTGGATGATGTGGGGCAAAATATATGTGGTGGAGGGCGCACTAGGGTGGGATGGTGGATGGGGGGGCGAGGGGGGATTCTGAAGTCGAGAGGGTGGGGGATGTGGGGGAAAATACCTGTGGTGAGGGGTGGAGGGGTGCAGGTAGGTGGTGGGTAGGGGGGTTATAGGGGGAGGGTAAACTGAGAATAGTATATGTGATGAGTACTGTAGGATTAGGAATGAAGGTGGCTGGGAGTGACAATTCTAGACATGTGAGGGGCAGGCTCCAATTGCAGGGAGAGCAAGAACACTTCTCTTCTAGCAGGCTAGTGGGCCACATACTTTTCCACCCATCCACCCGACTTCCAATTGTTCTCGTGTATTCCTGTTTCTACTATTTACCGTAGGCCTAATCCTTCAGCATAAATGGTCATGCCAGCATTTCTACTAACTTTGTGAATCAATCTAGACTTATAAGATGAAGGAAAATTAGCCCCCAGATGGGAT
Source organism: Branchipolynoe longqiensis (assembly GCA_030323885.1). Lineage (NCBI taxonomy): Eukaryota > Metazoa > Annelida > Polychaeta > Phyllodocida > Polynoidae > Branchipolynoe > Branchipolynoe longqiensis. The sequence goes on along the minus strand of CM059188.1, from coordinate 10,990,176 downwards.
GATCGAATGAGTTGGAGCATCCGTCGTCCGTGTTGGTAGCTCGTAGGATCGTGGGTTCGAATCCTGGTCGAGTCAAACCAATGACTTAACAACTAATACTTGTCACTTCCTAGCCTGGTGTTCGGAATTATTTGGATAGAGCAAGGAGCAGTGGAATGAGGTAGACCAATTGTTTCCGATTGACATTTCCCTTGCTTAATCAACTTGTAGAAACTACCCACTTGTCGTATTCACCAGTTTGTAGAATCTAATGCTCGGATCTGTGGTGGTGTACATAGGTTATGAGGAAAACAATACAGACAAAGAGAAAGGAAGAGAGTAAAGTGCAAGAGAGAGAGTCCAGCCCTCTGGTTTATTGTTATATAGTTACATGTGCTCATGGTAGAGTATCATACCACCTCCTTCCACCGATGGGAATCAAGCATTCCTGGTCTCCATGGATACCAGTGTTCTGCCCACCACCAGTAGCTGAATGGCCCCTTGATCACCACCAACCTTGACCTTTTGAGTGTGATGACGCCTACCCCAGCAGAAGGGCTAGGCCCTGAGTGCATTCACACCCAGACCTGCCAGAACCACTATGTCTATTTACATCCCACTGAGGCACCACCACCCCATATATATATATATATATATATATATATATATATATATATATATATATATATATAGAAGAGAACTGATAAGTGGTAGTGTCCTTGTTTATATTCCCATAATAGATTACAGAGCACCTATATATATATCGTCACGCAAGGCGATCAGAAATAGAACATTTGCATTGCCCCTTGTCGAATATCGGAATATTTTATGAACTAATGTACCAGCAACAACAAAATGTCCACCTCCTGGAGAAAACTTTTAACAACCCAATAATGTGAAGCTTGTGCAACTAACTACCTACACATCATTATAATTTTATGTCTGTAGTGATCTTATTATGAGCCCCTCCGAGCTGCTCCGAGCTGCTCCGAGCTGCTCCGAGCTGCTCAACACACAGATGGCTAGAATTGAATGCAGGCATAATTGTGCAGGTATTTGTTCTCCTTATAGTCAGTACCCTTTCAATGTTTGTAAAGATAGTGTATGCGCGCGCAGCTTGGCTGCAGAACAAATGCCCACTGCCACTGAGTTTGCCAGTACGTGCAGTGCAAAACATATATTTTATTCAAAATTAATAGAAATCCAGAAGCCTACCCATATAAATTTAATATAATCTATTCGTTTAATATGTTTTCTATATGTTTTCCATGCAGCTTGTTTCTAGGTGGTGTGGTTTTAGAGATATTTCACTTTTTCTGTATGAAGATTGCTCATCGCCATTGACAATGCATTGAGTTTGCCGTAAGCGCAGTGCAAAACGTCAGCTTTATTCAAAATTAATAGAAATCCAGAACCCTAACCATATAAATTTGATCGAGTCTTTTTGGTAAACATGTTTTCTATGTGTATTCCAATCAGTTTGTTTCTAGGTGGTGTGGTTTTAGAGATATATCTGTATGAAGATTGCTCAATGCCATTGCCAATGCATTGATTGTGCCGGTACCCACAGTGCAAAATGTAAGTTTTATTCAAAATTAATAGAAATCCAGAAATCTAACCATATCAATTTAATATAATATTTTTGGTAAACATGTTTTCTATGTGTATTCCAATCAGTTTGTTTCTAGGTGGTGTGGTTTTAGAGATATTTAACTTTTTCTGTATGAAGATTGCTCACTGCCATTGACAAAGCATTGAGTTTGCCGGTACGCACAGTGAAAAACGTCTATTTTATTCAAAATTAAAAGAAATGCACAACCCCAACCATATAAATTTAATATAATCTATTCATTGAATGTGTTTTCTATATGTGTACCAGGCGGTTTGTTTCTAGATGGTGTGGTTTTAGAGATATTTCACTTTTTCTGTATGAAGATTGCTCACGACCATTGACAATGCCTTGAGTTTGCCGGTACATTCAGTGCAAAACATTAGTTTTATTCAAAATTAATAGAAATGCACAACCCTAACCATATCAATTTAATATAATCTATTCATTGAATGTGTTTTCTATATGTGTACCAGGCGGTTAGTTTCTAGATTGTGTGGTTTTAGAGATATTTCACCTTTTCTGTATGAATATTGCTCACTGCCATTAAGTTTGCAGTGTGACCGGATGTTGTCCTGCAGCCAAGCAGCAAGCGCACTGACCTAAATACATGTGCTGATGTCATATGAAATTGGTCAATACATATCAGCATGTAGCAGCTAATGGCTGTTCCCTGCACATCAAAGGGGCCGACGAATAATAATATTCCCGGAGTATCACTTTGTGTAAGCCAACTGACAAGCTCTCAACAGTAACACTGTCGCAGGATTAATAACTGTGTAAGGCAGGCAAGCCTCCAAGATGGCGTAGCTTTAATGGCAAAGTCCGCAAAAAAACAATGTGGAGAGAGCCCTGTTGTGTGGTATTGTTTTGAGGAGGTTCTGTTTATTGTTATGTTATGTCCTAGCAACATCTAAGGTCATATCAGGACAGGTACCGACAGTGTGCACTCATGGCAACTTTATAGTGCTGTCCCACTGGGAAACCTGGCCACCAGCACCATGACCTGGTATCCCACTCAGTCACATTATCCTGACACTGAGCACACCAGTCCTTGCCCTGTCCTAATAATGCTGAGTGCCTGGCTAGGAAGCAACAAGTATACATTTTTAAGTCATTGGTTTGACTCAACCGGGGTTCAAACCCACGAGCCCACGATCTACCAGCACGGGAGATGGACGCTCTAACTCATTCGGCCATCGCGTCTGGTTTGAGGAGGTTCTAGTGAGTATGTATATATATATATGAAGAGCCCTTTTCCAAAATGCGATAAGCTCCAATCCAAACAAATGAGTTTGCAATGTCAAAACAAACTTTCTAGATCATGTTTTGCATTCTAGATCATGTTTTGCAAAAGAGCTCTTCATATGTAAACATACATGAAGAGCTCTTTATATATGTGCATAACTATTTTCCAAGACATGATCTATGAACTTGGTATTGGCATTGCAAACCCTTTTTTTTTTATTTGCCCCCTTATCCCGATTTTGAATGATATCCTTCCGCAATATCCAAGTGTCATATCCTTAATGCTGGAAAGCCTATGACAGTAATTTATATCACAACCCTATTACTATATTTAGAAAGGCAACAATGGGCCTGAGAGCAGAACATAGATGACTTCACAACAACTGATGAGTTGCTGTCATCAGCGCCACCGGTGGACAAGTAAGAAAAGAAAAGCAACTAGATATCATCCTCAATTCCTTACCTGGCAGGATTGTGTTGGGCATAAAGGGGCTGTCACACTATGAGGTATATCCTTAGCGTATGCCAACATATGTAATTTTCGACCAACACGTTGGTGTACATAGTCATATGGTATGTATATGTTGGGCATACTTTGGGTACATTCCGGGTACGTTGTTCTACGTTGTCTTACTTCGCTGTCCGTCGAGGCTCCGAAAAAATGTTGTGCATGCCCAAAATGTCCAATGTGTGTCGATTTGGGTACAATGTGTGTATGTTTGGGGTACATCGGCATACATTGGGCGTATGTTAGGGATACGTTGCTGCACGTTAGCCATGCATTCAGCCTGTTGGGAAAGTACAGTCTGCATACTTCCAATGGATGCATAACATATTCCTAACGTATTTCGAACGTATGCATGCCATATCTCCGGCATACTTAACATACATGCCATACTTTGAGTGACGGAGTAGCATACATAACATTGGTCAGCATACTGTGAGCATATGCACACATTTTGCAAATGTGTTGTGAGGCACATGAATGCTCTCAATAGGGCAGAGATACATTATGCATACATTACGTACGTTGTGTGTACATTGTGTGTATATTGTGTGTATGCCCATTTTTATATCCCTCGCAGCATGAAAAGTTCAGCAAATGCCGACCTATTTGAATTTGAATTTTTTTTCAACATGGTACACACACGCCGGCGCCATACATCATATTGTCACAGGGCCTTAAGACATGACACCACAACCAGTTTCATCCAGGTGTCTCTGTTCTGCACTTCCCTCTGGGATGTGCCAGACCCCAGTCCTGTCCATTCCGTGATGTTGTCTTCCCATCTCTTCCCTTCTCTGTCTTTTCTTCTTCCTCCTTTCACTGTGCCTTCCAACATGGCCATACCACTGAACTTTACTTCTATTAACGATCCTCAGACAATCTTTGGGTGATCGACTTGCCTAATGGATCATTTGGAACAGACTTCTTTGTTGAGAACCTCATTTTTGTCTGAGATGCATAGTATTTTGTGGGGGATAGATAAACTAACTTTCACTTAATTAATTTTGGATTGAACTGTCAAATTGAAAGAAGATATGGACTATTTTCTTCTCAATTGATGTTATTGTTTCTTGCTGTGACTAGCATAAATTGAAAGGAGTACCAGTGAATGGCGGTTAATATGACCTTTTGCTGGCGACAAGGTGTAACACCACCAATAGACAATCAATCAGGGTTTACATCCTACCACCATATACCGTCATATCAGGACAGGTACTAACTTGCAACCGTGAACATGCATGGCTACTTTATAGTGGGGTCCCACTGGGAGACCAGGTCGCCAGCACCAGGACCTGATATTCCACTTGGTCACATTATCCTGATACTGAGGTAACCAGTCAGTCCTTGCCCTGAGTGCTTTATTATATAAATGCGGGGCAGGGACAAACGGTATATCTATGATACTCTGGCTGTCCACCCTTAGCCCGGGAATTACACCGATGGAGGCGGTCGACCTGCAGACGGGACAAGAGACGGCGGCGGCTCGCAGCAGGCCCAGGAGATTCCCTCGGAAATCATTATGGAAATTAACACATTAGGCTCACATTAGGCTCACCTTAGGCGGGGGCAAAATAGCCGAATGGTTAAACTGGTGCTGTGACCAGTTAACAATGTATTAATGTGTTAATGTAGTAATGTGTTAAAAATGTATTAATGTGCTAATGTCTTATATAGTTCAAATGCGTATCTATATATAACACTATGATTTACGTTATTACCTATGTCGATTAAATATTTAAAATCATATTGAGCACATCTACTGACTGCCATCTTGTATTTGTGGTTCTTTCTCAGGTCACCAACTGTACGCCAATATACATAAGCACTGCAAACTGGAACACAGACATCAACCAATCGTTTATAATTGATTCATACCAAAGACATGTTTGCAGGGCTACCATTCATACCTACGCTATAGGTGGGAGGGGGTGACCATTTGATCTAAGTAGGGACAAATTGTGTTTTATTTAACCAAAAACATGCAGGTAGGTTGCCGGAAATCTTCCAGTCGAGCAACCAATGTTGCATTAAATTAGATTTCATACATATGCAAAAAACAGTTGTTCCAACTAATCAACAATTAAAATATTTACGGAGAATCAGATGTGTCCCTGTGTGTATGGGCAGATAGTAGGGGGTGATGCGCCGCCTGGAGGGCAGGAGGAGAAGCAGGGGAGTTGCTTGAGAGGCAGACCTCCAGCTCTCCAGGCTGCACTCCGATCTCCAGTAACCCAACTACACAATACCATATCAACAAGGGGTTTATAGGAGTAGAAGCAGGTAATATAACAATAATAATGAGGAGCAGGATAATTACATACATGAATAATATTTGCATAAGTAGTTTATACCTCACATAACCAATTATGCGCATATAAAAGCGCGGAATGGAATTGCATATTATTGTTCTGTATTTACTGATTAGGTGCCTTACTCTATGTCTGTCTCCCGCCCCTCACATGACGGGTGGCGCCGCCACCGGCACGAATCCGAAACAAAATGCTCTACTGTGCTCTTTTTTGTTTGGCCATTGTAATGATTGACACAAAACAGCACAGAAACGGTTACACTGAAAACACAAGGACATTTGCTTCAAAGCAATATGTATTCTATTGGGATTATGATACACCATGTACAAAACAAATCAGTTTATCCTGAGCAAATGCATAAGCAGATAGTATGTTGATCGTTACAATGGACAAAGTGTTGTCCCATATTGCTTAAGGGGCTGTCACATTAGGGTTTTTTGCGGGAGCGTATGGCGGCGTAGGCGCGTTACGTCATATACGTCGGCATACGCCGTATACGCTACTCATACGCTATGCATACGCTACTCATACGCTACTCATACACCACCAGATGCCGCCAGATGCCGGCTTATGTGAAGCGTATGAGGCATACACCGCCATACGCTTTCATAAATCTGTCCGTCCAAATTTTGTTGTGCATGCTCAAAAAAACTCGACCTATGAGGGCGTATGGCCCATACTGTCAAAAGATGTCACAGCATGCTCCCATACGCTCCTCATACGCTCCTCGTACGCTCCTCGTAGGTTCCACATACGCTCAAAACCACCCGAAAGGTCACCAAATGTCATCATAGGCCAGCATGCGCAGGACCTACGTAGGTTTTCAATACGCTCCCGCCATACGCCGTAATTTGACAGGGCCTTTAACACCTTTTGAGACAGACTCATATGTCCACAGGACAAGTGCCGTCAATGTTATACACTAATGACTCCTTGAATCTTTTCATGAACGGTTACGTCATCAGCTTGACTTGACCTCAGGATTCTGATGGCGCGACCCGCCACCTAGGAGGCAATCTCCTGAACTCATTCCTCCACCCGTCTGACTTTCATGCCAATTTTGCTGCTTTTAAGCAGGTCACGATTGGTGCCTGGAATAAGGACTGTTTCGGCCACCACTAGCTGCGTGTGGGGCGGGCTGCGGGGGGGGGGGGGGGGGCTTATGGCGGGTGGTCAGTGAATAGTGTGTGTGTTGAGGTGTGCAGGTTATCTGTAGACTGGGGGTTGCGGGGATCGGCGGGGGGAAGAGGGTGGGGGGGGGGGGGGGGGGAGGAGCTGCTTCGGCCAGGCCTCGGGGCTCGGGTCAATTTGCCTACGTCCACGGGGACCCATCGGGCCACAATGAGGCAGACTCCGGCTAAACGTGGCCGGCCCCCGAGGCCCGGCGCTCCGCCAATAGAACTCAATTTGTGCCGGTCTCATCTGATAAGGCTTGAAGTGATCGGCTTCAGCCACCCATTCGTACGGCCGCTGCCAAACACCAACACCGACGGAAAGCTAATCTCTGCCTGCTGTGGGAAGTAACACCCACCGCTCTACACACTCCCACCCCCACCCCACCCTCACCCCCACCCCCACCCCCACCCTCTCAACCACCCACATATCCACAGCACCACCCGTCCACCAACACACACCGCTCTACACACTCCCACCCCACCCCCACCACCACCCCCACCCCCACCCCACCGGTCTCAAACACCCACATATCCACACAACCACCCCTACACCAACACAAACCCACACCCATACACCCACACACTAACATACACCCACACACTCACATCACCATGCCCACACCACCACGTCCACAACACCTCGCCCACGCATGCACTGCTACACTCCCATCTACCCCACACACCCTCAACCACACACACCAACATCCACGGACATCCACACCCACACACCCACAAACCCACACCCACAAACCCACACCCACACGCACCCACCCACACACCCGCACACCCACACATCCACACATCCACACACCAAAACAGCAGAACACACCCACACAGCAACACACCCATATCCACTCACCCACACACGCATCAGCACACACCCACACACACATCCACCCCCACACATCACCATGCCCACACCACAACGTCCACCCCACCTCGCCCACGTATGCACTCCTGCCCTCCCATCCACCCCAGACACCCACACCAGCACACCCTCACACCCACACCAACACATCCACCCACACCCACCTACACCCACCCACACACCTGCACCCACCCACACACCCGCACCCACCCACACACCCGCACCCACCCACACACCCGCACCCACCCACACACCCGTACCCACCCACACAACCGCACACAAGAGACCCACACCACCACACCCACATCACCAAGTCCACACCATCATGTCGACACCTGGACTCCCGTTCACCCCCACACACTCACATAATCCCATACCTCTACACTCACACTCCAACTGCCCGTACATCCTATACTCACCCCCCACATCCACTCCCACTCCCACAAACCGATACCCCACATGGACCCACTCACACCAAACCCACCCCCACACTCCCACCCTACATACCCACAACCAGATATTACAACCCCCACGCGCATACCCACTACCACTCCCGCAAACCCACCCCGACATGGACCCACACCCCAACACAGACCCACCCCCAATACAGACCCACCCCCAACACAAACCCACCCCCACTTACCCATCACCACACATGCCCATCCATCCTTAAACGCGCACCCACCCAGCACAATACAACATGGGTAAGTTCAAGACACACACAACATAGCACTGGATAATATTGGCAAGTGAAAGTAACATGCACAATATGGCAAAAAAAGTGGCAAGTACACAAAAAAGCTTGTTTTATTTAACGACACCTCTAGGGCACATTGATTTTTATCATCAGCTATTATACATCAAACAAAAGGTCATTCTGACATATTTCTTTGGAGGAAACCCGCTGCCGCAAGGGGTCTTTTATATGCCCTTTCCCACATACAGGACAGCACATACCACAGCCTTTGATGAACCAGTTGTGAACCATTGGTTGGGAGAGAAAATAATCCAAACTGCAAATAGGTCCACTGAACAGGATCGATAGCATGACCTACACTCTCACAGGTGGACACTCTACCGCCTGAGATACTTCCCGTTCCCGTGGCAAGTACAAAAGACACAAATCAGGGCAATACAGTTTACCCTAATTAAGCGCGAACCAGTTTGTGGTCAACTCTGGCTGTTCTGAGAGCAGGAATGGGGGCGTTGGCGTGGGTGTGGGTGTGGGTGTGGGTATGGGTGTGGGTGTGTGCAACGGTGGTGGTGTGGATGTGTGTGTGGGTGTGTGAGGGATGGGTGTCGGTGTGGTTGTTGGGGTGGGTGTGTTGTAGGTGGGTGAGGGGTGGGTGTGGGAGTGGGTGAGGGTGTGGTGTGGTATCAATACAGGTTGGATTGCGTTTGGGTATGGTTGTGGGTGGGGTGTGTGTGGGTTCTGTGGGTGCGGGGTGACATAGGGGTGGGGCTGGTATGTGTATCGTTGTGGGTGTGGGTGTAGTGTGGGTATGATTGTGGGCGTGGCGTGCCTATCAATGTGGATGTGGATGTCAGTGTGCGTATGGGTATGGTTGTGGGTCTGGTGGGTGTATGTGGGTGTTTGTGGGTGTGGGTGTGGGTGGGTGGGGGTGAGTCCTGCTGAGATTATATTTATTTAGAGACTTCTATCCGTTCACATCTCTGTCCTTGTCATGTAGTTGTGTTCATAGCCACACAGATCGGATCAGCATACTATGGGTCAGGTGACCAAGTTGGGGATGGTGACGTAGGTTGGAACCACCCATACACCTGCTCTACTGTCATGAAGATTCTACATTCTCCCCATTTAGGCCCCTGTAAAACTACCCCGCTCTCACTGCTGAAAGGCCATCGAGCAAATATTGCTGAAAGTCTATATACCTCTCATCCTACTGAACAAACTGCAGCATATGTTATCTCCAAATATGGCATGATTTAAAAGCATCTAACGCTGCTGACAAATATGTCCTTACCAAAAGAATTGCGGAACACAGGCAGGATCGGCCTTAGGATGTGCGTTGTGCAATTGGAAAGATCTTTGACGCCCCACCCCCGATGTCTGTTTTAGTGAAATGATTAATAAGCCTGCCATGCTGTGGGGTTACAGAGGGCACTGGGCGCAGTTGAGAGCAATTTGGTCTAATTGGGTTAAAGTTAAACCCAGCCCTGGGTACAAAGACACCGTAGCCAGGAAGACTAGTGCCTTAGTTTTGAAAAATAGCTATTACAAAATATGTATACTGATGCCTCTTTTCAATATACATCATATATAAAATATGCAAAATAGCCATTGCAATTAGCAAACAGGCATTGATCAAATACAAAATACAAAACAAAACAATTGAGATAAATATTACCCACCCCCTTACACAGAATTATGACAAAAAAGCCATAGTGATGCCTCCCTTCAATATACATCTATCCACTTACCCACTTACTGAGAGTGACGTACATGATGCATATATTCAGAACTCCTTCATAAAGTACCCAAATAGCTAGGCAACCCTCAGCAATGCAGGCGCTTATTTACCCACCTACTCACAATGACGTACATTATGAATGTCCCGGATATATTCAGAACTCCTTTATAAAAGTACTCAAATGGCCAGGCAACCCTCAGATATGCAGGCGCTTATTTCCCCACCTGCTGGCAGTGACGTACTTCATGCACGGTCCCTGTGCATTCAGGCTGCGAAATTGGCGAGACCGGAAGTGAGCTGCGCCTGTGCTGCCCCCTGGTGTTGGTTAATGTTACGCCGCCTGCACCTGGAAGCGAGGCCTGATTCCTGCCCACAGTGTGGCGTTACGGTAAATGCGCAGGTATTAAATGGAACCTTCCACTCACCACACCTATATACAGTTATATATGTATATGTTTGTAAGAGCCACGCCTATATTATATATATATATATATATATATATATATATATATATAGGTTGTATTATTGTTATGCGAATATAAATATACTTAAGGGAATATTACTTATACTCCGTAAGATGCAACCCTGTAAGGGTGGTGCCATCTCAGCCAACCGCGCTTACCCCGAATGTTGACCAGTGTCAGTCGCACCGAAGGATCCTTTAAAACTACTCAATCCAATACCTCTTCAGATTGTCCTGCAGATAGATTTATATATGTAAGTATACATACCGAAAGAGAGGACGCCCTCGTCTCCTCCAGTTCAAGGATACCATCAAGAGAAACCTGAAGCTGAGAGACATTAAGACTGACTCATGGACACAACTCTCACAGCAGAGAGCTAAATGGAGAGCAGCAGTCAAGTACTGAAAGCAGTCTTTTTCGCATCGCAATCGACAGCATGACGATGATGATATATATTCATATATACATATATACACACAGGGTTCAGTTGTTGGAATTTTACGCCCTGGCAACAATAATCATGGCGATTTTATAGTGCTGCACCACTAGGGGACCAGACCACCAGCACCATGACATGATATCCCACTCAGTCACATTATCCTGACACTGAGCCAACCAGTCCTTGCCCTCTCCTAATAATGCCGATCGCCTGAGAGGAAGTGACAAGGATAAATTGGCAAGTCCAGGGTTCCAACCCATGTGCTCGAACACCACGATCTACCAAAACAGGAGACGGACGCTCAACTCATTCGGCCATCCAGTATGTACAATGTATGTAGGAACCACATCTGATCGTGCCAATGTCACCACCGCCATTTTCCTCTACAGACTTCCCAATAAACCAGTGTTCCCTTATTGGGGTCTTAGGCCCTCAGTACCATTAGTCGCTGAATAGAAATTGATTCTTTTTACGCAATATCTAAGCAATGCCGTGGTATAATTAGCGTCAATAGAGGTCTACAATCCCTTATCTGAAATTCTGAAATCCGAAAAGCTCTAACAACTTACATGTCTATTCCCACAGCAGATACATCAATTGCAGATTCCTGCCCACAGTGTGGCGTTACGGTAAATGCGCAGGTATTAAATGGAACCTTCCACTCACCACACCTATATACAGTTATATATGTATATGTTTGTAAGAGCCACGCCGTCTCCCATGCTGGTAGATCGTGGGGTCGTGGGTTCGAATCCTGGTCGAGTCAAACCAATGACTTAAAAATCAATACTTGTCCCTTCCTAGCCCGACGATTGGCATTACTAGGATAGAGCAAGGAGCAGTGGAATGAGGAAGACCAGTCGACTGCGACTGAAATTTCCCCTGCTTATACAACTAATGTACCAACAACAAAATGCTATTTATATTGTTTTCCTACAGCACATAAATAAACTGTAATACCATTTACAATCTTTCTTTATTCCACTTGGCCATGTGCAAAAGGTAAATAAATGTGAATATGTATCACTTGATGAGCAAAAGTAATGTATCCATGCCAATGAGTCCCATGTAGACTCTTTCCACTGCACATTCGTTCACAATACACGTGGGAGACGGACGTAGAGGTGATCGATGCTCACCTCCCAGACCGAACCCCATTCCTTTCGTTAACACTTTAAATATGTCAGCTCATTTGTACTACATAGATTCCACACATAGATTATTAACGAACCATCTGGCTGGACAAATGGCTATAGGCAGACTTGAGATTTTTACCTGTTGCAGTAGACTTGCTAATTATTAATAGAGATTAAAGGATGAGGTTAATTTGCAGTGTCCTTGCATTGACTCGATTGGGAATTGCATTTTTCAAAGAAGGTAGTCATTGCTGTGTGTTGGTTGAAATTATTGATTCTGGACAAATATGTGGCAATCGGAAAGGAAGAGGGGAATGTATAATTGTTAAACAATTGTTGTTTGTTTGGGTTTTACCTCCTGGTTACATCTAATGTCATATGAACATGCACACCGACTTGTGACAGTGCGCACTCATTGCGATTTTATAGTGCTGCCCGAATGGGATACCAGGCTGGCGCACACATTACCTCATTTCCCATTCAGTCACTTTATCCTGACACCAAGGTAATCGGTCCTTTCCCTATCCTAGTACTGCCGAGTGCCAGAGGAGGTTGCAACAGGCATCAAGTTATAACCTGAACCACTTGGTCACGACTGCCTTTGAGAAAGTGGTCTGGTGTAGTTTACACCACTGTGGAACTGTAAGCATGACTGTAAGCGATGGCTGAATGACTTGAGCGTCCACCTCCGGGTTTGAACCCTAGCTGACTTAACCATTTATACTGGTCGCTGCCTAGCCTGGTGCTTTGCATTACAAGTTTAACCGTCGGGCTATTCCACACCCGCTTAAGGCGAGCCTACGTGTTAATATAAATAATTGTTTCCATGTGAATGTCTTGTGCCTCCCGCCGCCGGTTGTCTGTCATCCTGCCAGCCTGACCCTTGACTAGCAATGTCCGAGGTGGAGAGTTTGACTCCTGACAGAACATGGGCAGAAGGCCCTTAATTAAATAAGATTATAGAGCAATCCAAATAACAATCTGAAGTTGACCATAGCGGTTAATAATATAAGTCTGGAGAATAGTAAAGAATGCAAGGAACGTTCATGTCACTTCTTAGGAGCTCACCCTTTTATTCTTACCTCTGACTAACAGAATGAATTGATCAATATAGCCTATGTTCTTAGTTAAATATAGTTCAACAGTAGAATGTATGTTATGACTGAAATCCCCTCCCATATAATTAAGTTAAATAAGTTTGGAATTTCCATAATAAAGGCCTAAATCTCGGCTAAAACATTGGATCGTGCAAAAACATGTCCGATGGGTCTGGGTCCAAATGCCCGACCTTCTATCATTGCTAGGATAGTCACAATCGACGTATCCAAGCAAGACTTTACAGCAGGGAACCCGGCAGTTGCGAGCCCACGCAAATAATAGCAAAATGCGTGCCCGCACAAAATGCGAGCCCGCACAAATAATCGGTCGAGTAGTCTTGCCCACTTCACAAGTATAGGGCAAGGAGCAGTGGAATGAGGAAAACCAATTGTCCGTGATTGACATTTCCCCTGCTTAATCAAGTGATGTACCCAAAAGAAAAGAATCCTAGAAGGGCCTTTTTGCCCAAGCACAGATAAATAAACACACATACATTCTTTTTCCTTTACATAGTACATAGTACATATATTTATATATTATGTGGAATATAATATGAAAGAGATTACACATATATTATTTATCGGCAGGCACTGTCAGTCCACTCAGTGCTCGGTCATGAGTGGCCTGGACTACCAGGCTTGCGCTTAAGATGGCAAACCCCGGCTCGATCCACTCACATGGGAGCGCAAGATCTACTATCTATCATCTGCCCTTTGCTTCCAGATTTTTTTCCAATCTGAATTAAAATATGGTAGGCTATTATTGTATGGCCAACCAGAGTCAGGTCAGCATTCTCAACCAATCATACTTGTGTTGTGTTTCTGTACATCATTGATCCAAATAATATCATGTATATTCATTTTGTTCAATTAAAACATATATACATATAGAAATATATAGAAATAAAGATATATGTTTCTCAGTACAGTGTCCCAAGTCCTTAAGTCACCCGGGTAGATATTTTGGATAAATCGCAAACAAAATTAGCATAAATAACTTGGGCGGATTCCTGCAGTTGCTATGGTTTTTATGTAGTGTCTGATACCTTCATCATGCATCATCATGCTGTCGGTCGCGATGCAACAAAGACTGCTTTCATTACTTGACTGCTGCTCTCCTTTGTGCGGTTGTACATTTTATGAAAGCTGCCTGCAAAAGTGTTGAAGTGCTGCTGGCTTTTGCAAGTTACCAGCGGCACTCTCTCAGGGAGCAAATAGAGGTTTCACACCGGCAAGAACATGTCAAGACAGGCGCAAAACTATTTGTCCCTGCAGTGGCTGGTCGGGAGATATTGGGAGTTCCATACATCAACCGCCCTTAATGCTGCCGCAGTGACATGGTTTTCTGTTTAGGGTTTGCTCCCTTAGCCTTCGGTTCTGTCAAGAACCTGTACCACAAGGCAGTGGTTTACAACTCTGCAGGGCAGGGGCGTTAAACTCCCTGAGGTATTGCTATGCCTGCAATACCTGCATACCACAGTCTGATACCTTAAGACTACAAATTATAGTACAATAAAGCAGCTAGAAGTGTGATGGATGATGACCGTGTTTGCGTCAGAGAGTGTCATTAATTTTGGTAATGATAACATATAGCCACGAGATCAGCCCCCAGCCCCCCCCCCCCCACACACAAACCTAAGCATCAGCAGCTGCCTATGTAGTGTTCTCATTAGGCTTGGTTAGCCTTAAGATAAGGACGCGGTGTAATGATTTCAATTTCCCCCCTTTCCAAGTTCCCCCCGGGAATCTGAAAACGTTTTTGATTTCCCTCCGGTGAAATTGAAAAGTTTTCAGATTCCTGGGAGGGAAATTAAAAACAGTTTTCAGATCCCTCTCCCTATTTTCAAATTCCCCCCTCTGGGAATTTAAAATTGTTTAACAAACTTTAAAAAAACGTTTTAAAATTCAGATCTATAATATTTTTTTCTTTGCCATCTTGGATACTTTTTGTGTCATTTGGGGTGAAATGTGTTTTGTTGTACTAGTAATAATTTCCATTATGCTATTCTCTGTGTATTATTATATTTGTCATGAAAAATTAAAATAAAATACAAAATAAAGAAAATTTCGCAAAAATGTGTGGAGGGAAAGTTAAAATGAGGGAGAGAAAAGGAAAACGTTTTCAAATTCCCGTGGGATGAATTTTAAAACGCTTTCAAGTTCCCGTGGGGGAACGTCAATCAGGGTTGAATTTGAAATCTTTACACCGGCACTATCAACAATATAGAGGCTGATAACAATATTTGTTTAACATAAACATGACTAATTTTAAAACACCTATTAAATAGCTCTCTCTATATATATACATATGAGAGATGATCGACCGTTGGAGTCGGTTCCCAGGAGGAGGGAAGCAGAGAGTGCCCAGTTACAGGGGGCCCTACGATAATAACGGGTGTTTCGAAGCGAACGGTGTCTGGAGTAGGACACCGAAAAACGATCTTGTTGGATATACACATTTATTAAAAAAATGATATAACACAGATATATAAAGGGATGTGAAACACAATGCATGTATGCATAGGGCTATGGTATGCTGATATTGAGTATATGGGTATTGTAGTATTGTACAGCGGCATTGACTAAGTATATATACTGTAGAAACGTATTATTCCTGGGTATTCAATAACATTATTGCATATGATAATTGTCGATCTTGCTGGCAACATGGGTAATCAAACAAAGCGGAGTCATATACCTATTCACTGGCCAATGGTACCACCTGTATTGAAATCATAACACTAACTCTATAAATTGACCCTTACCCAGCTGAGCAGGTCTTTTGTAACTACGCCAAGTAACCATGGACGACAACTAACAAATTTGCATGTGTAAATTAGATACGACATCAGCAACCAAAAGCTACTATGCAGTTACAAAACTGGATGTAGTCTCAACGTTTCAAGCTCTGGCCAGCCACTATATAAGGCCCGCATAACTGGAACTCTGCCATTTCGACTTGGTGGCGGACGGCGATGGACCTCTCATATTCTGCCATCCTGCCCACCCCACAATAAGAGACTAGAACTATAGGGTTAAATCATCTCGGGGCCTTTTCTCATTATACTCAAGCATGTACGATTGTCATTTTCTGTTCATTAAAAAAATCCAAATATATACTATTTATCCGTGTTTGCATTGTTCAATTATGTCAGCATAGGCACTGCATAGATAGTAACACAAATCATACATATATACATATCGTTTCTTGTTTGTTTTCAGGATCGGATATGGGTGTATGCTGCAAAAGAATAATTGATCTATATGTACCATTTGATTATTATGCATTGCAATTTTCTTGGAGGATTTTCCAGAGAGTATATCGATGAATTCAATAATTGCATAGGGGTTTCAATTGTAAAAGAATATTACATATGGTTATCCCAGAATGTTAGTGCATATTTACATCGGAGGACTTCTATGTATTGAGTTAGATATATACATTTGAACAAGAATATTATAGCCATTTGGTTCTCCCACATGCATATTCAGCACATCAATAACAATTTCATTATTATAGCAACAGTTGTATATCTATATTTAATTGGGTAATTTCATAAGTTATCACAGCAGAAACAGGCTGCAGTAAACAAAAAACGTGACGACCGGAAGTCATAGAAAATGACCTATATACACCGCTGACCGCTCATTCCGGAAGTGGACAACTAGGTCTCGTCGCGCAGAGACGCACCCGAAGCGTCGTTTCTGAAGAAAGTGTCACGAAATAATGGGGAGCGGGGGTCTGGTGGGAGATAGGTGGGTGGGGTTGGGGGTTGGGGGTTGGGGGTTGGGGGTTGGGGGTTGGGGGGGGGTGAGGGATGGGGTGGGGGGAGTGTGCGGGCAACCCGAGTAAAAGCGACATGCAGGCTGGCAAACCCAGGGCTGTCTGTCAGTGCAGCGAGTTCTGTAACCGGAAGCGGAAATAGTAGCAGGCGACACGCGCGGGTCACGGTACGCGCGAGGCAATAACTCGGGCCGCTCCTAACAATAACAACACTGCGCGTGGGCAGGGCAGGGCAGGGTGCGCGCGTGCGCACTGTATGGCACGAGGCGGGGTAGCGTTCCATTGGTAGGCTGTCGTTTCAAAAGTGGACAAATTCAACAGTGTTCGCGAGATTTCATGGGAAATCCATTTGCAATGAATGCTGCCTAATCCAATGAAGGTATGTACTTTCCAAAATCTGAGACCAGACGGGATGGCCGAATGAGTTGAGCGTGTGTCTCCCGTTGTGATAGATCATGGAATTCAAACCAACGCGTTTGAACCCTGGTTGAGTCAAACCAATGACTTAAAAATTTGATACTTGTCGCTTCCTAACCAAGTGCTCGGCATTATTAGGATAGGGCAAGGACTGATTGGATGATCAGTTTCAGGATAATGTGACTGAGTGGGATATCAGGTCATGCTGCTGGCAGCCTGGTCTCCCAGTGGGGCAGCACTATAAAGTCACCAAGAGTGTGCACTCTCACAAGTCAGTACCCATCCTGATATGACCTTAGATGGTGCCAGGACGTAAAACTCCAACAACCAACCAACCTTACACACACTGGCTGAGAGGGGGGCGGGGGGGGGCGTTGAGGGCAGACTAATTTAACACAGAAGAGGTGTTAATTGAACAATTGGAACCTAATTCTCTCTGGCGCTCAATTCAAAGGGGTGATATTTTGTATGGTTTCACTAGAGATCACTCTGATCTCAGAAATTAAATATTCCTTTGAAGATGCAGCCTGAATTACTGCATTCATAATTAATATAACTGGCTACACCAAGTTGGTTACGGTCCTGCACCCACCCCACCACCTCTCTCAGCAGCGATAATGAAAGGTTGCCTGCATCTTTATGTAAGGGATAAAGTACTTGTGCAAATATTATTCACCTATGTAATTCTCCTGCTTGGTTATCAAAGTTGCATAGTCCGATGGTTTTGCGTTTTGGTAATTTTTCTGAGATAAATATATTAAATTGATATCTACCTTATTTCAGGTTGAAGTAACTTTTATTTTAAATGGATAAGTTTTGAAATATTTGAAATTCAATCACATAAACTTACTTTTGGCAAGCACACCAAAACCCTGACACCATAGGCTTCAACAGTAACAGGTTCTATCAAAGTGTCTCAATGTTCCCTTCTATGTGGCAATGAATGCTTAATCTGTGCATCAATATCTTAGTTAGGCATGTAGAATTAAATGTATATCATTATTTTGGTTTTGAAAATGTGATGCTTCATCGGACTATGCAGCTTTAAATAGACTTGTTCGATTTGCTGCATCTATTCCTGTAACCTCCTTAGATATGTTCTTGGGTAGTCTGGGTTACTGGACGTTGGCCTGCCACCTGGAGAGCGGAAGGTCTGCCATCAAGCATTATAAGGTCACTATGACCTTGCACTGCCAGAAATCGGTGCCCGTCCTGATATGAGCATAGATGTTGCAAAAATGTAAAACTCCAACAACCAACCGACCGGTCGTGTATAGATAATGTGTTGTTGGCACTGACTTGATGGAGAAAAGAACGGGATCCCGCCTGAGGGACAGAAAAACGTCAGCAACGACCATCTCCTGGTCCAACCCATATTCAAGATCCACTCCCCTCACCCTCATTGCTCCAGCACATTCGCAGTGCCGAGGGTAATTACGCCTCGCCGAGGAACAATGTTCCCTCCTGAACGGGCCTCCCATAATCCCTCACGGCTGACGGAGGGCGTAGCCCCCTACCTCCACCCCACTCCCACCCCACCACCCGCCCACGTGATCCAATTCCGACTTGACCATCGGTCAGTTTTTGACTCTAAGTTCGGACAGTTGAGCGTGGGTCATTTGTCTACGTCACCTGGCCTCCCACGCCCCCCCCCCCTCACATTCCCTTACAGCCCCATCCTGACCCCCTCCTCGTCCACCTCCATCCCTACCAGCAGCAACACACTCCGCCTCGCCATTTTGTTCCGCTCGTGATTCACCCTTCCTCCAGACCATGTTGACTCCACACCCTCTCACCCCCGCCCATGCCCCGCCCCCCCGCCCCCGCCCCAGCTTCCTCCATTCCCCGCCCCACACCTCCTCCCCATCTTGTTCTGGTTGTGATTCACTCTTCCTCCAAACCATGTTAACTCTACACCCTCCCGCCCCCGCTCCTGCCCCCGTCCCCGCCCCCGCTCCAACTCCCTCCACCGCCTCCACCCCGCCTCAGCCCCCTCCATCACCCGCCCCCACGCCTCCTGTCTTTTTTGTTCCGCTTGTGATTAAGCCATTTTAACTCCACACCCTGAATCCCTCGTCCCCTTCACCCCCGCCCCGTCAAGCCCCCCCCCACCCCCCCCCCACCCCACCCAACCCCACCCCTCCTGTGACCGGGCGCGGTGGCCCAATATGTAGAGCGCGGGCCTCGCGCGCGGTAGATCGGAAGTTTGGTTCCGGGCGAATCAAACCAATGACTTATAAAATTGATACTTGTCGCTTCCTAGCCAGGCGCTCAGCATTAATATGATTGAGCAAGGACTGGTTGGCACAGTGTCAGGATATCAGGTCGTGGTGTTAGTGGCATGATTTCCGACTGGGGCAGCACTACCAAGTTGCCATGAGTGTGCACTGTCACAAGTCAGTACCCGTCCTGATATGACCTTAGATAAAACTCCAACAACCGAACAAAATCTTGTTCCATGTGTGCGTCTTCTGAGATATATCTGTTCCCCCTTGTGTGTAAGCAGGTCCCATGCCCTGTCCGATGCCTGTCATACCATTACATCAGCGGCCAGACATGCCTGTGTGGCAGCACTATAAAGTCACCACGAGTATGCACTGTCACACATCGCTGTACATCGTGATATGACCACATGCGTGTCTAGGAGGCAAAAGCCCCAGTAAGCAAAGCGGAAACCGTTGGTTGATTTGACTTACTACGGAATCGAACCCATAACCTGCTCATACAACCTGTATCCACTCAAGCGTATCCACTCAACGTATACATTCAATCATCCTAGCCAACCACCCCCCTCCGACCCCACCCCATCACGACAACATTCCAAGAATCGTCGAATGCTTAAGCCTCCCCAACCCCCAACCCCCACCATCACCGTACTTCTCCGGTCACACTCCTCCACCCACACACCACCAGCACCCCTTTCCCCACCCAAACCCACCCACACCCACAAACCATCACCACACCATTCCAAGAATCGTCGAATCTTAGCCTCCAGAATCCACACCCCCACACCACAACCTCACCCCCACCGTCACCCCATTACACCCATCTCACTAACCCACCCACCCACCACCAGCACTCCTTTCCCACCCACACACCACTGACCCACACCCACCCACACACCATCACAACCCCATTCCAAGAATCGTCGGATCTTAGCCCCCCAAGATCAACACACACACCACCACCTCGCCCCCACCTCCACTCCCTTTCCCACCGACTCTAACAAACCACCAAGCACCACCACCCACCACCATAACCCCTTTCCTGGACCCCACACACCCACACCCACCCACACCCACACACCACTACCAACAAGTCCCCTTTTCAAAACCCCACCCCACTTCCATCACCAAGTCCACCCCAGTCCCACCCCACCCCCACCTCCACAAGCTTCCACTATCAAGACCACCCCTTTCCCAACCACACCCACAGACCCCCACACAACACTTCTACCACCCTGTTGCCAACACTCCACCCACAACCTCACCCATCCACCAACCCCTTTTCCAAGAACCGCCTAATCTTAGTTAATGTCAAAGGGAATCTTAATTACCCCATTACCCTGTTGAATTGCGCCAAGCCCCCACACTCCACATCCCACACCCCCATAGCCCCCATACACCCACATACCCACAATGAGAAAAGCAATTCACATCTCAAAGCGAGTGAAGAAAACCTCTCTACCAACTTTAGAAATCCCCCGTATCTATACAGACATTCATTTTTGGATTTATTTCTTAAAGAAGAATGCCAATATGAAATGGTTCCGCCCCGGCATCCTTCTCTATTAAAGCCGTCGATAGCAAGCCAAGGTGTGGATCGCAGAGGTCAAGAGGTCAATGATGGCTGAGGTGGCTGGGTGTGAACTGGGAGCCCCAGACTGTAAGGGCTCCAGCATCAGTTGCCATTGTAGTTCACTCTGAAAAGAAAAGACCCGGTCACATACACGTTACTGGACAGAGTTGAACGTAGTGGAGGCTACCGTAGTTGAACGTAGTTGAACGTAGTTGAACATAGTGGAGGCTAACGTAGTTGAACGTAGTGGAGGCTAACGTAGTTGAAAGTAGTTGAACATACTGGCATCCCATTTTCTCTGTGAGTTCCAAGTTAATCTTTGGACATGTCAAATAGAAATGTTAGAGGCTAACACACTGTGGCAAAGTCCCCATACTCTTAATGTACCTTATCATACTCTAGCATACTCTAGCATACTCTAGCATACTTTAGCATACTTGGATGTAGTTTACCGTAGTGAAGCCTAATGTATGTTGAACGTAGTTGAACATAGTTTAACGTAGTTGAACGTAGTTGAACGTAGTTGAAAATACTTGAACATAGTTGAATGTAGTTGAACATTGTTGAATGTAGTTGAATGTACTTGAACGTATTTGCACATAGTTGAATGTATTTGAATGTAGTTGAATGTATTTGAAGGTATTTGAACGTAGTTGAAAGTATTTGAATGTATTTGAACTATTTGAATGTATTTGAACGTATTTGAACGTATTTGAACGTAGTTGAACGTGTTTGAACATATATGAACATGGTTGACTATATTTGAATGTAGTTAAATGGAATTGAACGTACTTGAAGGTAGTTGAAGGTAGTTGAATGTAGTTGAACATCCCAGCATCCATGCCATAACATATAGGTTTAGTCCGTACTACAACAACATGCCGTTACCCTTAACATATTGTTCAAGCAATATGTTTAACATGAGGCAGTGCTTTAGATGGAGAGAACAAAAATTCACCGCGTCTTTGAATCATACTGGCTTTTCATTGGAAAACTCAATAGTGGAGCAGGTTGGATTATTTTGTTCAGATGGGCTTGTTTATTTAAAGCTGCATAGTCCAATGGTTTTGAGTTTCTGTCATTTTTCTGAGATGAATATTTTGAATTGATTGTTATAATCTACCTTACTTTAGTTTTAAGTAACCTTTATTTTAAATTGCTAACTTTTAAGATATTTGAAATGTAAATATTTACAATTAGTTTTGGCAGGGTGATGTAATGATTAGCAACCTGACCCGGAATGAAAGAGATGTGGGTTCGATTCCCGCTCTAGGCGCAATATTTCCCATTTTCATCACCCTCACGACAATATGTTGTCCTTAATTTTGATATACATGTCAACATTAATGTACCATATTTTAACTTGAAATATCTCCAAAATTAGCCATTTATAATGAAATTTACGTCCAACCAAAGTTAGGAGGATCATAGCAACTGTGTCACTTTAACATTTATTGCTGCACAAAAGGAATTTTAACACAATTTTACAGAAACTGGCCGAAGACAATGGCAACCAATCCAGAATTTTGAGATTCAAATCTAAATGAATGTCGCGGGAATTCATTTAAGATCTATTCATAGGTAATCTATGAAAATATCACTTAATTAAAGTTAAAATAGGTAATAATGATAGATCTAATATTTTTAATTAAAAAAGAAAAAAGGAAGAAAAACATCAGATAACCTCAGTCATCAAACATTGCAACCTTAACCAAGCGAATCCAAGATGTTGACATTCAAATCTAAGTGACTGTTGGAGGATTTCATTTCAGATATCCTCATATTTAATCCATTAAGACATAAGTTAATTAAAGTTAAAGTAGACTATATTGATAAATTTAATATTTTAATTTTAAAATGTATGTAGAAAAAATCCATGGGAAAACCTCAGTCATCAAACGATGCAACTTTGACCAAGCAAATCCATGACTTTGGCATTCAACTCCAAGTGATTGTTGGAGGATTTCATTTTAGATATCCTCATAGTTAATATATTAAAATATAAGTTAAATAAAGTTAAGTAGATTCTAGTGACACCTTTAATATTTTTATTTTAAAAGAAAAATATGGGGAAAAAACATGGGACAGTCATCAAACAATGCAATTTTGACCAAGCCAATCCAGAATTGTTACATTCAACTATAAATAAATGTTGGAGGATTTCATTTAAGATATCCTCATAGTTAATATATTAAACCATTAGTTAATATTTGTATTTAAAAAGAAAAATATGGAAACACACATGGGAGAGCCTCAGCCATCAAACAATGCAATTTTGACCAAGCCAATCCAGGATTTTGCCATTCAACTCTAAACAAATGTTGGAGGATTTCATTTAAGATATCCTCATAGTTAATATATTAAAACATATGTTAAATAAAGTTAAAGTATATTCTAATGATACAATTAATATTTAATTTTAAAAGAAAAATATGGAGAAAAACATGGGAGAACTTCAGTCCTCAAACAATGCAACTTTAACGAAGCCAATCCAACATTTTGACATTCAACTTGTAGTGAATGTTAGAGGATTTCATTTCAGATATCATCATAGTTAATATATCAAAGCATAAGATAATTAAAGTTAAAGTAGATTCTAATGATAAATCTAATATTTTTATTTTAAGAGAAAAGTAAAAGAAACACATGAGAGAAGCTCAGTCATCAAACAATGCAACTTTAAACACGTCAATACCTCTTCAGTTCAGGCCAACACTAGATCAACCAAGACCACATTCTGGTTTTTATAAAATTGACTGGTCTTGGCTATTGATTACCGCACCCTTTAGGAGGCGAATGGCCTACACCGTGGAGCAGTAGAAGGTTTCAGTTCGCCGCCTTAGAGCCAGGTTTAACGCCGGCTACAGTCAGTGGCTTATCTCCATGGATGAGTGAGCAGGTCACTCGACCGTGGAGCATCCCACCAGCAGGCCCCCGATGCGCATGGCTATTCACACGGCGCAGCGCATTCTGGGATGGATGGATGGGGCCTGTTTTACCATGGTTACTGGAGGGCCCCCATTGTCATTGCAAACCAATGCATTTTGTCGTTTATTACGTCTTTGCTATTTGTTTATTACTTATTTGCTATTTGTTTATTACTTATTTGCTATTTGGTTATTAGTTTATTGGTATTTGTTTATTGCTTATTAGCTATTCTTATTTGCTATTTGCTTATTACTTATTTTCTATTTGTTTATTACATATTTGCTATTTATTTATTACTTATTTGCTATTTGTTTATTACTTATGTGCTATTTGTTTCTTACTTATTTGCTATCTGTTTCTTACTTATTTGCTATTTGTTTCTTACTTATATGTTATTTGTTTCTCACTTATTTGCTATTTGTTTATTACTATTTTTGCTATTTGTTTACTATTTATTTACTATATGTTTATTACTTATTTACTATAAGTTTAGTACTATTATTTGTTCTTAAATTTGTTCAGTACATTTGTTGATTAAGCAGTGGGAAATTTCAATCACGAACAATTGGTCTTCCTCATTCCTAGCGCCAGGATAGGTCGCGAGAAGTATACATTTTTAAGTCGCTAGTATGACTTGGTAAGGGTCTCGACTGGCCACGCCTCCTATTGTTGTCCATCTGTCTAACTATTCATATGTCTGTACCAGTCTAACATAATAAAACAATATATATGCCATATTTACAACTTGGATAGAATTGAAGAATGATGCCTAGATTTTGCAGGGATTCTACGTTTTTACTCTTAATGTACTCTAGTGTACTCTATTGTACTGTAGCATACTCTAGCATACTTTAGAATACTTGTAGGACTGTAGTGTAGGCTAACATACGTTGAACGTAGTTGAACGTAGTTGAACGCAGTTGAACGTAGTTGAACGTAGTTGAATGTAGTTTAACATAGTTAAGCGTACCGTGCCGTAACATATTTATCAATACCAACACCTGCCATACCTTAATGTTTTTCACCGCAATTTAATGTACTTACACCACTTTTGACCTACGTTTATCTATCCTACATTCAACTAGGTTCAACTATGTCCAACTATGTTCAACTACATTCAACGACGTTCAACAACGCTCAACGACTTTCAATGACGTTCAACTACGGTGTATGTGACCAGCGCTTAAAGCTCTTATTCGGTGAATAATGGTATTTCGGATTTGTGTCGGGTGAGCATTTGGCAAAACACAACATGGAGGGTGAGTGGAGTATTGATGCTATTCAGCGATGATAAGTCATTGCTGTCTGCCCCTCAAAGCATGGCCAAGTCACCATCTTCCTCATCCTCCTCATCCAGGGGACAGTTTTTCCGACTGGCTATATATGGATCGGATTCTCCATCCCGACACACACACCTCCCTCCCACATCCAGTTACCCAGCCACCCACATACGTACACAGCTATGCAAGTACACACGCAATATTACACACCTAGCTACACCTGCACACACCCAGCAACCAAGTACCCAACCGCTCAACCACCCATCATCATCATCATCATCATCATCATGCTGTCGGTCGCGATGTGACAAAGACTGCTTTCATTACTTGACTGCCGCTCTCCATTTAGCTCTCTGCTGTGAGAGTTGCGTCCATGAGTCGGTCTTAATGTCTCTCAGCTTCAGGTTTCTCTTGATGGTATCTTTGAACCGGAGACGGGGGCACCCTCTCTTTCTGTAGCCAGAAGACAGTTGAGAATAGAGGATCTGCTTTGGTAGCCTGTCTGATGACATCCTCATGAGGTGTCCAGTCCACCGGAGATTCTTTTTGATCAGAAGATCTTCCATAGAGGGCAGCCCCATCCGTTCGAGTATTTCCTTATTCGTCACTTTGTCCTTCCAGGTTAGCCTCATGATTGAACGCAGATGTCGCATCATGAAGGCATGCAGCTTTTTCACCTGCTGTCTGTACACTGTCCAGGCCTCGGCTCCGTATAGTAGGGTGGATAGCACGATTGCACGGTAGATCTTACCTTTGACCCGAATGGACACATGGTGGTTGTTCCAGAGTCTCTGGCGTAGTCGGCCGAAAGATGCGCTAGCCTTGGCCATCCTCCTCTGTATCTCAGCATCAATGCGTCCATCACTTGATAGCATTTCATGAAAGCTGCCTGCAAAAGTGTTGAAGTGCTGCTGGCTTTTGCAAGTTACCAGCGGCACTCTCTTGGGGAGCAAATAGAGGATTCACACCGGCAAGAACATGTCAAGACAGGCGCAAAACTATTTGTCCCTGCAGTGGCTGGTCGGGAGATGTTGGGAGTTCTATACATCAACCGCCCTTAATGCTGCCACAGTGACATGGTTTTCTGTTTAGGGTTTGCTCCCTTAGCCTTCGGTTCTGTCAAGGCCCTGTACCACAAGGCAGTGGTTTAGAACTCTGCAAGGCAGGGGCGTCAAACTCCCTGAGGTATTGCTATACCTGCAAGCTCCCTGAGGTATTGCTATACCACCCACACTCCCACTTACTCACCTAAGCTACCACAATCACACTCACTCACACCTACACACCTACATACCCATACTTATCGAATCACCCAGCTACACACACACATACACTCACATCTACACAATCACAATGACACCCACTGACACCTACACGCCCACACCTACACACTCACCTACCCAATCATCCAGCCACACACAAATAGATATACATACACACCTACACACCAACCAGCCACCCTATTACTCAACCACCCAAACTCACACATACGCTATCACACTGACACCCATTGACACCTACACACGCACACCTACACACTCACCTACCCAATCACGCAGCCACACACACCTAGATACACATACACACCTACACACACCAACCAGCAACCCTATTACTCAACCACCCAAACTCCAAACTCACACCTACACTATCACAATGACATCCACTGACACCTACACACCTACACACCCACACCTACACAATCACCTACCCAATCACCCAGCCACACACACCTAGATACACATACACACCTACACACACCAACCAGCAACCCTATTACTCAACCACCCAAACTCCAAACTCACACCTACACTATCACAATGACATCCACTGACACCTACACACCTACACACCAACACCTACACAATCACATACCCAATCACCCAACCACACACACCTAGATACACATACACACCTACACTCACCAACCACCAACCCTATTACTCAACCACCCAAACTCAATGCAATATAATCTGTTACTGGGGAAGCCTATCGGGGCAGAATGTTGAACGGTACACCACAAATAATGGTGTTCGTTTTCACATTCAAGTATGTGAAAAGATTAAGGTTAAAACATAAATAACAGGACAATTACTACTTAATAGCGATGATAAGTCATTGCTGTCTGCCCCTCAAAGCAATGGCTAAGACTCAAAAACCATCGGATTATGCAACTTTTACTTTGTGTAATCCAATGGCTTTGAATGTGTGTTATTTTCGGCGATTAAATATTATTAGGTTGGTTACAATAACATATCTTAATTTAGTGTGCTTTGACGTCCAATAGCCGATGCTAATGTCGGTGGGGTGATGAACATGGGAGATATTGCGCCTAGAGTGGGACTCGAACCCACATCTCTTTGAATTCCAGGCTAGTGTGCTAACCAACCATTAGACCCCCTAGGCTCCCTGATATCACCACACTACCCATGCCTACCTGTCTATGTCGTTACTTGTCTGAGAGGTCAGTGCAGACCACTACACTCGCCCCCCTGGAATTATAAGTCTTTTAATGCTTACAATTACATACATATAGGCAATTCACTTACACTTACATACACAGGATAGGTTCAACAATGATACAGTGCATAGCTTGTACAGGATCATGGTCATGGCAACCAGTGTTGTGGGGGTGATGAAAATGGGAAATATTGGGCCTAGAGTGGGACTTGAACCCACATCTCTTTGTATTCCAGGCCAGTATGCTAACTATTACACCACCTAGGTTCCCTGATATCACCACACTACCCACACCTAGCTGACTATTTGGTTACTTGCCTGAGAGACTACTACACTAACAATAAATAAAACACACTTTCTTTTTTAATTAGTGTCATATAATTTTGCTGTAAAATAGCGATTGTGTGAGGTATTTTATGTGTAAACACGAATATTAATCTTAGCCTAAATTAATTGTACTTGTCAACATTCTGACCCCCATAGGGTTCAACAGTAACATGTTCTAGCAAACTGACATAATATTAAGATGTCCTACTATGTAACAACATACTGCTTAATTGCATCATGCTTTGCTTGGTTGTTGGAGTGTTGCGTTCTAGCAACATTTAAGGTCATATCAGGACAGTCATTCTTATAGATATCAGGACAGTCATGCTTATACATGCTTAATAATTGCACCTATATCTAAGTTGGATATCTAAGTTCAAATCTAAGTAAGACTGTTGCTTTTGATAAATGCGCTCGTATGACCTCATATGTTGCCAGGATGTAAAACTCCAACAACCAAACAGCTTGTATCGGACTGTGCAGCTTAAATGAATGCAACAGATTGTTGCTCACGACCTCCACGTTCCCCACCCCCAACCTGTCCCAGTGCACCCACCTTATGTGTTACCAGGACGTAAAACTCCAACAACCAACCAGCTTATATCGGACAGTGCAGCTTTAATGAATGCGCGACCAAACCTGAGGATTCCTCAACAACAGATTGTTGCTCACCCACTCCACCCCCCCCCCCCCGCATCCACCCAGATGTCCCAGTCCGCCACAACCCCACACCCACACGCACACCCACACCCCCACACACACACCCATATCCTGCCTCGCCGGTCGCTAATTCGGGAGCGGCACAATGAAGATAGATAGGCTCGGATTAAGTCATCTGGTAAATGGATTAAGGGATAACTTTCCTTTACAGCCTGCGCACCCGTTCACTCCCCCCCCCCCCTCCCACACACACACATC
This sequence comes from Branchipolynoe longqiensis, assembly GCA_030323885.1. NCBI lineage: Eukaryota > Metazoa > Annelida > Polychaeta > Phyllodocida > Polynoidae > Branchipolynoe > Branchipolynoe longqiensis. Next base: position 10,961,000 of record CM059188.1, on the reverse strand, counting down.
CTCCACCTTCCCCCTCCTCATCCCACTCTCCACCTTCCATCTCCTCCAGCCCCACCCTCTACATCCACCCTCCTCACCCACACCATCCAGCTCCCCCCACTCCCGCCACACCCTCCACATCTCCTCCACCCTTCCCAGCCTCACGATCCCTATCCTCCCCCTCTCCACATACCCTGTCCTCCTCCTCCCGAACACACCCTCCACCTCCCCTCCTCCTCCGCCCCCATCCTCCGCCTCCCCTTTCCTCCTGCCCCACCTTCCACCTCCCTTTTCCCCCACCCTACACCTCCCCTGTCATCCTCCTCCACCCTCCCCCTCCCCTCTCACCCTCCCCCACCCTCCACCTCCCCTCTCATCCTGCCCCACCCTCCACCTCCCCTCTCATCCTCCCCCACCCTCCACCTCCCCTATCATCCTCCCCACCCTCCCGCTCCCCTCTCATCCTCCCCCACCCTCCACCTGCCCTGTCATCCTCCCCCATCCTCCACCTCCCCTCTCCTCCGCCCCCATCCTCCGCCTCCCCTCTCCTCCTGCCCCACCCTCCACCTCTCTCTCATTCTCCCCCACCCTCCGCCTCCCTTCTCCTCCTCCCCCCCCCTCCCCCCCCTCATCCTCCCCCACCCTCCACCTCCCCTCTCATCCTCCCCACCCTCCCGCTCCCCTCTCATCCTCCCCCACCCTCCACCTGCCCTGTCATCCTCCCCCACCCTCCACCTCCCCTATCATCCTCCCTCACCCTCCACCTCCCCTGTCATCCTCCCTCCACCCTCCACCTCCCCTCTCATCCTCCCCACCCTCCCGCTCCCCTATAATCCTCCCCCCACCCTCCACCTCCCCTCTCCTCTCCTCCTCCCACCTTCCCTCGCCCCCAGTCCACCCACCACGCCCCCCATCAAGGGGCCCGTATCAGTAAAAGCACATTGCCTCGTTTCCATCAAGATAAGGATGATATGAATGAACGATGTGAGGATTATTAATAACCCATTTTCAGACTGTTAACAACAATCTGAAGCGCTAACAACGAAATGTTCATGTTTTAAGTAGTTACAGAAATGCAACAAATGTAACAGGCTAATTTAATTAATTTAAATATTTAAATATTGCGGTAGTATGTCTATACATATATATATATGGCTCCTTGCCTGAGAGGTCAGTGGAGACTACTAGATCATTGTGATATTATCATGCAGCAGACTGATTGTATATGGAACACGAACAGTTAATTCCCCCGCTAAGTTACCAATCTAAATTCATATGGGCGTAACATGAATATTATATGCTACAAAATAGTAATTAATAATACTCAGATTAAACTAGGTAATGATAATACCAATACTTAACTTCATTTTTCTTGCAGCTAAGCCTGTATGCTCGAATGAAAGAGCATTGGTAGTTTCCAGAGGAAATATTCTCAGCGTTAAAGTTGAATAGTCCGATGGTTTTGAATTTCTGTATTTTTTCTGAGATAAATGTATTAGATCGATCACTAGTATCTACTTTACTTTAGTTAAATTTACTTTTATTTTAAGTGGTAAACTGTTTAGATATTTTGAGTGCAAACAGGGAAAATTAGTTTTGGCAAGCTGACACCATAGACTTCTGCAGTCACAGGTTCTGTTAAATTGACTCAGTATTGCCTTCTATGCTGAAACAAATGCTTAATAAGTGCATCAGTATCTAAGTTAGATATGTAAATTCAAATTAGATAGTTGGTTTGGTTTTGAAAAGTTGATATTTCATCGGACTATGAAGCTTTAAGTGAGTAGGACATTGAGCAGGCCAGCTGTGGCGCCACCTTCGGAGTTGAAGCCTGAACAGTAGATGAGAAGTCCGAGGGTCAACCACCCGATTATTGGGGACTGGGTGTTAGGCTAGTATAGCATTCCGGAATATTATACTCGAATAATTATTATACAGCATATAAATTCCAGTGTTCGAGTGACAATATAAGCACACTGGTGAAGTCAGAAAAGGTGTGGTGGCGCCACCAGTCATAGGGGTTGGCCACCCACAACAGCATAACAGTGGTTAATTAATAGTGGTAAATAAAGGAACGTCCCTTTGGCGCCTTTATACTTATGTATCCCATATATATAAATATATATCCACTCATGACTTTCATCGCTGCATAGACATTATGTGGAGCAATGGATGTTAGAAGCAGTGCTTACTCAATTTGATAGAAAATGTGCTGGCAGAAATTATGTTATAAGGTTTCACATCCAAGTTAACCCGGGAAAATAAAGTTTATTTCAATGTGAAGTGAAGGAGATTCAGTTATCAACATTGTCTTTATGCAAAATAATAATAATACCCTCATTCTGTCAATATTAATAGTAATGAAATTAAAACCAATATGGGAACCCAGTCACAATACAAAATACTGGCTGGCCCTCGTAGCCTAATTACCATCATAATATAAACCCAGAGCTGTCTGTCAGTGCAGCGAGTTCTGTAACCGGAAGCGGAATAGTAGCGGGCGACACGCGTGGGTCACGGTAGGCGCGAGGCAATAACTCGGGCCGATCCTAACAATAACAACACTGCGCCCACTGGGCATGCGCGTGGGCAGGGCAGGGCAGGGTGCGCGCATGTGCACTGCATGGCACAAGGCGGGGTAGCGTGCCATTGGTAGGCTGGTAAGAATGGTGCCACGAAGCAGAAACGAGGGGGAAGAAAATTGGATTATGCAACTTTAATTTTGAGTGGCGATATGTTTGTTTTTGGGGAGTTTTCAGTCGCATTGGTGTGCTGAAGGCTGCAAATCTGCAAATCTGCAGCACTGTATGGGCACCACTGAAAGCAGTCCCATGTGGTCGGGAGTTGGCTTCCGATGGGTAGTGGTCAGAGAAATTGGGGGGTGGGGGGAGAGGGGGAGGAAGGGAAAAGGCAGCCTAAGAGCCCACCCACAGTCCTCTGAGAAGGCTGGGTGGTTGGTGTAGTTTTACGCCCCAGTAAGACCCTAGGCCATACCAGGCCATGCACTGACTTGTGACAGTGCACACTCATGGCGACTTTGTGTTGCTGCCCCACTGGGAAATAAGCCCACCGGCACCATGTCCTGATGTCCCACACAGTCACATTATCCTGACACTTTGCACCCAGTCCCTGTCCTGACCACATAACGCCAAGCGCCGAGCAGCAGCAGGTACCTATTTTATAAGTCATTGGGTTGACTCAGCCAGGATCCAAACTTCAGTCCCTCCAGATTCACCATTATGCACAGTAAGTCCGGCCAAGGCCACAGGAAGAAGTGAAGTGAGGATGGGATTAGTTAGGCAGTGGGTGGGGTTACCTGTTAGTTGTTAGTGAAAATTAGTGGTTAGTTGGTACTGGTGTCAAGTCAGCTATGGCGACGAGGTGGGGCCTGCTAGTCCTCTGTGTCATGGTCTGGGCTCGATATATGTTTGTTCAGTTTCTGGCTGTCCTCTCCCCACACTCAGCCCCCACACACCCACACCCACCCTTACATCAGCCCCGACCTGACAGGTTCCCGGCTGTCTCTTCTTGTAAACTAGCCGCCCTGCTTTGATGGTGGGACTCTAATCAGTTCCGTGACATTGGCTTTTTGGTGATTGCTGCCTCACGGGGTAATCAACAAGAGGCGCTGCGGTCACTGCCTCTGAGTGTGTCAGTGTGTGTGGATGTGTGGATGTGTGGATGTGTGGATGTGTGGGTGTGTGGGTGTGGATGTGTGGGTGTGTGGTTCAGGTGTGTGTGGGTGTGTGGGTGTATGAGTCGAGCATGTGTGTGTGTGTCGGTGGGAGTGGGTGTGTGGGTGTATGGGGTGAGCGTGGGTGTATGGGGTATGCGTGGGGGTATGGGGGTGTGGCTGTGGGGCGTGTATGTGGGGGGGGGGTCTAAGTGTGTGTGGGTCTGTTCACGTGTGTATGGATCGGGCATGTCTGTGTGGGTGTGGATGTGGGTGTGGGTGGGTGTGGGGGATGGTTGTGGGTGTGTGGGGCGGTGCATGGGTGTGTACTTCGGGTGTGTGGGGGTGCATGGGGGTGGAGGGATGGGTCGGGGGTGTGTGTGTGGATGTGTGTGGGGGTGGGATGTGTGGGTGGGTGGGTGTGTATAGGTGCGTGTGTGTGTGGGTACGTGGATATGGGGGGGGGGGCGGGTGTGCGCGCGTGGGGTGTGTGAATGAGGTGAATGCGTGTATATAAGTGTATGTGGGGGGGGGGGGGGGAGTAGCTTGTGTGAAGGATGGTGACTGCATGTGTAGGGGGTGTGCAGGAGGTGAGTATGTGTGTGTTGGCGGTGGGGCAGTAAAGTCATAGTGGTTGTCTTTATTTGGTATATGTAACAACTTGTTTATGTGTTACATATGCAGTAGTCTGTCCGGACCTCTTAGGCAAGGCCTGTATAGGGTGATATCATGGGGAGCCTAGCTAATGTACATCTTAACCTGCTAGACCCGGAATGGTAAGAAGTGGGGGTTTGAGTCCTGCTGTAGGCGCAATATGTCCATTTCTGTCACCCCAAAAACACTCGTTCTTGCTCCCAGAATCCTATACAAGCTGTATGTTGCATGTTTCTTGAAGCTACACTGTATATATATATATATATATATATATATATATATAGATATGCAAGTGCATTGCCTATAAGCAGTAACTGGCTTATGGATGTAAACCAATTAAAATACTTACAATTGCAAAGGGATTGTTGTAGTACTCTGCATTGATTTATCTGGCAAGAATCCACAGATAGAGGTAGGCATGGACAGGGTGATTGCATGCGGGAGCCTTGGTAGTATAATCGGTATCCCACTTGGTCCAGAATGGCAACAAGTCTGGGTTTGAGTCCTGCACTAGGCGTAATATTTTCCATTTCCAATTGTCATCACCTTCCCACACGACACATTCCTTACCGAAGCAGGAGAAATGTCAATCGTGGCTAATTCGTCTGCCTCATTCCACTTGCTGGAAGACCAGTGCCTCGGCGCTGAAAAAATATCTTATTCGCTGAATAAAATGATCATTTATCAACTTATCCTTGACCTGTACTAGGGTTTCAATTCTCCATCCTGCCATACGGATAGTGGGTGCTCAACTCATTCAGCCATCCAGTCTGCTAATTTGCTATGCAAGTCTGTTATTGAGTTTCTTTGTTCATCTAACACTCAAACTGCTCAACCCGTCACTTACAAAGTCAGTTCTAAAACAGTCCAGTTCCTGGTCCTAATTGTGTTAGCCTATCCCCACCTAGCTGGCACCACCTGGTCCCACGCCTAAATGAGTTAGCCTACAAGGCCTCGCCTGGAAGAAACACATTCAGGAGAATGTTACCGTCCTTGACTCTCAGCCAAGGTCAACGCCTATATTAATACCAACATACCTGGGCCTATATGTATGAGTCCATTTTTAACCCGACCGGGGTTAAAGCAGGGTGCCGGGTTATCTAACCCCGGGGTTCCAAATGTGTCACGGGGCATGTATGTGACCAAAGCGCAGCTTGGTTAGCTAACCGATGCACTATTTATAGATTTGGGAAATCCCTCTGCATTTTGTAGGCTCAAATATATTAAATGCTATCATATTTAACAGAATTACATACGCAATGAGTGACATTTTATCAATTTAACCCTAAATTCGAAGCGTTTTTAAGGCTACCGCTGCATTGGCGGCGATATTAATATTTATATTTTCGAATCGACGAACGTAAAGTAAACAAATCGCCGCCGCCGCTACATCGACGTCGCATTCCATACTGGCGGCGGCGGCGGTTTGTTTACTGTACGTTCGTCGATTCGAAAATATAACTATTAATATCGCCGCCAATGGGGCGGTAGCCTTAATAACGCTTCGAATTTAGGGTTAATTTTAATAAATTTCACTTATTGCGTATCTAATTCTGTTATATATGGTCGCATTGAATAGATTTGGGCATAATCGGTGCCTAGCCCCACCTTTAACCCTGGTTTCGCTTGGGGTTAGTGCAGGCGACTTTAACCTCGCCAAGTTAGTTTAACCCGGACACATACATATCCAGTTTTCGCCGCTAACCCGCTAAATCCGCACAAGGCAGGGTTACGACCGCTAACCCGGACACATACATATAGGCCCTGATGACTAAGGATGTGCATCCATAGACTATTCCCCCATGGTCCCTTGTTCTGTGTTCAACTGTTGACCTTGTGATGCGCCACACAGACAAATGTGTACCAAGCAGACCAATATCTAAGTTGGATATGTAGGTTCAAATCTATATAAGCGTTTTGCTTTTGAAACGTTGATCCTTTTATCGGACCAACCAACTTTAACATTCAAATTAGGATACCGATTTGTTGTACTATTCGTGTGGTTGTGCATTGGTTGATTGGCTATTTGAGGTTTCCTGGCAACATCTAAGGTCATATGAGGAGGGGTATCGACTTGTGACAGTGCGTACTCATGGCAACTTTATAGTGCTGTCACACTTTGAGAGACCAGGCCATCAGGAGCATAACCTGATAGCCCACTCAGTCACATTATCATGACACTGAAGCAACCAGTCCTTGCCCTATCCTAATAATATTACTGAGTGTCTGGCTGGTAGGAAGCGACACGTATCAATCTCTTAAGTTTGTTTGTTTCTTGCTGTTTTACGTCCTAGCAACATATAAGGTAATATCAGGACGGGTACCGACTTCTGACAGTGCGCACTCATGGCGACTTCATAGTGCTGCCCACTGGAAGACCAGGCCGCCAGCACCATGACCTGGTCTCCCACTCAGTCACATTATCCTGACACTGAAGCAACCAGTCCGTGCCCTATCCTAATAATATTACTGAGTGTCTGGCTGGTAGGAAGCGACGCATATCAATGTCTAAGTCATTGGTTTGACTTGACCAGGGTTCGAACCCACAGGTTCGGATCTCATAGTCTACCAAAACGGGAGATGGATGCTCAACTCATTCGGTCATCTCGACTTGGTGGTTGTATAAGTTCATAGCACTGTTTCTGAAGGAGAGGGACACCACATCTTGTCCACATGTGAAGGTGTCAGTCATTCCATCAATCCTGTTCAGTGGACCCAGTTGCAGTTTGGGATATTTTCCATTCGAACCAGTGGTCTACAACTGGCAAAGGCTGCGGTATGTGCTGTCCTGTCTGTGGGAAAGTGCTTATTACAGACCCCTTGCTGCTTGTTGGAAAGAGTAGCCTATGTGGCGGCAGCAGGTTTCCTCCAATGAAATATGTCAGAATGAGCATATGTTTGACGTACAATAACCGAGGATGAAAATCAATGTGCTCTAGAGGCATTGTTAAATAAAACAAGCTTTACTTTGACAGCAAGTCCACTCGTGACTTTGCACAGCATGCCAGTAATGTTTGCGCCGAGTGTCCCCATTTAAAGTACAGCAGCCGTTACACTTCACTGACTTGGCACACACTAGGCGCGGTGGCCGAATCGGTAGAGCGGGGGCCTCACGTGCCGGAAATCTGGATTTTGGCTTCCGGTTGAGTCAAACGAATGACTTATAAAATTGATACTTGTCGCTTCCTAGCATGGCAATCAAAATTGGGATATCGGCTCATGGTGTCGGTCACCTGATTTCCCAGTGGGGCAGCACTATAACTGTGTCATGAATGTGCACTGTCACAAGTTGGTACCCATCCTGATATGACCATAAATGTTGCCAGGATGTAAAACTCCAACAAGAAACCAACTTAGGACTGAGGGTGCATGCCACCTAGTCAACTCCTGACTTTGCACACCGTGCCAGGAATATTTGCGCCGAGTGTCTTAGGTTAAAGCTGCATAGTCCAATGAAGCATCAAACTTTCAAAGCCAAAATAATTATATAGATTTGACTTTACATATCTAACTTAGATATTGATGCACATATTAAGCATTTATTGACACAGAGAAGGGAACACTGAGACAATTTGATATAACCTGTCCCTTTTGGCGTGCTTGCCAAAACTAAGTTTGCATCTCTAAATGTCAAATATCTCAAAACTTATCCATGTAAAATCAAAGTTACTTTAATTTGAAATAAGGTAGATTATAATGATCAATTTAATATAGTTTAGTAGTCCGTACATGAGCCCCCCTACCAGCCGGTGGTGGCAGACACTATGCCGCACACCTACGCAGTTACACTGAACTGCGCTAGGTGGTGGCAGGCTAGCAACCGGGCAGACCCCGACTGGGCTGCCCCCTACTATGTGTGGGTAGCTTACCCCCCACCCACCTATAGAGGTGACATGGGACCTGGCCAGTAAGGGGGCGGGTCATTTGACTGTGGATGCCACGGAGAGCAGAGAGGTTTTGTAATAAACCAGGTTGAAGCGTACTGAAGCTGAATCTTGGCTTCTTCCGTGAGTGCGTGACAGTGTGGAAAGACTGTGGGCCATCACATTTTCTCAGAAAAATTACCAAAACGCAAAACAACCGGTCTATGCAACTCTAACCCTCTGCAACCATTATACCTCACTGTCTTGGCACACAGTAGTGACCTGTGACTAGTTCTCTCTGATGGCAGCTTGATAAATGACAGTCGGCTGAATGCGACTGTCAGCCCTACTCCACATGAGTGTGATAGATGTCATTGCAGTATGAACGCTTGTTCACACTGTGTGCGCATGCTCACATGTTACACTGACAGGAAGACACACGAATTCATCTCGACTTCACGGCTCAGAGATACCCAGATACCCCCTCCCGCCTACCCACCCACCCACGATCCGCCCTCGTCTACTGATCCCCTTGACTCCACGCCACCCTCCCACCCCCTTGCCCCACCCCCACCCCCACGCCTCCCACCCACAACCGCCAATCCCATCTAAAATATCTAGCCATGTGATTTAATCTGTATAGACCCCTTTCAATGTTTATAAACATTGTGTATGCGTGCGCAGCTTGGCTCCAGAACGAATACACACTGCCCTTGAGTTTGCCGATACGCGCAGTGCAAAACGTTAGTTTTATTCAAAATTAATAGAAATCCAGAACCTGAACCATACCAATTTACGATAATCTGTTTGGTAAGCATGTTATCTGTTTGTGTGTGAAGCGGTTTGTTTCTAGGTGGTGTGGTTTTTTAGATATTTTACTTTTTCTGTAAGAAGATTGCTCACGGCCATTGACACGCCGATACGCGCAGTGCAAAACGTTAGTTTTATTCAAAATTAATCGACATCCAGAACCCAAACCTTATGAATTTAATATAATCTGTTTGTTAAGCATGTTTTCTATATGTCTGCCAAGCGGTTTGTTTCTATGTAGTGTAGTTTTAGAGATATATAACTTTTTCTGTATGAAGATTGCTCACAGGCATTGACAATTCATTGAGTTTGCCGGTATGCGCAGTGCAAAACGTCAGTTTTATTTAAAATTAATAGAAATACAAAACCCTACTCGTATACATTTAATATAATCTATTTGTTAAATATGTTTTGTATATGTGTTCCAAGTGGTTTGATTATAGGTGGTGTGGTTCTAGATATATTACACCTTTTCTCAATGAAGATTGCTCATAGCCATTGAGTTTGCAGTGGGACATTGTCCTGCATCCAAGCAGCCTGTATCAGTGTCATATGAAATAGGTCTATTCGCTACATAACTATTTAGTGTATTTTAAAGTTGCATAGGCCGATAGTTTTTAGTGTTTGTTCTTTTCTGAGATAAATACATTAGATTGTTGATTATAATCTATTTTGCCTTAGTTGGAATTAACTTTTATTTTGAAGCTGAATAGACCGATGAAGCACAACATTTTCAAAACTAAAAACAAATATCTAGTATTCTACATATCTAGTATTCTACATATTTAATGTTGATGTACTTATTAAACATTTGTTTTTGCACAGAAGGGAATACTGAGTCAATTTGATAGAACCTGTTACTGCCTCTGGTCTTTGGTGCCAGAATTGTAGCTTGCTTGCCAACATTAATTTGACATTTTTGCACTTCAAATATCTCAAATGTTAGCAACTTAAATAAAAGTTACTTCAAACCAAAGTAAAGTAACTAATAATGAGCCATCTGATATATTTTAGTTATCTCAGGAAAATTACAGAAACTAAAAACTATCGGACTATGCAACTGTCATGGGGGTGATGAAAATGGGAAATATTGCGACTAGAGCGGGACTCGAACCCATATCTCTTTGCATTCCGGGCCAGTGTGCTAACCATTACACCACATAGGCTCCCTGATATCAACACAACTACCCATGCCTACCTGTCTATGCGGTTCCTTGCCTGAGAGGTCAGTGCATACCACTACACAACTTTAAATGACCAACTTTGGAGATATTTGAAGTGAACACATGCAAAATTAATCTTGCAAAGCACCTAAACATTCTAACACCATAGGTTTGAGAGGTAATAAGTTAGATTAAATTGACTATTATCCTCTTCTAATCGGCAACATATGCTTAATCTGTGCACCAGTAACAAAGTTTGACATCTAGAATGCAAGCTATCTAAAGGCCCTGTCACACTACGACGTTTCTCACCAACGCGCTTCGACACGTGCCGACGGGTTGGGTTTTTGTTCAAAACGTCGGTACACGTCCGGTACGTTACCGGCGCGTTGCCGGCGCGTTACCGGCGCGTTACATAGCAACATGTGAATGGACACATTGGCACGCGTCAAGCCGCGTCAAGGTTTTGTGCTTGCACAAAACTTTCGACGGGCCGCAATGCACGGCAGCGTGTTGGCGGGCGCGTTACGTTCGCATTAGCAACACGTTGACACACGTTGGTGGCGCGCCGGCAGAACGCTGGCAAACCGTTGATCAACGTCAGTTAACGTTGGCTTTTTTTTCCCCAAAATGCGCCCGTTCCGTCGGCGCGTCCATAACGTCCCATCGACGGGTAGTGGGCGCGCTATTGGCGTTGCTCCAGCGTATCTCGGCGCATTGGATGTGTTGCCGGCGTGCCTGGACGCATTGGCCGCACGGTGTGGTCGCGCTGCGGGCGACTCCTAACGTGTTGCCGGCGGGTATGTACGCGTTGACATGGTACTAATACGACACCAACGCGCCGTCAACGCGCCGACAGCGCGCTGACAGCACGCCGACAACACGCCAATGGCACGATGGGAACCCGCTGGTGGGACGTTGACATCTTATTCTGCCGCGCGTCGAAACGCGTTGGCCGCGCGCTTATAGCCATTTAGACGTCAAACTTTCTCCCAAAGCGCCGAAGAGTTGGACGTGTGCCGACGGGTTGCAAATATTTTGCGCATTGCCGGCGCGCCGGCGGAAACGTCGTAGTGTGACAGGGCCTAAGGCTTCTAGTTTTGAAATTGGTATGCTGTCCTCGGACTTTGCAGTTTGACTGAAACGTCATGCTTTGTTCTCCACACCTTCACCACCCCTTCATCACACCTTCCCCGACCTTCCGCTTCCTTCGCTCCACCTTATCTGCACCTTCGTCCGACATTCTGTACACCTTCCGCACTCCTTCTCTATACATGCCCCAACACTTCTCACCCTCTGATCCCCCACCTTCCCCCACCTACCCCCACCTTCCCCCACCTTCCCCCACCTTCCCCCAACTACCCCCACCAACCCCCACCTTCCCCCACCTTCCCCACAACTTCCCCCCACCTTCCCCCTACACATTCCTCACACCTTCATTGCACCTTTCCCGACCTTCCCTGCACCTTCCCTGCTTCCCCTCCCTCCCTCTTCTTCCCCCATCTTCGGCCATCTCTCCCCCCCCCCACTTCAACCACCTTCCCCCAACTCCCCCCTACCCATACCTACCCCCTCCTTCCCCCACATTCCCCACACTTTCTCTACACCTGCCCCCTACTCCCCACTACCTTCTGTCACCTTCCTCACACTTTCCATACACCTTCCCCTGCTTCGCGCACCTTCCCTCCCCCACCTTCCTCCACATTCCCCCACATTCCCCCCTTCCCTCCCCCTACCTTATGCACAGCTTCCCACAACTTCCCCAACCTTCTCCCACCGTACCCCCACCTTCCACTATTTGCCCCCACCTTCCCCACCTTCCCCCATCTTCCTCCCACCTGCCTCACACCTTCTCCCACCGTACCCCCACCTTCCACTATTTGCCCCCACCTTCCCCACCTTACCCCATCTTCCTCCCACCTGCCTCCCACCTTCTCCCACCGTACCCCCCCTTCCCCTGTTTCCCCCACCTTATCCACCTTCCCTTACATTCCACCACCTCTCCCAGCTTCCGCCATCCCTTCTCCCCACCTCTCCCCACCTTCCCACATCTGCCCCACCTCCCGCCCCTTCCCTCACCTCCCCGCACCTGTCCCCACCTTCCTCCACCTTCGCCCACCTCCCCATCCCTTCTCCGCACCTCACCCCACCTTCCCACACCTTCCCCACCCACCCCCCTTTCCCTTACCTCCCCTCACCTCTCCCCACCTCCCCCAGCTTCTCCCACGTTCCCCCCCTTCCTCCACCTTCCCCCACCTCCCCCATCCCTTATCCCACCTCATACCACATTCCCCCACCTTCCCCCACCTTCTCCCACCTTCCCCATCCCTTCTCCCCACCTCACCCCCACCTTCCCCCACCTCACCCCACCTTCAACCCTCCTTCACCCCACCTTCCCCCACCTCCCCTCACCTTCTCCCACATTCCCCCACCTTCCCCCACCACCTCCTTCATGGCTTTCCTTCATGGCTTCTGTCGCCGGTCCACTCAGGATAAAAGAGTGCAACCTACATCAGAAAACAGCTGCACACATTGTTGCACTATCTCTCTTCCCGCATCTAACCTCCTCCAGTGTCAGGGTCAGGTGAGATGGTTTGATTTCCACTTTCAGCCAACATACCCTGGAGTGAGGGCCCTGCCCCTGGAGAACTGTTTGAAAGGGAGTGCAGAGGTCAACAGGTATACTCAGTGCAGGTGAGATTGAAGGAGCCAAGGCAGAATGAAACTTTTTCTTTCTTTCCCCATAACATATTCTTCACCCACCCTTAAAATATATTTGTTTCTTGTCCTCAAACAAAGGAACAAACATATTCTATGGAAAGAAACATGTTTCAGTTTTCTGTCATCATAGGTCATACTGTCGTTGCCTGGGCAATTAGAGTTTTAACAGCATAATTACTAGTGAATGTTTACATTTGAGAAGTTAGCCATTTTAAATGACAGTTACTTCAAGCTAAGGTACAGTAGATAATAACAAGCAACCTATTATATTTATCTCAGAAATAACAAAAACTCAACATCATCGGACTATACAACTTTAAGCTGCTGTTAAAGGAGAACTAGTGTTTATTACACATTACACATTACTATTGCATTACAGTTCTCCTTTAATTTATCAGATGTCCTGAGGATCCTCAGCTGCAGTTGTCAATAATTAAGTGTCCCAGTACAGAAATGATCTAATCAGCCAGGTCCGTATTGCGGCTGCATTTACTCTGTTGATAGCTTCAATGGAACAGCCAGATGTTATCATATACCGGAAGTGGGTAATCAGAGACCGGAAGTGAGTGGTCCACAACACATATAGTATTGTAATCAAGTGATGCTCATTGGTTCTTTTCTTTCTTTCTTTCTGTCTTTCTTTATTTCACAAACAGCCTCGGGTCCAATGACTAATATGTGGACAATTTAACAACAAATGTTGCATGACAATTATCATGGAATGTCAAGTCAACAAGCTGCACATATTTAAATGTTGACTCTTTGCTAAGCATTTTTATTCATCTGAATATAATTGTTGTTCATCGCCGAGACACTGGTATTCTGGCATTATCACGGAAAGCCAAATCAACCTGAGCTATTAACAAAATGTGTAGGCGAACATTGGTATTCATCTCAATACAATCTTTGTTCAGCACCAATACTGATATTATGGCAGTATCACCTAAAGTCAAATCAACCTGAGCTATTCACAAAATGTGTAGGTAAACATTTGTATTCATCTGAATATAATCTTTGTTCAGCGCCGATACTGGTATTATGGCATTATCAGCTAAAGTCAAATCAACCAAAATGTGTAGGTAAGCATTTTCGTTCTTTTGAATATAATCTTTGCTTAGGATGCAGGGATTGGTGTAATAACATTATCAAGGAATGTCAAGTTAACAAGCTGTGCAATTTAAAAAAAACTATTTTAGGTCAACATTGTTATTCATCTGAATGCAATCTATCTTCATCGGCGAGACACTGTATCTTCCGGACTCGGCATTATTAGGACAGAGCAAGGACTGGTGTGCTCAGTGTCAGGATAATGTGACTGAGTGAGATACCAGGTCATGCTGCTGATGGATTGGTTTCCCAGTGGGACAATGCTATAAAGTCGCCATGAGTGTGCAGTGTCACAAGTCGGTTCCCGTCCTGATATTACCTTAGATGTTGCTAGGAGGTAAACCAACAACAAACAAACAAACAGCAGGAGTGCCAGGGGTCATTAGGAGTCTGCTACTGATGAAAATCAGCACACATGGTTTTGTTAAATATGTGGCCATGATCACTCTGCCTTGTCCACATGAAGGCAGGACACGTGTTCTTATGATCCATATTCACGGGCTGTTCTGCATCTACTTGATGCCCATTGACATGTGTGACTTTCTCAGTGGTGTGTCAGGCTTTCCTGACTTTCCTTCACCAATTGAAATAAATATCTTTGATGTGAGGGATTATATTTGAATTTCTGAGAGTATTGGATGCATGAGTTCAGCACCCGCAACCTCTTGGGTTGGGAGGACATGGAGGTTCAAACCCTGGTTGAGACAAACCAACGACTTACAAATTAATACATGTTGCTACGTAACAGGAAGAACAAATGTCCATTATTGAAAATTCCCTTATTTAATCAATTAATCCATATATATACATTCATGCAAGGTGTGTGGAGCGAGGGCGGCAACCCGTATACAACTCCCCAACAGCTGGGGGGGAGGGGGGGGGGGGCACTCCACCAATGCGCCGATGGAGGACTAGCAAAGTATATTAGCCTGTGCTAGCTCTTCGGTTTTTTGTCCATAGTAATGATTGACACAAAACAGCACAGAAACTGCTACACTGAAAACACAAGGACATTTCCTTCAAATCAATATGTATTCTATTGGGATTATGAAACACCATGTAAAAAACTAATCAGTTTATCCTGAGCAAATGCATAAGGAGATGTGTTATCCCATATTGCTTAGCACCTTTTGAGACAGTCGCATATGTGTTCCCCTAGCATTTATACTTGTATAATGCACTATACATCACATATAGTTATATGTTCGCATACCTATATATATATCAGAGTAGCCCAGAACAGCTCAGAATGGCTCGGACAAGCCCGGGAGAGCAAGGAGCAGCATGGAGCAGTCCGGATAAGCTCAGAACAGATACAAGCATGAATGAGCATATAGGAGCATATGTGAGCATACATGAGCATATATGAGCATAGATGGGCCTACATGAACATATATGAGCACGCATTGGGATATCTGAACATACATGACTTTTGAGCATGTAAGAGCATGTATGAGATTGTATGAGCATGTATGAGTATGTATGAGCATTTATGATCATATATGAGCAGGTATAAGCATTTCTTAGCATGTATGATCATGTATGAGCATGCATGCTCATATATGAGCGTGTATGAAGATGTATGAACATATCTGAGCATTAGGAGCATGCGTGAGCATGTGTGATTGTGTGTTAGCATGTGTGAGCATTTGTGAGCATGTATGAGATTGTATGAGCATGTATGATCATGTATGAACATGTGTGAATATGTATGAGCATGTATGAGCATGTATGAGCATTATGAGCATGCATGAACATCAGATATGAGCATGTGTGAACATGCATGAGCATGTATGAGCATATATGATCATGTGTGGTCATGTATGAGTATGCATGATCATGTCTGAGCATTTATGAGCATGTTTGAGAATGTATACTATGTATGAGCATGTATGAGCATGTATGGGCATCCATGCACATATATGGTCATATGTGAACATGTATGAGCATATATAAGCATGTCTGAGGATGTGTGAGCATGTGTGATCATGTGTGAGCATGTCTGCGTATGCATGAGCATTTGAGAGCATGTATGCGCATGTATGATCACGTATGAGCCTGTGTGAGCATGTATGATCATGTATGATCCGGGTGAGCAGGTATGAGCATGATTGGGCATGTACGATTATGTATGAGCATGTCTGAGGTGTATGGACATGACTGAACATGTATGAGCAGGCATGAGCATATTGGAGCACATATGAGCATGTATAAACATATATGACCAGATATGAGTATATATGAGCATACATGAGCATGTGTGAGCATATATTAACATATCCTATATCCGCTACCCGCTTATCTACCTATTTACAATGCAATCTACCTTTTGACAATGCAATGTAAACGGTCGGAAGACCAGTGCCTCGGCCCTATAGCAATGTATATTCTGATGAATATACTGCTTTACCCTCCCCCCCAAGAGTATATATGAGCATATATGAAGATGCATGAGCATACATGAACATATATGTTAGGATGCATTGGCAAGAACATATGAGACTGCCTCAAAAGGTGCAAAGCAATATGGGACAAAACGTTGTCCATTGTAACGATCAACATACTATCTGCTTATGCATTTGCTCAGGATAAACTGCGTTGTGTTTTACATGGAGGTTAGTAATCCCAATAGAATAAATATTGATTTGAAGCAAATGCCCTTGTGTTTTCAGTGTAACCGTTTCTGTGCTGTTTTGTGTCAATCGTTGCAATGGACAAAAAGAAAGAGTTATCACATGTTGAGACAGGCTAATATATGAGCATGTATGAACAAGTATTAACATGAATAGACATGTATGAGCAGGCATGAGCATATGTGCACATATGATCAAATATGGATGATCAAATATGTGAGCAAAAATGAGCATATATGAACAGATGTGAGCAGATGTGAGCAGATATCTGCCGAATTGAGGAAATATGAGCAAATATGAGGATATATGAGTAGATTTGTGCATTTGTGAGCAGATCGCAGAAATAACCATATATATGAGCATACATGAACAGCTCTGACCCGGTATGAGCAGCTCAGAACGGTTATGTGCAGACCAACTTAGAACAGCTTGCGACGGATCCGAGCAGCTCGGAACAGGTAGGATCAGTTCCTATGAGTTTGGAGAACCTTTGAGTAATTCCTATCTCCCTGGCACTGATCGGAACTCGTCTGAGCTGCTCTGAGATGCTCTGAGCTGCCCATAGCTGCACCTAGCTGTTCCGAGCTGATCCGAGCTGATCTGAGCTGTCCAGAGCTGCACAGAGCTATTCCGAGCTGCTCCGAGCTGATCTGAGCTGTCCAGAGCTGCACATAGCTGCTCCGAGCTGATCTGAGCTGTCCAGAGCTGCACAGAGCTGCTACGAATCTGTTCAGAATTTCCCCCTAGCTAATACTGGAGCATGCGCTGAAACAATAGGCAATTACTCGGGCAGAAATTAGCCCACTTTCCGCAGCCGACGACGCACGTTGGCTGAATGCCAGGAGACTCCTGGTCTCCCACCACAAATAATTCACCGATCAAATTTAAAAAAAAAAAAAGAACAAATATACGGCAATTATCGTTCAGCGCTGTATTCAGCGGAGACATTCAACAACCGCTCAGCAAAATCAATTAATATACTTTTTGTTGTTTTTTGGCGGAACTGTTCACACCAGGGAATCCCTTCTGTAAATAATAATCTTACCAAGAGAGAGGAAATGTAAATATGAATTACTTTTGCATATATGTTGGCTTTTCCCTTCTCGTGTTGGAGATTTGCTGGACAAAAGACAGGTGCATTATGGGTACATAACACACAATGGAAGAGTAAGAGTGGTGGAATAATATGTGCGGATATTAATAGATATTTGCTTTGTATTGAATGGAATTGGCATTTATCATTCTGAATCGGAACAGCTAGTTTGTGTTTGTTTGTTGTTGTTTTACGTCCTATCAACATCTAAGGGAATATCAGGACGGGTATCGAATTGTGGCAATGCACACTCATGGTGACTTTATAGTGCTGTCACACTGGGAAATCAGGGCCGACGGCACCATCACCCGATATCCCACTCAGTCACACTATCCTAACAGCCAACCAGTTGAATCGGAACATGATACTCGGATATTGGTAACACCTTTCCCATTTCTGCTAATCTTTCTTTATCTGGATTATGTTTACATTTGCAGATATTACAACAGTATTTTCCCAATGAATGGCTTATGGGCTATTCAGGTGTTACATCCTAGGAACAACTAAGTTAAATAACTGGGAGGAGTGCAGGAATTACCACAGTGCACATAGATTCACCGATTGTGGCAACTAGTTGGTTCATGTCCTATAATGTTTTTAATTTGAAAATATACTTTTTATTTCGATGATTAATTTATTCCATAAAATGATTGGCTATGTGGCAATAAACATCACATACACACAAGTTTGTAATGTGTAATAGTAGCCCTAACTAGAAAATAATTGGGACTGATGCCGTGGCCTAGAGTTATACATCCTGATAATAATCTGGAATGTCGAGTAATGTGTGCTCACCATTATTGTGCATATTTCAAATGCAAATTGTCAATAACATTAAGGATTCTCTTGAACCAGAAACAAATATTAAAGTATGGTGTAATGTTCAGAAAAAAATGTATAATACAATCAGCCGATACTCACTCAGGAAGCAAGCGCAAATGTTCACATATCTCGTGCACATAGTTTTCCAAAGGAAAAAAGTGGAATTTCAGGAATATATTTCGGGTAAAATCCCTACAGTAACCCCTGTTTTCAGCGACCAGTCAGATGTGTGAAGGCGACCAATGTTCAATATAAAAAAAAACAGACGGGATGGCCGAATGAGTTAGATCGTCCGTCTCCCGTGCTGGTAGATCGTGGGGTCCTGGGTTCGAACCCTGGTCGAGTGAAATGACTTAAAAATTGATACTTGTCGCTTCCTGGCCAGGCGCTCGGCATTATTAGGACAGGGCAAGGACTGGTGTCCTCAGTGTGTATAATCACATTATTGAAATGTCACCCACTTAGTGAGTGGGATACCAGATCATGGTGCCTGCGGCCTGGTTTCCCAGTGGGACAGCACTATAAAGTCACCATGAGTGCGCACTGTCACAAGTCGGTACCCATCCTGATATGACCTTAGATGTTGCTAGGACGTAAAACAACAACAAACATCAATATCCAAACTCGCCTTCTTTCATTTCAGTATGGCTCCGATATTTGTGTTATACCAGGACAACATTTGGTTGCAATGTTTGCATTGTGTTTGATTCAAAGGCAATGATTCCGTCCCACACATCCCTCTCCTGCCACACATGATGGACTCGGAACTAGACGGGTATCTTCCGCCCCATCCACCCGAGTCATGGCGGCTGGCTTTCACCCCCGGCACAGGTATATATATAAGCCGGGACTACCACTAGCCATCGGCACTTCTCAGCGAGCCAGCTCCACATCTTGCTTTTGGGGCGGTTTGTAACCTTACAACGGTTACCGGCTGCAAAATTGCAGCAATATAGAAAGACCCTGATAAATCGGTCCAATCTTTGGTTGAAGATTAATCTTCAGGTGGGAATTTTCATGTAGAAGCTGGGGATGTCTTTACAACAATCAAAATGACGAATCGTTGGGGCGGCCCCGAATAACTCTGGTCCGGCGGTCAGGCAGTAGCAAGGGTCCAGATCCAGCCTACACTACAATTTCTTTTCCTCCCACCCAACCATTCTACAACTTGTACATTTATATGGTGGTCCCAGCCATAGCTGTAATGCATGTTAATTGGCCGACCATCTGATTATTAGGTGATCATGTGACCAGAAGCTGAGATGAGACTGACTACTACCTAATAAAGGCAGTTGCAGTAGAGAGCTTGAAGTGTCCACATGTATATTACAATGGCTGTCCACCCGACTTTGGGAAAAAACCCTGCTATTTTGAGTCACTCCTCATCGAATCGGTTCTGGCTGGAATAGTTCTCAAATTATAGGCGGGTACTCGCCCTACCGTGTACATGTTCCATTCATAATGGACATGCGAGAACCAATGTGTGCAAAGCAAGTACAGTAAAACCTTTTCTAAATCGACCAACCATGTGACCGAGTTTAAATGACCCATTTAGGGAGGTGGTCGGTTTATGGAGTTTTTTTCTCGTTACAATGGTATTGTATGGGCGATCGTTTGGGACCCAAATGAAGCGACCGGTATAGGGGAGTGGTCGATCTGTGGAGGTAGTTGGTTAGAGAGGTTTTACTGTACAATAAAACCTCTCTAAATCGACCGACCATGGGATTGACTTTAAATGGTCCATTTAGGCAGGTGGTCGGTTTATGGAGTTGTTTTCTCGTTACAATGGTATTGTATGGGCGATCGTTTGGGACCCAAATGAAGCGACCGGTATAGGGGAGTGGTCGATCTCTGGAGGTGGTCGGTTCGAGTGGTTTTACTGTAGAACCATCCAGCAACATGTGGACTTGGCACAGGGGAACACTGAGATGGCAGAGTCCCTGAACAAGAGGGCGAAGCGTCTATTTAAAGTGTTCGCTTAATTACACGCAAGCAGGCTTCGTAATTCAACAGCCATCCCACAAGCACCCGGTCACACGGCGCATGCGCGCACACACACACAGTCACGCCAGGAAGAGGCTGGGGTGCTGCTTGTCCATGTAAAGTGTGTGAAGTGTGCAAAGGGTGTGAAGTGTGTGATGTGTGAACGCTGACTGTGGGTGTATGGGTGTGTGGGTGTGTATGTGTGTATGTGTGTGTGGGTGTGGGTGTGTGGGCGTATCGATGTATGGGTGTGTGGGTGTGAGGTTGTGTGTGTGTGTGTGGGTGTATGGGTGTGTAGGTGTATGGGTGTGTGGGTGTGTGAATGTGTGGGTGTGCGGATGTATGGGTGTGTGGGTGTGAGATTGTGTGGGTGTGGGTATGTGGGTGTGTGTGGGTGTGTGTGGGTGTGTGTGTGGGTGTATGGGTGTGTAGGGGTATGGGTGTGTACATGTGTGGATGTGTGGGTGTCCGGATGTGTGGGTGTGTGGGCTTGTGGGTGTGTGGGTATTGGGGTGAATGGTTATGTGAGGCGTCGAGGTGTAGGGGTGAAAAGTCATATCAGGACGGGTATCCACATTTTGCGCGCACAATGATTGTGACCTAATAGTCCTGGTACATTGAACTACCAGTACCATTATCCGACATCCCGCTCACACACATTATCCTGATACTCAGAAAACCAGTCCCAGGAATGCTGAGTGGCAGGCTATGTAGGGACGTGAATTATGTTTGTCAATCATTGATTTGACACAGTCCCAGTACCTATAATATACAGCATTCCATCGCGGAAGCGTTAGAACCCGCCTCAACTCCGGTGAAATTGCATGGGAAGCCTACACTCTACCGACTGAGTTACCACATCAAGTGGATTTGCATTCAGTTGTAGGTCATGATCATCATCATGCTGTCGGTCGCGATGCGACAAAGACTGCTTTCATTTCTTGACTGCCGCTCTCCATTTAATTGCGTTGTGTTCCTCCTAGCTGATTTTCCGCTGTCGACGGAAGATGAGCTCAAGCAGCGCGGTCCTTGGTAACCCAGGCGACGACCGAGCCGGTATGGTGTTTTGTGCGGTTGTACATTTCATGAAAGCTGGCTGCAAAAGTGTTGAAGTGCTGCTGGCTTTTGCAAGTTACCAGCGGCACTCTCTCGGGGAGCAAATAGAGGTTTCACACCGGCAAGAACATGTCAAGACAGGCACAAAACTATTTGTCCCTGCAGTGGCTGGTCGGGAGATGTTGGGAGTTCCATACATCAACCGCCCTTAATGCTGCCACAGTGACAGTTTTCTGTTTAGGGTTTGCTCCCTTAGCCTTCGGTTCTGTCAAGGACCTGTACCACAAGGCAGTGGTTTAGAACTCTGCAAGGCCGGGGCGTCAGACTCCCTGAGGTATTGCTATAGGTAAAGCTCCATAATCCTATGAAATATCAAATTTTCAAAACGAAACCAATTATCTCGATTTGATATGCCATATCTAACTCAGATACTGATGCACTTATTAAGCATTTGTTTCTGTGTAAAAGGCAATACTGAGTCAATTTAGCAGAACCTGTTACTGCAGAAGTATATGGTGTTAGAATTGTGGTGTGCTTGCCAAAACTAATTTTCCATGTTTGGACTCAAAATATCTCAAAAGTTTACCATTTAAAATAAAAGTAAAATTTATCTCAGAAAAAATACAGAAATTCAAAACCATCGGACTATGCAACTTTAACTATCAAATTGTTTAGGTACTTTGCTAGTTATAAATTATTAGTTGAGAGAGATGCCTTTGAGTGTACAGGCAGGACACATACCCCATTTAGGGATACCAAACAAAAACACTTTAGCATGTGTTATGGCAAAATAAAAACAAATCAATTCAATAGTTGATAATATTGTTGGTGATGCCTATCTAGTGCGGTTTCAGTGAGAAAAGTGGATCTACAATACACAGCAACTGAATCAGCAAGGATGGCTATAATAATGATGATAATTCCTTTCAAAACATGGTTGATGCTTTCCCTCGTCTAGTATCATACTAGAAGACAATCACCCAGGTTGGGATTAGTCTGACTTGTCTACTTCTGTTCGTGCATCACTTCCCACTTTGTGGCTATGTCGATGTGATCGGTGGTGGGTGGTGGATAGTACCAGGAGGTAGCTCAGGCGGTAGAGTGATTGTGTGGGTCATCCGATCGATCTTGCTCAGTGGACCCATTTACAGTTTGGGTTATTTTCCGGTCAAACCACTGGTCCACAACTGGTTCATCAAAGGTTTTTGTATGTGCTGTCCTGTATGTGGGAAAGTGCATATAAAAGACCCCTTGCTGCTTATCGGAAAGAGTAGCCTATGTGGCAGCAGCATGTTTTCGCCAAAGAAATATGTCAGAATGAGCATATGTTTGATGTCCAATAGCCGATGATACAAATCAATGTGATCCAGAGGCATTGTTATATAAAACAAGCTTTTTTGGAGGGTTGTGGATGCGATTATAGATGGAGACCCGTTGGGTTATACCCATGTCACACTACAACGTAGCGGGTTAGCTTAAGCTGACGTAGGTGAAATTTGGCCATTATGTCAAGTTACGTCGAGATACCTTCCTCTTTCGTTAAGACTACATTGAGTTACCTTGAGATACATCGAGTTATGTCAAGATACAGGGACACACATCAAGGTTTTGGACATACCCAAAAACTGTTGACGTATATCAATGTCAGGCTGTTACATTTGGTTACGTTGGGCTTATGTTGCACTCATGTTAGGCTTATGTCGAGATATGTTATATGTTTGTTAGAGCTACGTCAAGCTATGTTATACATTCATTAGAGATACATGGGTATACATTGAGCTACGTTGACTTACAATAGACTGATGAGAGCCTGGAGGAATGTGCAGCCCGCACCCTGACAACGTTGTGTTAATGTATCTCGACGTAGGTGTAACATGTCTCTGACATGTGTCTAACATTAGTCTAACATAGGTTCAATGTGTCTTGACCTATTCGACATAGTTGACGAACAGATAGCTCACGCGGTACGTATGTAACGTGGGCCAACATTCTTCGAATGTAAGCAAACGTGCTGTGAACGTGGTTTGAACGTGGTGCAAATGTTTTGCCTACAAGTATATAAAGGCATCCGTTATGCTCACGTTGAGCATGTTGAGCGCTCACTGTCCTTACTCTGAGCATGCTGGACTGTCGTTAGACTGATGCTGCTCACTCGCGGGCCTGACGTCGACTCACATTACAAATTACGTCAGAGTCACACATAGCTATGTTAGGGAGGGCATATTATGCGAGTCCTACACTAAGCCAATGCTAGGGTTTTGCGAGGCTTACGCCGCACACGCTGGATGCTCATTATCCTTATGTTGGACCTTTTTTTGTTGACGTTCTAACTTGTTGAGAAGCGTTACAACTACGTTGGACCGACGTTTTGCCGACATCCACTACGTTCCACTGACATCCAATTTGGCCCTGAAATGCTGAGAATTTCTACATATCTCGACGTATCTCCACGTAAAAAAAGCGATGTTTATGTTGCGCACTTGCTGGCCTGTTATGTCGTAGTGTGACAGGGGTATAAGTTTAGTCTGTGGACATGGCTGAACTGTTGTGTGTAGCTACATGTGCGGGTGTGAGTGTACTCGGAGGAGGGTGTACTCATATGCATGGCTGGTTCCATGTGTGGAAGATATATGTTGGTTTATTGTTGTTTGTACTTCTGGGTAGCGAGGTGCAATTTGGATGTCAGGCCTGGTGGATGTTGACTATGACTATGACTATGATTATGATCATGATTATGACTATAAATATGATTATGACTATGTATGACTGAGCCTATGACTATGACTATGAATATGACTAGAACTAGTCAAACATGTATGCGAGTGAGGCAGATAGTGGGGATGAGCATGGTCACATGACAATTGATATCGCCCACCTTTAAAGTAGCATAGTTTAGAGCAGTGGAGCAGTTACCCAAGGCGCTCAGGGCCTGGATAACAAGCAGTAGAGAGTTCAACCTTATGGTGCTGTCACATTATAACGCTTCTCGCCAACACGCGTCAATGTATGTGATTTTTTGGCGCAACGTCGGGATACGTCAAGAAGCATTAAGCGCGCGTTGGTATTCGTTGATCTATGGTGACGGTCGGCTGCGCGCATCAGGGTATCGGCGAACGTTTATGCTTGCACAAAACTTTTGACGTGCGAGAATGCGCTGGTGCCAACATTATGGCGACATTAGGGGTGCGTCGAGATATGTTGGATGCGCTGGAATAACGTTATGCGAACGCCAAGCACATGTCGCACGCACGTTAGGGTCATGCCCACATGTTCCACCAAACTGTTGCTTTGTTGTTTTACATGCTAGCTACATATAAGGTCATATCAGCATGGCGCACTAAAACTTGTTAGGTTTTTTTCTCACGTGTCGATATACGTTGCCACAACATCGGTCGCACACTACCAATACGTTGCGCTGATGCTGAAAAGTTTGACGTGTCCTGCCGATTAAAAGTGATTGTGCGTGTTGGCAGCATGCTGGCGAGAAGCATCGTAATGTGACAGGGCCATTTTCAGATAGCGTGTCTTTGTTGTTGTTTTATGTCCTAGCAACATCTAATGTCATATCAGGACGGGTACCGATTTGTGACAGTGTGCCCATATGGCAACTATATAGTGCTGCCCCACTGGGAAACCAGCCCATCACATTATCCTGACACTGAGCCAACGAGTCCTTGCCCTATCCTAATAATGCTGAGTGCCTGGCTAGGAAACAACACGTATCAATTTGTAAGTCATTTGTTTGACTCGACCAGGGTTCGAACCCACGATCCCATGGTCTACCAACACGGGAGACGGACGATCTAACTCATTCGGCCATCCGTTTTGGGTATATCAGATAGCGAGTGGCCGGAAAGTAGAGAAACAATAAGATTACTGAGTAGGATATACAATAAACACATTGCAAGTGAGATAATAAAGTAACCTACCACCGGACATGAATTAGCTTGGCAGTTGTATCAGAATTAGTACTAGACTATGACAATCAGCAACAGATGGACAATCAGTGTTTGGCTACATCCTAAATAATATTTGCATTACTATTTAGACCTCACATAATAAGTTTGTTGGAAACCAGGGAGTAATTGTAGCAATGTCCTTTTCTGTATTCTGTTAATAGAGATAATGATGTCAGGACGATCCAAATGATGTCGCACTTTAGACTGGAAGTGTCTTTTTATATATTCCCATACTGCTGTACATAGGCCTTATATATAATAGATAGGACAAGTACTTATCGATATATAAAGGGCGGAGCAGCCTATCCTCCGTTATTGTTTTATATTATCTACTGCGCAGTAGCCAACCGCGTGTGTGCGGAAATTGAATTGGTTTGGCCTAAACCTTGTGCGCCAATGAAAAGTGAGTTGGCTTGGCCTGATTGGGTCTCATGACTGCCTGCTACTGCAGCGCCACTTTGTGCTCGTGGCCTGCGCCCCTCTGTTTGGCCAGTGCGCACCTGCTTTTCAAACTCATGTTAGTGTTTGTTTCCAGAGCATAGCCTACTTTATATATAAATTATATCATAAGGACTTGGATAACTGATGACAGTAATGTCCATTTCATAATCACATAAATGAATATAAAGCTCGCAAATACATATACATATATATTATATATATATGGTAATACTGAGTGTATAATAAGGATGTGGTGAGTACATGGTTACTGATGAAAGTAATGTATATTTTACAATCCCATAAAGGAATATAAATCCCGGTAATATATATGTATATATATATATATATATATATATATATATAATTATATATTATATATATGGTAATAGTGGGTTATAATAAGGCTGTTGTGAGTACTGATGATAGCAATGTACATTTTACAATGCAGTAATGGAGCATCAAGCTCCCGGATATATATATATATATATATATATATATAAGACTGCCCTACGAATGACAAGGAGACCAGCAGATTGGGTTGGATCGTTTATTCGACTCCGGGCTGAGCGATAAATGCCCTACCTAAATCAAAAGCAAAAAACTGGAGGCAAGTGACGATTTGACCGTCTCGAGATCAACCACCGGGGCCAAAGGAAGCAGCCAGAGGCCGGACGACGGCGATTGGCTAATATTCAACTCGAGCCAAATCGAATAAATAAATAACAAATAATTCTCCGAGCGTTTATATGTATATAATAGATTATATATAATATATTATATAAATATATATATACCCGATGAATACCTAATAATTATATTTTAAGAAGACGAAACACTGATAATGTACTATCCTTTTTCTATTCCAATAATGGAATATAATATATAGCATATATCTGTGATACATAATTACTTCTGAAGGAATTAACAACGATCCTGTTCCTGGCTAGATACTGTTATCACCGTTGAATACATTAGTTCCTCTTTCTCTCACATGGCGCCACCTGCGAGTTGTCAACTCGTTGCTATGTCATACAGTGTTGGCCAGGGCCTATATGCAGGAGTCGGTGGTAGCGGGTTTTGGTGTTACAGCTTATTACCGGGTAGCTATCGCCGACGTCGAGAACTGTGTCAAGTCGCAGGCAGAAGCGTGCAACACTTTGATTATAGCTACCCGTGAATTTATTTATAGATTTGGGAAATCCCTTTGTATCTGTACCCATATATTAGGCTTAAATCTATTGAATGCGACCATATTTAACAGAATTACATACGCAATAAGTGAAATTATATCAATTTAACCCTAAATTCGAAGCATTATTAAGGGTACCGCCGCATTGGCGGCGATATTAAGAGTTATATTTTCGAATCGACGAACGTACAGTAAACAAACCGGCGCCGCCGCCGTTTTCCATAGGAGGTATAGCGAGTGATTTGGCCCAAATCTGTGTGTGTGTGTCTCTGTGTGTGTATCTGTGTCTGTGTGTCTCTGTGTGTGTATCTGTGTCTGTGTGTGTGTCTGTGTGTGTGTCTCTGTGTCTGTGTGTGTGTATCTGTGTGTGTCTGTGTGTGTGTCTCTGTGTCTGTGTGTGTGTTTCTGTGTGTGTCTGTGTGTGTGTCTCTGTGTGTGTCTCTGTGTGTGTCTCTGTGTCTCTGTGTGTGTCTATGTGTGTGTGTCTCTGTGTGTGTCTCTGTGTGTATGTGTGTGTGTCTGTGTGTGTGTCTGTGTGTGTGTCTGTGTTGTGTCTCTGTGTGTGTATCTGTGTGTGTATATGTGTCTGTGTGTGTCTCTGTGTGTCTGTGTGTGTCTGTGTGTGTATATGTGTCTGTGTGTGTCTCTTTGTCAGAGACACAGACACACACATATAGACACACACAGAGACATACAGAGACATACACACAGACACACATACACAGAAACACACACTGTGTGTGTCTGTGTGTGTATATGTGTCTCTTTGTCAGAGACACAGAGATACAGACACACACATATAGACACACACAGATACACACACAGAGACACACACACATAGACACACACAGAGACACACACAGAGACATACACACATACACAGAGACACACACAGACACAGAAAGACACACAGAGACACACACAGAGACACACACACAGACACAGAGACACACACACAGACACACACACAGAGACACACACACACAGACACAGAGACACACACACAGACACACACACAGAAACACACACACAGAAACACAGAGACACACACACACAGAGACACACACACAGAGACACACACACAGACACACACACAGACACACACACACACATACACAGATACACACACAGAGACACACAGATACACACACACACAGACATACACACACAGACACAGAAACACACACAGAGACACACACACACAGAGACACACACAGAGACACACACACAGACACACAGACACACACACACAGACACACACACAGACACACACACAGAAACACACACAGACACACACACACAGAGACACAGATACACACATGGCTCGCCCTGCATCACCCATCACCGGGACGCCGCCCGCCCAGCGGGGGCGCGCTCACTTACAAGCTGCCCCCTCCTTACCCCCCTAATAAACTCGCTATACCTCCTATCTATCAGAGGTAAGGTACCACCGGGTAAGCCTTTGGTGTTAGGCCTATCACCGACTCGCGCATCCAACTTTTAGCCACTACCCGAGAAATTCCCGGCTACCACCGTTTCGGCGCACTATCACCGAATACCACCGACTCCTGCATATAGGCCCAGGTGTCTTAAAGCTGCACAATCCGCTGAAGCATCACATTTTCAAAACCAACGCAAATGTTTAGAGTTGATTCTACATATCTAACAACTGAGAAACTTAATACTTGTTAACAGATATAAGAGAATACTGAGCCAATGTAAATAGAACCTCTTACTGCATAAGCCTAGTATGCCCGAGTTTTGCTGTGTATGCTAAGACAAATTTTACATAATTACACTTAAAATATCTCAAAACCTAGCCATCTAGGATAAAAGTTACTTCAAACTGAAATAACATAAATTATTAACCAGATGGGATGGCCAAATGAGTTAGAGAGTCCGTCTCCCGTGTTGGTAGATCGTGAGATCGTGGGTTCGAATCCTGGTCGAGTCAAACCAACGACTTAAAAATTGATACTTGTCGCTTCCTAGCCAGACGCCTGGCATGACTAGAATAGGGTAAGTAGCGGAATGAGGGATACCTGACTGAAATTGCCCCTGCATAATCAACTAATGTACACAAAAACCATAAAAACAATAACAAAGAAATAAAAATATGTATCTCAGAAAAATTACAGAAACATAAAACCATCGGACTATGCATCTTTAAACACTATGCTAGTACTAACAAAACACACACATACAACCTCAGGCATTACTGAATAAATCACCAACAGCAGCAGTAATTCCTTGTGACATTTTCGTGAACAATCTCAAGCCAAAGATCCGGGTATACCCGTGTGTCATGATGAATATCCTGGACAGGAGTTGTGTGTGAAGGGAATGGGAAGTGGGGGTGGTGGAGGGGGCAGCAGGGGGTGCAGGGGTGAGGCGGTGCGGGCGGTGCACTCCTTGACCCTGCATCCTTGGGGCACATCAAGCAGTTTTACCAGCAATTATTGCGACATATTCTTGAGGACATTTGGCACTGACAACAGAAGTTATTACAATTCTAGTAGTCTACACTTACCCCGCAGGCAAGGAGTCGCATAGATAGGTAAGCGTGGATAGGGTGGCTACATCCGGGTGGTTTAATGGTTAAAACGCTGGAAGGAGAATGGCAAACAGTCCAGGTAGAAATGACGCTTCATGAGCGATGGTCATGGTCCCTTTGTTTGTGTCATTTCCACAACACTGGTTGTCGTGAGCAGGATTCTGGAAAAGCTGTGCAGTGAATCGTTAGTGTACACACGGTGTATGTATATATATATATATATATATATATATATATATATATATATGCAGCTGGCATACAGTGCACAGGGCCGCTCACAGGGGGCGCCACCGTGGTCTATGTCATAATAACAGGGTCAGCTAGATAGGATAAGTGCTAACTATTACATAGGGAACTGAAGATCGGTAGTGTCCTTGTTTATATTCCCATAATGGATTATAGAGCACACATATATATATATATATATATATATATATATATAATATATATATGTGTGTGTATGTGTGCTTTATAATCTATTATGGGAATATAAACAAGGACACTATGTATCTTCAGTTCCCTAAATTATAGTATACTCACTATATCCTATCTAACTGGCCCTGTGTAGTTACAGTATTGGCCACACAGGCGCCACCTGTGAGGGGATCTAATCACTGTACGCCAGCTACCTCTGGCCGTCATCGCACATAGACCCGCTTGGACGATCAATTTGCATATTATTATTATATATATATATGGTGTATGACTTGGGTATATTATATATATATATATGTATAAACCTGTTCTAGCTGAGGTGAAGGAAGAATTTTTTTTTTCGAAGCAGGATGCTCAGAACGGCGAGAGATGAGTGACAAGAACTGCTGGTGGCGGCGCCAGTCTAGGCCAGCATGCCGCAGTTAATAAACATCTGCCCACAATTGGACCTTAATAAGAATAATGGTAAAGTAATAGGAAAACCTCATACCGATGATTTATACCCGTATATTTATATACTAACTATATATATATAATATACATAATTTATACACCTGAATTTTTCGATCATATATCGACAAAATTGTTACTTGTCGCTTCCTAGCCAGGGCTTGTCATTATTATGATAGAGCAAGGAGTGGTTGGCTTGGTGTCAGGATAATGTGACTGAGTGGGACATCAGGTCAGGGTGCTGGGGACCTGCTCTCCAAGTGGGGCAGTACTATAACGTCACCATGAGTATGCACTATCACAACTCGGTACCCATTCTGATATGACCTTAGTTGTTAGTAGGACATGAATCTCCAGCAACAGCACCTATCATAAACTGTCTTATTGTTGTGCCTTAGTATATCTAGGCGCCCTGGTGCAATAGACGAGATCACCGTTCCGACTGCGCATGAGCTGAAAATGGCGCTGGCAGCAAAGCAAAGGCATACTGCCATTAACTATGCCAATACACTTAGGACAAAACTTAAAACGTAAAATGTGTCAACAAAAACTTCTTTCAAAGAAATATCTAACCAATGCCTGATTAACCCTACCCATTTCCTAGCCCAACAAATGTTAATAACCATGGGATATAAATACAACCTAAATAAAATGAGCAAAGCTGACTCTGGCTATGGATATCTAACATTAGTCTGAGGGCCCATATTTTTCTCAATCTAAATGCAGATGGTATAAGATTGCTGATTAGATTGATCTAAATGCAATGCTAGATAACAGATTAACATCTTAATGTATTAAATATATTTTTTTAGTTAGTACTCTATGTTTCAAACAAGAGCTGAGATGAGCTGAAACTAGCACATTTCATAGCTGCACCGAGTGTCTTAGCATTAGCCAGGTGCTTCGTGGGGGTGTGTTTATCTTCCATGCATCTCACAATGCACTGTGCGGATGGAATGGTGATCTACTCTATTACAGTATTAGCCTAACCACGTATACCTGTCCCCATGACCTTTCACTTTGAGACTTCACTGCATCTCACTGCACTTACGTCTAAGTCGAACAGACAATGTTACCCACGATGCACTAGTCATAATAACGAGGGTTAACGATACGCAAAACAAATAAATAAACAGTTCCCGCCGAGGTCGGTACATTTTGTTCCACTTGGTTTTGTTGGCTGACTTACTCTCCTCTTATTCAGTGTAGCATTATGATTCACTGAGCTCAGACTAACATAACATATACTGATTAAATACTATATCAATATTTGTTTGTTATTGTCAATTGTCACAATAAGTGTACTTGTACATCAGTGCTCTGAAAACAGTAAGTAGCCAGCCTATCGAGAGGGGCTATATTCTAACGCCTCAATAATATTAGCAGCCATCCAAAGTTGTCAACATTGTCAAGGTAGTGCAAAAAGTACTCTTTTCCAGACCCCAACCACCCTCATCAAAGTAGTATGCGTCAACATTTTACTACATACCCCACTGGATCCATACTGGGTGGCCAAATGAGTTGAGCAACTGCCCCACATTTTAGTAAGTCATGGGATTCGAAACCCCTTATTCAAACCCTTGTCGAGTCAAACTGATAAATTTAAAATTGATACTTGTTGCCACCAAGTGTGGCATTCGACATTATTGGGATAGGGCAAGGAGAAGTGGAATGAGGAAGACCAATTTTCCGCAGTTGAAAATCCACTTGCTTAATCAACTAATGTATCGAAACATACATTTAATGAAACAGGATATTCCACTAATTGTGTCATACACACACACATAAGCTGTGTGGCCTGGTGAGGGTGTGTGTGTGTGTGTGTTAATAAAACAGGATATGACACTAATTGTGTCATACACACACAGAAGCTGCGTGACCTGGTGAGTGTGTGTGTGTGTGTGTGGGGGTGGGGGGTGAGGTGTGTGAATTGGGGGTGGGGGTGGGGGTGGTTGAGAATGGAAGTGACGAGGATGTGTTTGTTACAAGGGGCCACTGCCGCCTGAAAACTGAAGCTCGGGTGGACGGTCACGGGAGGAGGTTGGCGTGTTCCCTCCTGTGCCCCGGAGCACCCCCCCCCCCCCCCCCCCCAACGCCCCGCCCCACCCCCTCAGTCACAACCAAGGCTCGCCTATGATGGTGCGTAATATACCTCCCCACATACACACCTCCACGCACATAAACAACCCATCCAACCCACATGACACACTATCATGATGCCTACGACACACACCCCATCCACACACACACATAACTCCACACACACAGATGAACCATCAACCCTTATGACACATTATTATGGTGCATAATACACACGCCTCCACACAGCTCTCCACACACACGGATGAACCATCAACCGACATGACACATTATCATGGTGCATAATACACACACCTCCACATATTTAGACAAGCCTCCAAACCACGTTGTACCATATGATGCTCTATAATACAGACCTCCCCCCCCCCTCCACACACCCCTCCACACACATAGACAATCCCCCAACCCACATGGCCAAATATGATGGTACGCAATACGCTTCCTCCCCTCCCTATCCCCCTCCCCCCACACACACCCCTTCCCCTACCACGTACATGGGTGTGTGCCAACCGATGGTGATGTGTAATATACCTGGTGACTGGCAGCCTGTGATTCATTCTCACCCTTACCGGACGCGGTAGCCAAATTGGTAGAGCGCAGGCCTCGCGTGCGGAACACCGGGAGTTTGAATTCCAGTCGAGTCAAACCAATGATTTATCAAATTGATGTTTGTCGCTACCTGGCCTGGCACTCGGCATTACTAAGATATGACAAGGACTGCTTAGCTCAGTGTCAAGATAACGTGACTGAGTGGGATATCGGGAAATGGTTCCAGGGGCATGGTCTCCCAGTGCGGCAGCACTATAAAGTCACCATGCGTGTGCCCTGTCACAAGTCCGTACCTAGCCTGACACAACATTATTGGTTGCTAGGATGTAAAACAACAACACACCATTGTCACACTTGGTCCACCAACCAACCACCTACTCCGCGAACACTGGGAGCAGTGGCGCCCCAAGCGACACATTCTGAAAACACTCGTCAACATGACAACACGCTCTATCGATTGGAAATTTCACGCAAACAAAAATAACCTTTTGAAGGCTGACACGACAACTCGTTGAAAATGGCCAGCACTCTCGTTGTGAACTAGATTTTAAGTGAAATGATTAATCAAGTTAGTCAATCAATGTGACGTGACTGTTTCGACACAGTTTCCTGGAGTGACGCGGTACGACGTCAAACCCAAATCCTGACGGTGCCCAAATGATATGCGTTGACTTGAATCAGTTTAATAAAGTTGTCAATATAAGGACAATTCATTTAAGTTTGATGAGACTTTTCAATGGTAATTCTCTCAGGTCGAGCACTGGTGATATTAATTGAATGATTGAAGTGGGGGTTAAGAGGGTACGCCCTAACAGTAACAGGGTAGGCCTGGCCACATACACATTAGTGGACGTAGTTGAATGGAGTGTAGTTGAACGTAGTTGAACGTAGTTGAACGTAGTTGAACGTAATTGAACATAGTTGAATGTGGTTGAACATAGTTGAACGTAGTTGAATGTAGTTGAACATAGTTGAATGTAGTTGAACATGGCTGAACATGGTGGAATGTGGTTGAACATGGTTGAATGTGGTCGAACATGGTTGAATGTGGTTGAACATGGTTGAATGTGGTTGAACATGGTTGAATGTGGTTGAATGTGGTTGAACATAGTTGAACATAGTTGAATGTAGTTGAATGTAGTTGAACATAGTTAACAGTAGTTGAACGTAGTTGAACATAGTTGTGCATAGTTGAACATGTTTAAAAGAGTGTGATGTTAGAGGCTGAATTTGCATCAGTGATGCTAATGTACTCTAGCATACTTTAGCATACTCTAGTGTACTCTAGCGTAATACACCATACAATAGCATACTATAGCGTATTATAATTTATATCATACTCTAGCATGCCCTAGCGTACTTGGACGAAGCCCTAGTCATATAGCCGTTAGTGGACGCAGGTGAACGTAGTGGAGGCTAACATAGTTGAACATAGTTGAATGTAGCTGGAAGTACCGGCTTCCATACCATAACATATGTATCCGTACCTAACATATTTATCCGTACCATAATGTATTTATCCATATCGTAACATATTTATCCATACCAAAACCTGACGTACCTTAATGTATTTCAACTTAGTTTAATGTACTTACACCACGCTTGACCCATGTTAGCCTCCACTACGTTCACCTACGTTCAACTAGGTTCAACTACTTCCACTAACATGTATGTGACCGGGCCATAACAGTCTGGACAGCGCAGCCCCAGATAAGGGTACAGTTGGTTGGTTGTTGGAGGTTTATATCCCGGGTAAACATCTTGAAGGTCATAGTTCAGGAGTACGGGCGATTAACGTTTACATGAACATCGACCAGGTGTTATTGCCTAAATTATTGCCATAGTCCAATAAAAGCATCACATTTTCAAAATCAAAACACTTATCTCGATTTGAACCTGTATACCCACCTTAGATGTTGCTGTACTTATAAAGCATTTTGCGTTATATAGAAGGGCATACTATGTCAATTTGATATAACCTGACGCTTATGGGGTCAGATGAAGGGGTGTGGAGGTGGAAGGGGGGGATGAGTGTATCTGCGTTCTGTAGGGTGAGGGGGAGGGTGGGGGAATAGGAGGCGGGCAGGAGCAGGGAGGGTAGGACAGAGGGGGGGCGGTGCAATCAGGCAATCATCGGGCATGGGCCTGGGTCGATTAGGTGTATGTTGGTGCAGTTGTAGGTGCGTGCGCGTGTGTGTGTGTGGGTGGGTGTGGGTGTGGGTGTGGGTGTGGGTGTGGGTGTGGGTGTGGGTGTGTGGGTGTGGGTGTGGGTGTGGTGGTGGGTATGTAGGTGGGTTCGGGTGTCGATGTGGATGTGGCTATGGGTGTGTGTAAGTGGGTGTGGGTGTGGGTGTGGTGGTGGGTATGTAGGTGGGTTCGGGTGTCGATGGGTGGGTGGTGGGGTGTGGGTGTGGGTGTGGTGGTGGGTCTGTAGGTGGGTTGGGTTCGGTGGTGTGGTATGGGTGTGTGTAGGGGTGTGGGTGTGGGTGTGGTGGTGGGTCTGTAGGTGGGTTGGGTGTCGATGGGGGCTATGGGTGTGTGTAAGTGGGTGTGGGTGTGGGTGTGGTGGTGGGTCTGTAGGTGGGTTTGGGTGTCGATGTGGATGTGGCTATGGGTGTGTGTAAGTGGGTGTGGGTGTGGGTGTGGTGGTGGGTCTGTAGGTGGGTTCGGGTGTCGATGTGGATGTGGCTATGGGTGTGTGTAAGTGGGTGTGGGTGTGGGTGTGGTGGTGGGTCTGGTGGGTTCGGGTGTCGATGTGGAGTGCTGGGTGTGTAGGTGTCGGATGGTGGTTGTGGTTCTAGGTGGTCGGTGTCGATGTGGTGGGCTGGGTGTAGGTGGGCGGGTATGGTGTGGTTGTGGGTGTGTAGGGGGTGCGGAGGTTGATGTGGATATGGTGATGTCGGGCTGTATGTGGGTACCGGTGTAAATATGGGTGTGGGCTTGTATGTGGATGTGGGTTTGGATGTGGGTATGGTTGTAGTTAGATAAGTATGGGTGTACATGTGGGTCTAGTTGTGCATGTGGGTCGGATGTGGGTGTGGGTGTGGGTGTGTACGTAGATCTAAGCACGCAATGCATGGTTCACCCACGACCGTCGGACAAAGATCAGCCACACCCACCCCTCCATATACCGACACCCCATCCACCTGTCCCCACGCCCACAACCACACCTCCCCAGAACCATACACCCCAATACCCAGAGTTGCACCTACCATAAGCATATATATCCTCCTCCACAACCTAGACGCATGCCACACACACACCTCTCAAGACTCACACTTACCCAATAATCACCCCTTCCCGCACACACCCCTCTCCACACCCACCACCACACATCCACCCCTCCCCTACATCATCCTACCCACAACTATACCCACCCCACACACCTACAGTCTCTCTCAGTCTCATCCCCTAGGTCCCCTCCAATCGTCTCTACACTCAACCTTTCTTCACCTATATATCCACCGCATCTCTCCCCACACCTACATTCACCCAACACCCACACCATCTCCAGCCCCCCCCCCACCCCACCTTTCCTCCACCTACCCTTATCCACCCTCCCACTCTCCCTCCACCCACCCACACTTCCCCTGACCCTCCCTACTAGTAAAACTCCCCATCACACACCCACACCACCATCCCTAACTCCCACCCAACCCTCCCTCCATCTACCCTTCCCCTATCCCCACAAACTCCCTAACACACCCACACCATTCCCACGCCATTTCCCCTCCCCACACACACACACTTGCCCCACCCCACCACCCCCACCCCCAGGCATGAAGACACGTGCCACTCTAGTGACATATGCTCTTGTGGAACATGTAGCCATTAACCAGCAGTAATCAATTGATTTAGATATGTGTAGATGATAACGCTTATTGGGGTTGTTTATTGGGGTTTTATATCCTGGCAACATCTCTAACAACATGGGTACGGCCTTCTGACCGTAGGCATTCATGGTGAGTTTATAGTGATGCCCTATTGGGAGACCAGGTTACCAGCACCATGATTCAATTCCCCACTCTGTCACATTATCATACTACTGAGCTAACCAGTCCTTGCCCTATCCTAATAATGCCGAGCATCAGGCTAGGTAGCGACAAGTATCAACGTTGTAAGTCATTGGTTTGATTCGCTGGATTTCGATTTCAAACTCCAGACCTTCCAACGCAGGAAGAATACGCTCTACCGATTAGGCCACCGCGTCCTGTCACATAATTTATGGGTCTGTCATATACCTGACTATAGAAACGAGAAAACTAAAATACAAAATAAATCAATAATTTCCTGCCCCAAGTCCGGTCTTCCAATAAGATCGGAAACACACCATCCTCGTGACAATAATAAAGACCCGGAAATTGGATCTTACCAAATTACCAAACAGGATGCGCCACGAGGATGACTTCGATAAAAGGAGTCACACGAGGAAATTAAAGATGGTACAGACGTATGTCAGTAGTGCATTCTGTCAGTGGTGTGTCAACACCAGACATAAAGCAATGTAGGTCAGGTTAGATAAGCAGATAGAGGTGGTTGGAGATGGGATATTTACTAAGTTAGTTGGTTTTTTTTGGTCCATTAGTTGTTTAAGCAGGGGAAATTTCAGTCATAGACGACTGGTCTTCCTCATTCCACTGCTGGTCGATAGAAAGCCCGAGCCTACACTTTTACGACCAAGGGATTTTAACCTCCCCACACATGCAGTATGGAGCCCGCCTTGAGACCGTCGTTATACACAGCGTCGACATCCACTTGCAGAGCTAGGGCCAGGGATCGAACCCGACCCTCAGATTAGGAGTCTGACCTAGAAAAAAAGTCAGCCACTCTAACCACGTTACAAGACAATGTCATAACTCCTCGTTACTTCTCTACCCGCCTCACCGCCTCCCCGCCTCTCCGCCTCCCCCGCCTCCCCGCCTCTCCGCCTCCCCGCCTCCCCGCCTCTCCGCCTCTCCGCCTCCCTAGCCTCCTTACCACGTCACCTCCGCTCCCGGCTTCCCCAGCTGACGACCTCAGAGCCTCCTCAGCCTCCTATCCTGTCGGCATCCCGGCATCCTAGCTGTCCCGGCATCCCCATTCCATGGCATTCCGGCATCACATCATCCCAACCTCCCAGCATCCCACACACACATCCCTGCATTCCAGCATCCCCAGCCACCCCCACCCCTCACATCCTTCACACCCCTCACTCACATCCTCGCAACCACCCTCCAGCCCTCACACCCTCCCCTTACCCCCCGACTTTCTGTCGTCCCCGCTTCTCAACCTTCAACATTCTCCCCGCGATACCCCTGTATCGACACAGGGAGACTGACACCGACCGCATGCCCGCTCGGCCAGCCAGCCGGCCAGCCAGCCCGCCGGCCCGCCGGTTCCCTGCTCCTCGACCAGCTGCTCCCAGCTCCCACTTCCCAGCTCCCGGGGCTTACCTGGAGAAGCGGCCGTTATAGCGCCACCTGACGCCGGGCGCGCCTTTCCGACCACCTTCGCCCGCCCGCTGCTGGCCTCCTCCCCGTGCCGCCCGCGCGTACCTGGACCCGGGAGGCCCAGAGCGCCGGGCGGACACAGTCGGGAGCCGGGCCCTTGGGTAAAAGCGGACGGAGCCCGGCCCTGAGCCTACCTTCGCTACGTCCCTCGAAGCCGACGCGAGGCGGGAAGCCGCGGCGGCGGAGAAGGCAGCTGCGGCGGCGGCGGGGGAGGCGGGAGGGGAGGGCGGGGGCGCCGGGGAGGGACCGCACCGGGAGCAGGTGAGGGGGGTGCGGGCGAAGATAAGAGGACCGGGCCCCGGGCTCCACAGGGAGGTTTGCCCTCCTGCTGGGAAAACAGGCTCCCCCGGATAGACTCTGAACAGCGCATGATTCCACTGCGATGATTATTTATAGGTGGATGGGCAGTCACCAAGGTCCGTCCACATGTGTGGATATAATATATATCAACAATATGTATATTGTAATATATTACAAAAATCATCCGGTGCGACTGACATAGGTCAATATCCAGGGGAGCTCAGGTGAGCCGAGATGGCACCACCGGTAAAGTGTTGTATTTTACGAGGGCTAACAATAATACAGGTTCTTGACAGAACCGAAGGCTAAGGGGGCAAACCCTGAACAGAAAACCATGTCACTGTGGCAGCATCAAGGGCGGTTGATGTATGGAACTCCCAACATCTCCCGACTAGCCACTGCAGGTACAAGTAGTTTTGCGCCTGTCTGGACATGTTCTTGCCGGTGTGAAACCTCTATTTGCTCCCCGAGAGAGTGCCGCTGGTAACTTGCAAAAGCCAGCAGCACTTCAACACTTTTGCAGGCAACTTTCATGAAATGAGGAGAGCGGCAGTCAAGTAATGGAAGCAGTCTTTGTTGCATCGCGACGGACATCATGATGATGATGATGATGATGAACAATAATAATAAGTAACATTCTATTACATTGTGCAGAGAAAAATCCCACAATGCACTGCATACTATGTTCCACAAAGGGTGCTCCTCATGGTACACACTGTATCCAACACGCATGGTAGTTGGTTGGTTGGGTGTTGGAGTTTTACATCCTGGCAACATATAAGGTCATATCAGGACGGGTACCGACGTGTGACAAGTGTGCACTTGTTATAATGACTTTATAATTATAGTGTTGGCCCACTGGGAAATCAGGCTGCTGGCACTATGTCCCGATATCCCACTCAGTCATATTATCCTGACACTAAGCTAACCATAATCATATCAATGCTGAGCCCCAAGATAGGAAGCGACATGTATCAATTGACTACATCACCGTTCCGACTGCGCATGCGCTGAAAACGGCATTGGGAGCAAAGCAAAGGTGTACGCCCATTGAGTTTGCCGACATGCGTAGGGCAAAACTGGCATTTTATTCAAATTAACTAGAAATACATAACAATTTGGCATAAACATGGATGGAAGGATGTAATATAATAATATAATGCATATGTTTAAGACACAACTCTCCATAAACCATAGAATATAAATAAAAACATGAATAACATAACACCAGTCTGAATGCCTAAATTTGTCTAAATCTAAATGCACATGGCATAAGATGTGCTGGTTATATTGATGTAAATGCAATGCTGGACAAAAGATTAATATCTTAATTTATTATATATATTTTTTTAGTTGGTATTCTATGTTTCAAACAAGAGCTGAGATGAGCTGAAACTAGCACATTTCATAGCTGCACCCAGTATATTAGCATGTGCCATGTGCTTCTTGTGGCTTTCTTTTGGTCTGATGCATCCCACAATGCACCGCGCCGCTGGAACCGTGATGTAGTCTATTGTGTACGTCATTGGCTTGACTCGACCACGAATTGAACTCCCGATCTCCCGCACAGGAGGGCTGCGCTTGACTGGTTCTGCCACCGCGCCCAGTAACAAACATGGCATAAGCCATGCATTACTCATCGTAATAGTAACATTGCTATGACATTACCTACACTGCACATGATGGCTGCATCGAAATGAGCCCTGGCTGGTTTCCTGTGTGAATATGTTGTGGGTTAAAATCCTGACCGAGTCAAACGAATGACGTTCAATGTGATGTTAACATTTTGCTCAATTTGTATATGATAAACATACACACACTGATATATATGCAGAAGTAAACCTTCATATCAGCAAGGATTCTGGTATTATTTGCAATATGTTGACGGGTGGTCTCCATTTAACTAATTGTTGCACAGCTTGATTGATTGA
Source organism: Branchipolynoe longqiensis (assembly GCA_030323885.1). NCBI lineage: Eukaryota > Metazoa > Annelida > Polychaeta > Phyllodocida > Polynoidae > Branchipolynoe > Branchipolynoe longqiensis. The sequence continues at coordinate 10,920,046 of CM059188.1, read as the reverse complement.
ATGATTGATTGGTGGTTGCTTTACGCCGTGTCGGCAGTATAGGCCATATTCACCGCGAGGTTCAGAGGAACATCCATATATATAGACACACATTCCGAGGGCAAGATATGTGCATATACATGTATATACATTATACATTATACATTCTACATTATGCATTATACATTATAGTTTATACATCATAATTCTAAATTATATATGATACATTATACATTATATATTATATAACGTCAGGCTACGTGAAAGAAAGATGGCGAGATGGAGGTTGGTGAACAGCCTATTTTATTTGATAAGGCTGTTGGCCGAGCAACAAACGCCCTACCTATATAATTATAAAGATTAAAAGTATAAATGGATGTGTAGTGGGAGGGGTAAGTGCCTACAGTGCATGAGTAGAAGGTGGAGGGGGGTGGGGCAGCAGCAAGGCGGCATACTGGCCCGCAGCAAATATAATCGCATGCAAAGAAATAGTTCTCAGATCGTAGATAATAAATAATCATTATTATAAGGTACATCCCTACTCCAATTTATATTTATATAATAGATTATATCACACATATTATATATTATATATTATATATTATTTCTTATATATTATATATTATACATTATCCATTATATATTATATATTATATATTTGAGGTATAATGCATTATGTGAACATCAATATACGGCAATATAACGGAACATTACTTATTATTATGATTATTGCTATGCTCCTTAAGATGCAACACTGTACCGGTGGTGCCATCTCGGCCCACCTCTCCTTTCCCGGATGTTGATCAGAGGATATCCGGCGGTAGAGTGAGTGGATGTAGTGGGGGGGCGGTGGGGCAGTGGTGCGTGCACAGCTGGGTGGCGCCCTCCAACGGATTTGAGGTGAGTAGGATGGACGTTTTTAGGTTAATACTAAGCAGGCTCCTCCAGTAGATGACTGAGGGAGGAGTTAGGGCTGAGGAGCAGATGGAAGCTTCCGGCCTTATTAAACTCATATAATGGCTTATACAACATATATATATATACATGTATAAAGGCTGGCTACAGTACAACGGAACAAGAACAAGAAGAGTAGTGGTATGACTTATATATTCTCTGACTAGGAATATCAAAATTCCCCGACGCGTGTGACGTATACAGGGTAGGCAGGTAACGGGCACCGCCAGGGGTGGCGCCACCAGTCAGGACATGGAGGAGGCAGTACAGTATATCGTGTAATATTAACAATAATTAGGACATGATAATAATATAGGAGTTAATTCCCTTCTGCACCTTTATACTTGCATAATGCTGTAAAGTCGACGGCTGGCGGTTTGAGTGGTGTAGATAGGCTAATAAGAAATCACTACAGGCAAGGAAGGAAAGTAGATAAAGAGTGAAAGGTAGGAGAGTGAGACTCTCTGATTTATTGTATATATTGTTTCAAGAAACAAGATGGTGGTGATCACATGATCCAGTCTTCCAATCCCTAACAGGCATTCCTCTATCCACCAATGAGGATTCAATATCCTTGTTACCAAGGCATGGTTAGATCTGGCTAAAGTGCCCTGTTGTATCTGGTGCAGTGATCCATACATAACTCTTGGAGGGGAGGGGCTATGTGAGGTGACTTCCCAAAGACTGTCCCACATGTCAAGAAGTGATCCTCTCTCAGGTCAAGAAGTGACCCTCTCTCTCTACTATATTAATACACAATTTCTATCCTCAATTAGCAATAGATCACCAACTCCACATATACCTTATATGCCTTTGGTTTTACATACCATTTACCATTTCATATACAAGTTGCAATGTATTATAGCAGAGTTCTCCATAGCCCATATATCATATATCGGACAAGTTTTACAATGCGTTATACATCACATATATATATATATATATGGCAGAAGCAGAAACTAACTTCTGTTACAGTACAGTAATAGATAACTAATATAAAGAAGGGAGCTGATCTGTTGTAGTGTCCTTGTTTATTTTCCAATACTAGATTATAGAGTACCCACACACACATATATATATATATATATATAATATATATATATATATATAGACAAATAACCGCTGGGCATTAGGCCTACTAGGCCTACTACAGTTATGCTGTCCTGCATGCTAGGGCGTGGGAAGGTATGTTAGGGGCTGGTTGCGGCCACATCTGTATAGGCCATTACCATGCCGGCCACGACCCGGATATATATATACATATATATATATCATATATAGAGTGAGAGAGACTGGCACATTTCAGTGGCAGCGGTCTGATAGCAGCTCAGCGGACTAATTTGTTCCGTCATCTCCAAGCCACTGACTCAGCTCGAGTTTGAAATCGCGTAGCAGCGGGGTGGTGGGATCTGGGGATGGGGAAGATGGTGGTCGAGGTTGGGGGGGGGGGGGGCAGATAGATGGGTGGTGGGTGAAGGAGGCAGTAGGGGACTGGGGTGGTACAGTGTGTGCTGTTAGGGGCAGTGTGGGGACTTTAATCTGGATGGGTACAGCGGTGGTGGTTTGTGTTGTGTGTGTGTGTGGGGGGGGGGGGGGGTAGAGGGGGCAGAGGTGGGGGGGTGACGAAGGGGGGAAATGGGGGACTGGGGTGGTACAATAGACTACATCACCGTTCCAGCCGCGCGGTGCATTGTGGGAGGTGTCAGAGCAACACAAACCCACAATAAGCACATGGCACATGCTAATACACTGGCTGCAGCTATGAAATGTGAGCTCTTGTTTGAAACATAGAACACTAACTAAATAAATATATATAATAAATTAAGATATTAATCTTTTATTCAGCATTGCATTTACATCAATATAATCAGCACATCTTATGCCATGTGCATTTAGACTTAGACAAATCTGGGCACTCAGACTAGTGTCAGAGCCATAGCCAGAGTCAGTTTGAATTATTGTATTCATGTTTTTATTTATATCCTATGGTTAATGACATATGTAGAAATAGAAAATGAGTAGGGTTAATCAGATATTGGTTTTATATTTCTTTGAAACAAGCTTGTGTTGACACATTTGACATTTTAATATTTAGAACAAGAATTACTTCTGGCTAATCAATGATGATGTAAACATCAGCCAGTAAAGTGACTGAAATAGTATGTTTCTTAGCTCAAAATGTATTATGTTTCTTTAGTAAACTCACTCCAATGCATACTCTTAATGGAAGATAGGGGCCCCTACCTCTATGATAGTGGATGGGTGAAAGTAACAGGACAATAATGGGTGGTACCATATGGTGGGGGTGGGGGGGGTGTGGTGGTGGGGGGGGGGGTGTGGGGGGGGCGGGAGGGGTCAAGCCAATTTGCAAGCTCGGGGGGGCAATGTGTGTGGTGGTTCAATGTGTGTGGGTGGGGGCAGTGTGGAGAATTACTAGGATAGGGCAAACACGGTTAGCTCAGTGTCAGGATAATGTGATTGTATGGGGAACCGGGTCATGGTATGTGCGGACTAGTTTCCCAGTGGGGCAGCACTATAAGTATAACATTCATAAAGGTACCATCACTGTGCACCGGTACAAGTGGGTACCCATCCTGACATTAACAAAACAAATGTATTGAAGAGGTATTTACTCTGCCCATAACATATAAGCTCCCCTGAGGGTGCTTGTTTTCAACGCTGGACAGCTGTGGTGCTGTATTGATCTGTTGCTTTGCCCAGGAGTGTTTACCTGTGTCTGCTCAGGTCAGCCTTCTGCAATTTTGGTTGGTAGTATTAAATAGCCTATGTTAGTTTGTATCTAGTCTGAGTATGATACCTTAGCCTACTATGAACATCTTCTTGGGTGACATGCATGCTTGCGGGAGAGGATCCCATTCCATTCAGATTTTTTTAATTTGTTGATTTCTTACAGCATCCTTTCACCTAAACCCTGTCCTTAGATAGTGCACTCATATGCTAGAACACACTCGGACACTTTAGGACTGCGGCCAGGTGGATTGGCTGTGTTGTTTGCCTAGCCATTTTGTATTTCAGGGTGGATCAGTTGCATGACCATGGCCTGTCCATTTCTGTGTTGGTTTATGCCATTACACATACCCAGGTGGACTGCGCCATGTGGTGATAGCTTTCCTGATTTCCTTTATACTTAGGAGGGCTAATTTTCCTATTTTTTCTGTTTAATGCCTACCACTTTTTCTGGCCTGCCTTTTGCTTTCTGTGCCAGTACACAGCAAGCATATATATATATAACCTTAGATGATATAACCTTAGATGTTGCTAGGATGTAAAACCCTAAAACACAAACAGATAAGCAGCAGACCTGGTTAGTATCAGGGGGGGGGGGGGGGGGGGAGTTCTGGTTGTACAGAACCCAGCTGGATTTAAGCAAAGGGGAGGGGAGTTGTGAAATAGGGGGTGGGCGTGGTGGTGGTGGGGTGTGGGGGAGGTGGTAGGGGGTGCCGGGTAAGGGCAGCTGTCATATAGATTTAGTCAGGGCAGGTTCGGTCTGAGGTATTCGCTGGGGATCAAAGCCTACACCTGAGCAGATAGAGAGGTCACGGCCCGCCCCTAAATGCCATCAGGACAGCAGGAGGTCTCCATGGGCCTCCTCTCCCACCCTCCTCCACCCTCCACCCTCCACCCTCCTCCACCCTCCTCCACGCTCCACCCCCAACCCCACCCCCACCCTTCCACTCATATCCCTTCTTCAACACCCACATAATTCTACTCTCCTGCCTATGGATGCTTTTGGTTGATTGTTGGAGTTTTCCGTCCTGGCAACCTCGAAGGTCATATCGGGATGGGTACCGACTTGTGACTGGCCAACTTTATAGTGCTGCCCCAGTGTGTGACTCTATACCTTTCCGCAGTAACCGGTCTATTAACTTGATTTAGTGTTCCCTTCTATGTGGCGACACATGCTTAATAAGTGCCCCAGTATCTAAGTTGGCTGTGTACAAAAATGTCGAGATAAATGCTATCTATGGCTTAGAGAAGTTGATGCCTTCATCAGAATATGCAGTTTGAAAACTGCATACAGTAAAACCTCTCTAACATACCACTTCCACAGATCGACCACTCCCCTATATCGATCGCTTTATTTGGGTCCCAACAATACCATTAGTATACTACTAATACATGCTTCAAACGGCGCAACACTATCTCCCTAAACCGACCACCTCCCTAAAGCGACCACTTAAGGTCGCCCCAAGGTCGGTCGGTTTACAGAGGTTTTACTGTAGTAGGGACATCTACATAATGTCATGAATTCCCGAGACTGGAACCCTTGCAGGTGTGAAATGGTTTGCTAAACCTGGCTTAGTTCCGGTTAATACGTTTATATTGTGCTTAAAGTCCCGGTCATATAGCCGTTAGTGGACGTATTTGAACGTGGTGGAGGCTTACGTAGTTGAAAGTAGTTGAATGTAGTTGAACGTACCGGCATCCATACTTGTACGTGATGTTAACTTGGTAATGATGTGGGAGAGCCGTGATCTCCGATTTAATTTTTGGACATGTTCAAAAGAGCGGTGCGTTAGAGGCTGAATTTGCATCTGTGATGCTAACGTACTCTAGCATACTGTAGCATACTCTAGCATACTCTAGCATACTCTAGTGTGCTCTAGCATGCTCTAGTATATGCTAGGGTACTTGGACGAAGCCCTGGTCACATAGCCATTAGTGGACGTAGTGGAGGGTAACATAGTTGAATGTAGTTGAACATAGTTGAACGTAGTTGAACGTAGTTGAACATAGTTGAACATAGTTGAGCATACCGGCATCCATACCACAACATATTTATTCCATACCGTAACGTATTTATCCGTACCAAAACCTTCAGTACCTTAACGTATCTCAACATCATTTAACATACTTACACCACGTTTGACCGACGTTAATCTATCCTACAGATCACTACGTCCACTAGCGGCTATGTGACCAGGCCTTTAACTAGGATCACAGAATAGTCACACATGTTGCATATACTGTGCCACCTGTATTTCTATACCTGAGTTATTAAGTTCTCAGCCGATTTTGGAAATCGTTGATGGTTTATACTGAGCTCATATTCCATCTGTATGATAGTGTTTTGAGTAAAATTAAAGTGTGTGTGTTGTTGTTGTTTTTGTTCTGGATCATAGCAACGTATAAGGTACCGACTTGTGACAGGCCACGCTCATGGCAACTTTGTAAGAACAGCCCCTCCCCCTCCTCCTACCTGTGCCATGACCCGATATCCGACACAGTCACATTATTCTAATATTGAACAAGCTAGTCCTTGTCATACCTTTTAATGCCGAGTCCCAGGCTAGGTAGTGACAAGCATACATGTTATAAGTCATTGGGTTGACTCGGCTGGAATTCAAACTCCTGACCTTCCGCACGCGAAGCCCGCGCTAGACCAATTCGGCCACCACGTCCAGTGCAGAATCAAAGAGCCGCTTGATGATGAAATAAAATGTGAATTGTAATACTTTTAATTTAATAATAGTATGAATTAGTCTCTATTCGGAATAATCAATTTTTTGTAGAAATAAAACAAATGTAGGCTATTACAAATTATGCATTGACCAGACGGGATGGCCGAATGAGTTAGAGCTTCCGTCTCCCGTGCTGGTAGATCGTGGGGTCGTGGGTTCGAGTCAAACCAATGACTTAAAAACTGATACTTGTCACTTCCTAGCCAGGCGTTCGGCATTATTAGGACAGGGCAAGGATGGTGTGCTCAGGGTCAGGATAATCTGACTGAGTGGGACACCAGGTCATGGTGCTGGCGGCCTGGTTTCCCAGTGGGACAGCACTATAAAGTCACTATGAGTGCGCACTGTCACAAGTCGGTACCCGTCCTGATATGACCTTAGATGTTGCTAGCCCATAAAACAACAACAAACAAACAAACAAACAAATTATGCATGTTCTACTTAAAGTGGCATGAACCGATGAAAGTGTCAAATTTCCTAAACTAAACTAATTTATCATGATTTGATCCTATATATCCAATGTCGACATTGCCGTATATATGCATCATCTGGTTCTGCATATAAAGGGATACTAAATCAATTAAATAGAACGAGGTGCAACTGAAGTATCAGGGATGAAAGATCTCCGCGATTTCCGGGATTTCCGGGATTTTTCAATCACGCAGCACGATTAACATATCGGCCCTACTAAAACGTTGGTTAACGCTGCAGCACCATCAGCGTATACTATTATGTGGTGCAGGCGCCGCAACACTATCAGCGTATACTACTAATAAATGCTTCAAACGCCGAAGCACTATCAGCGCATAGTACTAATACATGGTTCAAACGGTGCAGCACTATCAGTGTAATATATAAGAAACCCAACTTCTGGGAATTTTCAGCGATTCCCTGACAATGCTAAACCTATAGGAGAATAAGAGCATTTCCGCTTTTTTATCCCGGAGACCACTTTCATCCTTGAAGTCTATACTATCAAAATGTTGATTTTCATGCCAACATTAATTTAGCATATTTACAATTAAAACATTCCCAAAGTTAGCCTTATAATAAAGGTTACACCAAGCTGAGGTAAGGTAGATTAGGAAGATTAACTTAATCTATTGATGGCGACAAACTGAGAGATCCTCACAGTCACCGGAGGATGTAACCTTCAGCTTCATTCACATTGCATGTGCATCCCTAAAGTATACACAATACATCATCATGTATGTCACCATGCCATCAACTGACTGAACACAGTGCCATCTATTTGTCAGGACAGACGGCAAGCAGGCATTAAGGTGGTTCATGCCTAGGAGGGAGCGCCCGATGTATATTAATCTGCAGTATGCAGACAATGCAGGAAGGTTGTACAGGAGTGCAACTATAGCAGCACGACGGTAAAGTGGGTGCTAGCTTCTTATTTATACTCACAAAATAAAGCATACAACACATATATATATATATATATATATATATATATATATATACAGTAAAACCTCTCTAAATCGACTGAACTTGGAACCGACTTTAAGTGGTCCATTTAGAGAGGTGGTCGGTTTAGAGAGTTAGAATATCCATATAATGGTATTGTTGGGACCCAAATAAAGCAATAGATATATGGGAGTAGTCGATTTGTGGAGGAGAGGTTTTACTGCGTATATAAGACTTATTCAGCAGAATAAACATATTTACCACAAACAAATAATATATATATATATATATATATATATATATATATATATATATATGGCCACAGCGAGACGTGCTAGCAAAGTAAAAATTGGATGTGTACTGGCACAGATGACCGGCTGCAGTGCGCGGACTAGGCGGTGAGGGCGGCAGCAGCAATGGAAGTGTGCTGGCCCGCAGCAAATAAACATAACATGCAGAGAGAAAGAATTATTCGGTCGTACAAATAATAAATAATAATAATTATAAGATATATGGCTCCGTCAATTTATATTCATATAATAGATTATATCAGACATATGTATATATATATATATATATACATATATATAAATACATATATATATATATATATGAAGAATTCAAGAGCAAAACCCCGTAAACGCCAATCCGATTATTGAAATAAACATTGGAGTCAAACCTCCAAAGACTTAATTTTTTACATTTCTATTATTTTGTCAATTCTTCCACAATCCTTTCCTCACGAGAAAAGTCGAATTAGTCACAATTAAAATTAGCTTCTAGTAACAATTCTTTCATTTTAAACACATTTTTGGATTGGCGTTCACGGGACTTTGCGCCTGAACATTCATTTCTAGGATAGGGCAAGGACTGGTTAGCTCAGTATCAAGATCACGTGACTAAGTGAGAAATTGGGGCATGGTGTCCTGGGATGCCAGTGAGGCAGCACTATGAAGTCGTCATGAAGGTGCACTGTCACAAATCAACATACTTCTTGATATTACCTTAGATGTTGCATGGGGCAAAACCCCACACAAATAAACAAATCAAGCATTATATATGCCAAGTAGAATGTGAATCCTATGGTTGAAGGAGAGGAGGCAGTTGTAGAGAAAATCCAAGTACGACACCCTCTACCCCCACCCAGAGTTGTCTGATGGGATTTAGTGGATAATCTCCAGTACATAGAAAATACTGAAAGGCGGTTAGGGGTACACAAACAGCTACATGGAAAATAAATGTTGGTTCCTTATTTATACTCGCATAATAAACTATTCAGCACGTTGTAACCGGAAGTCTTACTGATGGTACTGGGCATAACGACTAGGTGGCGCTAGTGGTGTTGGCCACTGACTGACACGCCCTTAACTGTCTACCATTGGACATTGTGCTTAGCAGCATTATATGAATGTGGGTAGTAAAGGGATTTAGGTTGGTTCAATGTTGTTGGGGTTTTACATCATGGCAACATTTAAGGTCACATCAGGACAGGTACCGACTTATGACAGTGCACACTGGTGCACACTCATGGTGACCTTATGGCCGAGAGCACCATGACCTGATATCCAACATTATCTTGCCATCGAGCCAACTAGTCCTTGCCCTATCCCAATAATGTAGAGCTCCTGGCTAGGAAGCGACAAGTATAAATTGTGTAAGTCATTAGTTTTTATTCGAACGGCAATTGAACACCCGACCTCCCGCACAGTAGGCCTGCACTCTAGCGATTCGGCAACCGCGTCTGGTCTACGAAAGGGATTTAGATGTGTAGTAGAGGGATTTATGTGGATCAGCTGGAGATATGATCCATGTAAATAGATGTGTATGGACTACTCATACCTATATACCTGTATATGTAAATATATATATATATATATATATACATATATCCGTATATATATGATGTAAGGTGACACATGTGTGTGCACAAGACTAGTATGCCATTCGCAGCCACTGCTTCTGGCACCGCTTCATGTGTTGGGAACATCTATGTAAATATGCTTACATTTTATTATCGCTGCACAAACAGATGGCACACCTACAACGTATGGGCGAAAAAACACTGCACGCAATCCAAACAAGAAACACTTCAACTTAAACCAACAAACTCAATGGGAGTCTATATACCCAGCATGCCTCACACCAAGCATGTCAGTGCATATCATTTCCAATGTTATATATAAGTTTGGAATCAGTGGTACAGACGTGAGGCAGAGTCAGGCGAGGAGGAAGAAGCCAGGTGGCAGCACTAGGTGAGGCAGAAGGCCTGACCAGTCGCTTGAGTGGATGAGTGCCATTAGTAGATAATCGGTTTCCAGATAACTATACTCATATAATTGCTTATACATCATCATCATCATGCTGTCGGTCGCGATGCGACAAAGACTGCTTTCATTACTTGACTGCCGCTCTCCATTTAGCTCTCTGCTGTGAGAGTTGCATCCATGAGTCGGTCTTAATGTCTCTCAGCTTCAGATTTCTCTTGATGGTATCCTTGAACGGGAGTTGAGTTTGCCCTCTCTTTTTGTAACCAGAAGACAGTTGAGAGTAGAAGATCTGCTTTGGTAGCCTGTCTGATGATATCCTCATGAGGTGTCCAGTGAACCGGAGATTCTTTTTGATCAGAAGATCTTCCATAGAGGGCAGCCCCGTCCATTTGAGTATTTCATTACTTGTCACTTTGTCCTTCCAGGTTAGCCTCATGATCCAATGCAGATGTTGCATCATGAAGCCATGCAACTTTTTCACCTGTTGTTTGTACACTGTCCAGGCCTCGATTCCGTATAGTAGGGTGGATAGCACGATTGCATGGTCGATCTTGCCTTTGACCCATATGGACACATGGTGGTTGTTCCAGAGTATCTGGTGTAGTCGGCGGAAAGATGCATTAGCCTTGGCCATCCTCCTCTGTTTTTCAGCATCAATGCATCCATCACTTGATATAGTGCTTCCAATGTAGGTAAATTCCGGAACAGAGTTCAGCTTGTTTCCGTCAACCATGTCATCCTCCTCTCGAGTTCTTGTAGAGTTGGGTTGGTACGGCACTCCGTCTTCTTGATGTTAATCTTCAGGCCAAACTTCTTTGATGCATCGCAGAAGGCATCCACAATTTTCTGGATCTCATCAGCAGAGTGGGCAACAAGTGCATTGTCATATGCGAATAGCAGCTCTCTCACCAGTATCCGAGTAGTATTTGTCTTTGCTCTGAAGCCTTGGTCTTTGCTCGGTGCGACATTGAATAGGTCAGCGCTCTGTCTAGACTGTATATAGATGCCATCCCCCATGCCTCGGAAAACCTCATCAAGCATTGCTGATAGGAAGACGGAGAAGAGTGTAGGGGCCAGTACACATCCTTGCTTGACCGCATTGGTAACTCCATATGATTCCAAGACTTCCCCTCCAACACTAACATTCGCCATCATTCCGGTATGTAGAGCATCGATCATAGTTGCGAACTTCTCTGGGCAACCATACTTCCTCAGTAGCTGCCATAGCCGGTCCTCCTGACCGGGCTATGCTTATACAACATATATATATATATATATTTATATATATATGCATGTAGAAAGTGTGGTTACCTCTTTAATAAACAAATAGCAAAGTAAATCATTGTGAGCTATTTCAACGTCAGCTAGCTGATTATCAAGGTCACCAGAAATGCCCTCTCTAAAGAATCTTTGTGAAGTATTAAAACAAGGAGTTAAAGATCTGGTCCCCTAATTTCATCAGGTATTCCTTGCATGAGTATATGTGATGCACCAAAGCAAAATATTTATATTCCAGAAAGAGAAATTGCATTGATTTTAGAATAGCATATTTGAGCTGAAAATCAATTGGTATGGACTGATTTCTTTGTTGTTCAAGGGTTTTATTCCTCTGAATAACATGTTGTCAGTGCTAATGCACTGGTCTTCCAGCCCTACTCACAATTGCCTCTGCACAGTAAACAAATCTACAACAATATACAGATAGACAATTACAGGGAAATAAGCAAAACATTGTTACATGAATGATAGGTAAAGAACAAGATAAGAGAAAAAAGAAACATATACTAAGCTTTATTACACTGACACTGACTGCTCCATGACTATTATTACTAGTTTTGTGATGTCAAACAGCCAAGGGAAATTGACATTTGCATATGTTATAAAGCCTATTCAAAAGGTTTCAAAGACACGCTAAGGGTTTATAAAATTGGTCATATTTGTCAAATTGTTTTGGTAATGTTAGTGCTCCTTTAAGAGTGAGCGACCAACCATTGTGAGGATCTCTTTGATGGACCAGAACAATGGAGTGGATGTATATGACATAGCAATCAATGTCAAATTAGGCGATTTCATGAGTGGGAAAGGAATGACAGGAGACATGGAATTGTAGGTAGCAAAGATCGTCTAGATCCCTAGATGGCATAGCTTGTTGGAGCTAAGCAAGCTAAATTATGTATATGTTCCCCCGACTCATATAAGGAGGGTTATCCTTAGTTTGGCTCTTTTCTATGGATTGGGATAGATTTGAGTAATTTGGTACTAAAATAGAATATTTGGAATAAAAGGAAAAGGGGTGGCAGGGGTAAAATTAAGAAAGGGTGTAAAGGGTGGCATGGAACTAAAGAGGGGAAATGGGAAGGGGGATCGAGAAGGGGGAGGGGGAAAGGGGGAAGGGGGGAAAGGGGGAAAGTAGGAAATGGGGAAGAGTGGGGAATGGGGGGAAATTGGAAGAAATGGGGAAAGGCTGGGAAGACAGAAAATGGGGAAAGGGGGAACAGGAGGAAAGGAAGAACTGGGTAAAGTGTGAATGGGGGGCAAGGGTAAAGGAGAAAAAGTGGAGAACAGGGCGAATGAGAGAAAGGGCGAACAGGGCGAAAAGGGCGAAAAGGGCGAAACGTAGCGAAAAGGGCGAAAAGGGCGAAAAGGGCGAAAAGGGCGAAAAGGGCGAAAAGGGCGAAAAGGGCCTAAAGGGCCAAAAGGGCCAAAATGAAGAAAGGGGGAAGGGGTAAAAGGAGGTGGGTGGTGAGAGGGAAAGAGGGAAACTGTGGGGGTGAAAGTGTGAAAATGGCAGGAGGTGTGCTGCCTTCATTGATTATGGGTAACGGCAGCGTCAATTCGACACCAAACATTCTTTCTGTGTTTCTTTCCTGGCTGTCTCCACAGAAGCGACTGAGTCATGACAGATTAATATTTGAATGGGCACAGAATGCATGCGCAAGTGTTTGGCGGAGCAGGACAGATATGTTGGGGAAGATCGGAATTGAATTAGGGATGTATGTGGACTGTGTGAACCTGCCGACAAGCATGACAATCGGGACCTCAGTGTGTGCTGTCAGACAACAAACGGGCCATGGTGCCGAGGCACACCCATTTATATGTAAATATATATAAACATGTATATATATGTTTATATAATATATGTGAGTATATGATTATTTGTATCCTTATATATGTGTGTATATCTGTGAACACACATATCTAAGCATGCACATGTTTACATGATATCAACACATACATATGGACAAATATGTTTATATATATGTGTATGTATATATATCTATATATGAAGAGTTCAGGTGCAAAACCATGTAAACGCCAATCCAAAAATGTAGTTTAAATAAAAGATTTCTACCTAAACAAAATGTTAAGCTCACTAATTCCACTTTTGATATGATCACATGATTATGGAGCAATGAACAAAAGAGTATGAATATGACAAAATATACTTTTAGAAGGTTTGATTCCAATGTTTCTCTCCATATTTACATGGGTTTGTGCCTGAATTATTATGTTTATATATATATATATATATATATGCATATATATATATATATATATATATATATATATATAGATATATGTTTATATATGTGTGCTTCAACACCATGGCCCATTTGTTGGTGGAAAGTTCCCGATTGTCATGCTTGCCGCTAGGTTCACACAGTCTACATACATCCCTAATACAATTTCAATCTTCCCCAATAGAATTGTACTGCAATATATATAGCATATATATATATATATATATATATATATAGACATCCTCCATGCTCCTCTACAAAAAGCTGACCAAACTACTTAGATAATAAAATAACCATATTTATTGGATTCGAACCCCATTGTCAAACTATCTTTTAAAGTTGCACAATCCTTTAAAAGCATCACGTGTCTTTGTAACCCAGCCATTACTAGGATAGGGCAAGGACTGGTTCGCTCAGTGTCAGGAGAATGTGACTGAGTGGGATATCAGGTCATGGTGCTGGTGGTCTGATTTGCCAGTGAGGCAGCACTATAAAGTTGCCATGAGTGTGCACTGTCACAAGTCGGTACCCGTCCTGGTATGACCTTAGATGTTGCCAGGAGATAACACAACAACAAACAAACCGAATCCCTGTCACGCATCCCCCCCCCCCCAGTCCTGTCCACACACACCCCCCCCCTAAAGTTCCCATCTTCTCCCCCTCCCCCATCCCTTTTCCTGTCTTTCCCACACCCCCTCTGTCCCAGTTACACTTCTTTCTACCCCCTCCTCCGCCCCTTCCACATTTCTTCCTACCCAATTGCCTTCCTACATACAGTAAATCCACTCTGACCGACCACCTCCACAGCTCAACCACCCCCCTATATCGATCGTTTTAATTAATTAATTTATTTATTTATTTTGTGACAAGCTCCCAACTGGGTCCCAAATGATCCTAAACTCCCTAAACCAACCACCTCCCTAAATGGACAATTTAAAGTCGGTACCATGGTTGGCCGATTTAGAGAGGTTTTCCTGTATTTGCAAAGTTAAAGTCTTTGATTTCATGCAAGTTTCCCGAGATAAACATGTTAGCTTAATATGGATATTCCAATTTACTTTAAGTTTAAAGTAATCTTTATTTTAATGGTTTGACTTAGGAGATATTTTAGCGTACAAACCTGAAAAATTAAACTTGCATAGTCCGATGGTTTTTAATTTTGGAATCTTTCTGAGATAAATATATTTCATCAATCACAAGTATCTACTTTAAATTAGTTCAAAGTTACTTTTATTTTAAATGGTAACCTTTATAGATATTTTGAGTGCAAACATGGAAAATTAGTTTTGGCAAGCTTGCCAAAACTCTGACACCATAGACTTCTGCAGTAACAGGTTCTGTTAAATTGACTCAGTATTGCCTTATACACAGAAACAAATGCTTAATAAGTGCATCAGTATCTAAGTTAGATATGTAACATCAAATCTAGATAATTAGTTTGGTTTTGAAAATTTGATATTTCATGGGACTATGCAGCTTTAAAGTTGGCAGGCTGTTCGAAATATCGGCCACAACATCTCAACAATGAGAGGGGATATTCAAATTGCATAGTACTGATTAAAAGATCACATGCTCAAAACCAAAACACTTAGCTAGAATTGACCATACACATCCAACTTAGATCCTGATGCACTTCTTAAGCCTTTGTTGCTGCATAACACAGGATTCTAAACCAATATAATAGAATATGTTGTTGCTGAATCATATTTGGTCAGAGTATTAATGTGCTTGCCAACATTACTTTAACATATTGTAGTGGTCTGCACTGACCTCTCAGGCAAGTAACCACATAGACAGGTAGGCGTGGGGAGTGTGTTGATATCAGGGAGCCTAGGTGGTGTAATGGTTAGGCACACTGGGCCGGAATGCGCAAGAGCGATGTGGGTCGTGCTCCGCTCGTAGGCACAATATTTCCATTTGTATCACGCCCTACAACATTGGTTGCAGTGATCAGGACGTCGCGTACAAACTTTGCGCTGTTGGTTGTTGACCTAGCCCGTCGATCATGTATGGCGCTAGTGCATACGTGCTGTGCGTACGCGATTTGTCCCCAAACGCATTAAAAGACTTACATTTCCGAGGGGCAAGAGTGTACTGGTCTGCACGCTGACCGCTCGGCAAGTAACCACATTGACAGTGTGACGGCGCTGGAGAGTGCTGATGCACTTCAGTGAGCCTTGGTGGTGCATAACTGGTTAGCTACAATGGCCGAATGCAAAGAGATGTGGGTTCGAGTCCCGCTCTAGGCACAATATTTCCCATTTTCATCACCCCCACGACAATATTTTCATTTAAAATATTTGTTTAAAGCTGCATAGTCTGATGAAAACATCAAATTTTCAAAACAAAAACAATGACCTAATTTTAATTCTACATGTCTAACTTAGATATTGGTGCACTTATTAAACATTTGTCACCACGTAGAAGGGGATACTGAGGCAATTTAATAGAACCTGTTACTGAGCAGCTTATGGTGTCAGAGTTTTTGCAAGATAGCCAACATTAATGTTGCCTGTTTGCGCTTCAAATATCTCAAAAGTTAGCCATTTAAAATCAAAATTACTTCAAACGAAAGTAAGGTAGATTATAACGATCAACCTAATATATTTATTTCAGAAAATGACAGAAACTCAAAACCATCGGACTATGCAACTTTAAGTTTATCATTTAAAAGAAAACTTACTTAAAAGAAAAATAAAGGAGATTATTAGGATCACCTTAATATATGTTACGCAATATAATGGCAGAAATTAAAAACCACCGGACTGTGCAAATCTTAATTAATTTACTTGTTATTCTCTCTAGTAATACCTCTTCAACAAGTGTGAAAATGGCAGGAGGCGTGATGCCGTGATGGATTATGGGTAATGGCAAAGTCAATTTGACACCAAACATTATTTTTGTATTTCTTTCCTCGTTGTCTCTACAGAAGCGACTGAGTCTTGACAGATTAATATTTATATATTTAGCATAAAATCTAGGAATATTTAGCATAAAATCTAGGTAAATGTTTTGGCTACGACAATAACAAGATATTTTCATTGGACTATAGACCTATGAATATATATAAGCAGTATCCCTTCTTCTGAATAAACCAACCAAATCACACCAATAACTTCCTGCCTACATATAATGAGGTAAACGAGAGAGAGAGAGAAGACAAACAAAAACACACAACACCAAAAAGCGTCTGTGTTTGTTTTCGGTTTGCTCCTCTACTTCATCACTGGCTCTCTAACGAGTTATGTGTGAGAAACATGGCCTCGGGACCCCGACAATCAGATTGTAGACACACCTCCCATGACCTCTGACCTTAGCCCTTGGCTATCCCCTGGCTGCTCTTCTGGGTCACGTGTCACACAAGTATGCCGCCAACTACCGTGGATGTGCCACGAGTGCACTGTCACCGACTAGTGTATGTGTCACAAGGATGTTGACAGCTATTAGTTTCTCTGTCAGGAGGACACTGTCACCTTCTAGTAGCAGTGTCACTGTCAAGAGGATGTTGACAACCACTAGTGCTAGTGGCAGTGTTGACGCTGACTTGTGTCATGAGTATGCCCTCAGCTAGGAGGATTTGTGTCACGAGTACACAGTGAATAACTAGTGTTTGTGTGACAAATATACTGTCAGCGACTAGTGGCTGTGTCACAAGTGTGTTGACAGTTACTAGTGTATGTACCACGCATACACTGTCACCTAATAGTGGCTGTGTCACAATTGTGTTGACATCTACTAGTGTATGTGCCATGAGTATATTGCATGTACGATGAGTGCACTGTAACCTCCTAGTACTAGTGACAGTGCCATGAGTGTGTTGACAGCTATTAGTGTCTGTGCCACGAGTTCACAGTAAGTTACCCTAGTGTATGTGGCACGAGTATGTTGATAGCTAGGAGTGTATATGCAAGGAGTACACAATAAGTTAAAATAGTGGTTGCGTCACGAGTGTTTTATCACCTACTAGTGTTTGTGTCACAAATACACAGTAAGTTACTATTGGCTCTGTCAGGAGTGTGTTGACAGCTACTAATGTATGTGTTACAAGTATGTTGACAGCTACTAGTGTTTGTGTCATGAGTATGTTGAGAGATATTAGTATATGTGTCATGAGTATGTTGACATCTACTAGTGTATGTGTCATGAGTATGTTGACAGCTACTAGTGTATGTGTCACACTTATGTTGGCAGCTACATAGTGTCTGTGTCACAAGTATGTTGACAGATAGTACTGTTTGTGTAACAAGTATGTTGACAACTACTACTAGTACTAGTGTATGTGTCAGGAGTATGTTGACAACTACTAGTGTATGTGTCACGAGGATGCTGACATATACTAGTGTATGTGTCAGGAGTATGTTGACATTTACTAGTGTATGTGTCACAACTATGTTGACATATACTAGTGTATGTGTCACCAGTATGTTGTATCTAGTGTATGTGTCATGAGTATGTTGTCAGCTACTATAGTCTCTGTCAGGAGTGTGTTGTCAGTAAGTTACTACTAGCTGTGTCATGAGTGTGTTGACAACTACTAGTGTATGTGTCATGAGTATGTTGACAGCTACATATTGTATATGTTATGAATATGTTGACAACTACATAGTGTCTGTGTCATGAATATGTTGACATCTACTAGTGTATGTGTCATGAGTATGTTGGCAACTACTAGTGGCTGTGTCATGAATATGTTGACAGCTACTAGTATATGTGTCACAAATATGTTGTCAGCTACTATAGTCTCTGTCAGGAGTGTGTCATCAGCTACAAGTGTATGTGTCATTGAGTATGTTGACAGCTACTAATGTCTTTGTCATGAGGATGGTGTCATCTACTATAGTCTCTGTCAGGAGTGTGTCATCAGCTACTAGTGTATGTGTCATTGAGGATGTTGACAGCTACTAGTGTCTGTGTCATGAGGATGGTAGGTAGCAGGGTCTGCCCAGTAGGCCTGTGTATGATGTCACCTACCACTAGGGCATGTGTCAAGAGTATGTTCTCAGCTACTATAGTTTGTACTTGTAGCGATGATTTCATCTACTAGTACTAGTGTATGTGTCTAGGGTATGTCGTCAGCGACTAGAGCTTGTATCATGAGTATGATGTGACTTACTAGTATGTGTCACAAGTATGTTTTCAGGTACTATGGTTTGTATGCTGAGTATGGTGTCACCTACTAGTACTATTGCCTGTGTCACGAGTATTTTCTCAGCTAGCAGAGTTTGAATCGTAAGTATGATAGTGGACCAGCAAAACATGGAAAAGGCCTCTAAAAAAGATATTGGCGGCATCGTTTGTTAATAGCAGACATCCATGTGGAATCAATCATTCATAGGATGACAAAATATATGTGGGTGGATGTCATTGTCAGTTTTGAGTTTTAATGTAATTTTCAAGGTCATTATTTCACCAAGGTCAAAATGCCATTTTCACAAGTTTATTTGTCTTAGTAGTTTATAATTGCAGCAGAAGCATGATAATTGGCACACAAACATGTCTTGAGGCATTCTTCAAATCCAAATAAGTGGACATTTGAAAATCCAAGATGGCAGCCACTTTTTCCAAGATGGCGGCAAACTTTTTCCCCAAATGGCAGCTAATTTGTACTTCTTGACATAACTTTGCATATAATCTGATCATTCGATTTGAGTGATCTTGGTGTCTATTTGTATGTTTTCAAGCATGCTGAGCCATTTATCCTATCCAAAATCCTTGGACATATTACTAAACCCCACAGCAATTTAATAACGTCTTTGTTCAAAACCACCACGCACACAACTAAGTGTTTCCCAGCCGCCCCCTCCCCGCCCCACACGCCCACCACCGGTCATATGAAACCCGGTCCCCGAACCACCACCAACCAGCACCAGCCCTTCCCCTTCTCCCGCCCTCCGCCCAGCGCCCCTGGCTGTTTCCTCAGCTCCCTGGGGTTCTGTGTGTGCTGATGGTTTGGAGGGAACCGACCAGGGGTAAATAACTACCCTCAGCCCCACCCCCCACTCCCCCGCCCCCAAGCACCCGGGGAACTCTCACAGGTGTGTATTGTGAGGAGGCTGGGGGCGGGGGAGGGGGAGGGGGTAAGCAAGGGGCTCCACCCTGACCGACACATTGATTAGGATGCTTCTCTTTAGCAATATTATAGTATTACCGGTTGGGTGCTTGTTAGAGTTTTATGTCCTAGTAACATCTAAGGTCATATCAGGATAGGTACCGACTTGTGACAGTGCGCACTCATGGTGACTATATAGTGCTGCCCCACTCGGAGATCAGGCTGCCAGTACCATGACCTGATATGACACTGAACCAACCATTCCTTGCACTATCCTAAAAATGCCGAGCACGTTGCTAGGAAGAAACACGTATCAATTGTTAAGCCATCGGTTTGACTCGACCAGGGATCGAAACCATGGGTTCAAATCCCATGATCTACCAAAGCAAGAGACGGACGCTCAACTCGTCTGGTCAAGTATTAGTGGTGCTCTGTCTGTGCATGACATATATATATAATATACAGTAAACATAATAAATATATATATGAAGTGGGCGAGACTGCCAGCCTGATGGCATTCACGGGCGTGCGCCGATTAACCCGTATTTGGGAATACGGGCTACTCGCCATGGCAGACCGCGAATGCCCAAACATTCACGGGCGACGGGGTTTCCGGCCGTAAAGCGTTGCTAGGAGACGCGAATTGCGACTCGCCTGGCAACGAAGGGGGTCGGGCGTTCGGGGCCAGACCGATCAGACGTACTTTATGACGCTCTGATGTTTTAGCCGAGATTTAGGCCTATTTCATCTAAATTCCAAAGTGTTTCACATTAAACTGTAGGGGAAGGGTTGATAACATGTTTCTACACTATGTACGTTACTCGAATGTTAGTTTGGCTAAGAATAAACAAAGCCGTGAGCTCTTGGAAAAGTAAATTGGAACGTTCCTTGCATTCTTTACTGTCCTCCAGTTTTCTATGGAGTTAACCGCTATGGTCGAATCTAACATTGGAATACTTTATATATATAATTAAGGGCCTTGAGCCTAACTAGGCCTTACGCAGCTACTTAGCCCATCTGCGGGGAGATTGGAACAGACATATTAACGGAATTAACGTATAGATCTTCTTGGCTAAAATAAGACATTAACGTAGGCTGATTGTCAGTGACAGTAGCAGAGACACTAGCGCCTCTGCTTAGTTCTGGATCAATTCAAACATATCAAATACACCGTAAGGCGAGTAGACCAGCCAGTAGTGGACACGATTAAATAATCGCTTTGTACTAAACATATTACGGGCGGAGGCAAACCTCCGTATTTAGGCGATACTCTGGCTAGCCGACTTTAGCCCGAGAAGTACACCGACAGACACGGACTACCTGCAGACGGGACGAGGGGCAGCAGCGGCCGCGGCCGGCCCGAGAAATTCCCATGGAAATAATTATATAAATTAACATGAAGGCTTGCCTTTAGCGGGGGCGGAATAGCCCGACGGTTATATATATATATATATATACATTTGCATACATAGCTTCATAGAATGATCCATATACATTTGCATATATATCATCATCATCCTGCTGTCGGTCGCGATGCGACAAAGACTGCTTTCATTACTTGACTGCCGCTCTCCATTTAGCTCTCTGCTGTGAGAGTTGCATCCATGAGTTGGTCTTAAACATTTCATGAAAGCTGCGTGCAAAAGTGTTGAAGTGCTGCTGGCTTTTGCAAGTTACCAGCGGCACTCTCTCGGGGAGCAAATAGAGGGTTCACACCGGCAAGAACATGTCAAGACAGGCGCAAAACTATTTGTCCCTGCAGTGGCTGGTCGGGAGATGTTGGCAGTTCCATACATCAACCGCCCTTAATACTGCCACAGTGACATGGTTTTCTGTTTAGGGTTTGCTCCCTTAGCCTTCGGTTCTGTCAAGAACCTGTACCACAAGGCAGTGGTTTACAACTCTGCAGGGCAGGGGCGTCAAACTCCCTGAGCTATTGCTATACCTGCAATACCTGCATACCTATATATATATATATATGATCCATATACATTTGCATATATATATATATGCATATACATATATATATATATATATATATATATATGCAACTGTATATGGATCATTCTATGAAACTCAACACTAACGTGTGACATTGAAAACAACAGTGTCAAACAACTCAAAACCATCGGGCTATGGCATTTTAATAACGATGTCCATATGCTGTATATGAGAGGGAGCTATGTGTTATATACCGAGATTATGGGAATACAACAATTACACAACTTCAACTACTCCTATTTGGCGAGAAAATTCACATATATATGCGTGTACAAACTATGACCTAGGGAGCGGACTAATTAATACGAGGGACACTCTTCAACCCACCTTCTCCCAAACTCCCCCCACCCCACCAAAGCCCCCACCCCCCTATCCCTCTGCCCTAGGGGAGAGTGGCTGGTGTCCCTTATCAAGCGGACCTACAAGTTCCCTAATTGGTGCACGGGGAGATATCTCTATCCAGGCGGTGACGTAGGCGGGTGTGTGTAAGTGTGTGGGGTGATGGGTGAGGCGGGGGGGGAGGGGGCGTGCCCGGGCATAAATCACCGGGCGGCCCGCCCGGAGAGTGACCGTCCCTACACCGCCGGTCGCCGGGGGCTCCAGGGCGGGAGGTGGCGCGACCGGCGCCGGGAGGGCGGTGTGAGGGGGCGGTGTTAGGGGTGGACAACTGGACATCAGCGGACACACACCTAGTGAACCCGACACCAGTTGGTGTGTGTGTGTGTGTGGAGGGAGTTGGCGGGAGCGGTGGGGGATGAGGTGTGGTGGGGGTGGGTGGAGGGGTGTACTTCCCCACAGCAACACACCACCATATATGTATTACTGTTCCATGCACGCACACTGGTGACTCAAGTCACCACTCACTAAACACCACATGCTGTGTGTTTTCGGTAAAGCCTTGTACACACCTCCCGGATACGATTCACGCGCTAAAACTGACTGCCCGATGGGACCTGTCACAACTCGACCCGTCCCATTTTCTGACTAAAACTGCCCGATTCATTTTTCAAATCTTATAAAAGCCCCGTACACACCTCACGTATAGAACCTAAAACTGAGTTTTAAGTCGCAATCGCAAGGCTCTGGTGTGATTGGGGTGTCACACACCTAAATACTGAAACCGACTAAAACTCAAACTTAGTCGCGAAACGGGCAGTTTTAGGTTTTATGCGGGAGGTGTGTACCGGGCATTAGTTACACATGTCACTCTTCACACACACAACACATACTTCTGACATCATAACCAACAAACAATTCCCTCAACACACATAGAACACACACTGCGTTGCAGATAACACACGATCAACACACAAGTTGTACAACACACATAAAAGACACATTTCATACGTAAGACATATAACACATGAAACAGATCGAACACATATAACACAGATAACACAAATAACACATATACCATGTCTAACACATAGAGCACAGGGAATACATATAACACATACATAGAACACATAGAACACATAGCACCCATATAACACACATAACACATAGAAGTAGAACACACAACACATATATCACATAGAACACATAGAACGCATATAACTTAGAACACATATAACACATACAACACATATACAACATGGAACACATATAACACATATAACACATATATCACATATAACATGTATACCACATATCACACATAGAACACATAGAACACATATAACACAGATATCCATATAGCACATAGAACACATCGAACACATAGACCACATAGAACCCATTACACATAGCACACATAATGCATAAAACCCATGGAACATACAGAACATGGTTACCACATAGAACACATAGAATACATATAACTCATAGAACACATATACCTCATATAACACATATACCTCATAGAACACATTTATCTCATATAACACATAGAAACCATAGGACACATACCGCATAGAACACATATAACTCATAGAACACATATATCTCATATAACACATAGCACACATACACCAGATAGAACACATAGAACACATAGCACATAACACACCTATAACACATATACCACACACAACACATGTCACATAGAACACATAACCACACAACACATATATCGCATAGAACACAACAAAGACCAGACCAATTGGAACATAGAACACAGAGCACACCTAACCCATAAAACACATAGAACACATATCCCACAGAACACCTAGAACATAGAACACATATCACACCTAACACATAAAACACATAGAACACCTATACCACATAACAGATACACCACCTAGAACACATAGTAAACATATAACACAAAGAACACAGACCACATACAACACAGAACACATATCCCACATAACACATATACCACATATAACACATAGCACACCTAACACATAAAACACATAGAACACCTATACCACATAACACATACACCACCTAAAACACATAGTAACCATATAACACAAAGAACACAGACCACATAGAACACATAACACATATCCCACAGAACACATAGACCACATATAACACATAGCACACCTAACACATAAAACACATAGAACACCTATACCACATAACACATACACCACCTAGAACACATAGTAAACATATAACACAAAGAACACAGACCACATAGAACACAGAACACATATAACACAGCACACATAAACCACATATAACAGATAGTAAACATATAACACATAGCACATATCAATTATAACACTTACTTCTTCCAACCCTCATTTCACACACATGCCCTACAACACATGAAACAAACATTTTCTACAAGTTACAACACACATTCTACACATTTCCTACAACGCACAATCAACACAAATTCCCCACAACCCACTCCTTGCACACTTTCTCTAGTTCACACATGCAACACACATTTCACATATCTCACACACACCATATATTTCCTACAACACACATACTACACACATTTCCGAAAACACACATGCAACGTGTTCCTTTCCTGCAACACATAACCCGATAACCGGGCGTGGTAGCCGAATCGGTAGAGAGCAGGCTTTTCATGCGGAAGGTCGAGAATTTGAATCCTGGTCGAGTCAAAACAATTACTTGTATGCCACTAGCTACCTAGCCTAGAATTGAACAAAACTAACAATTCTCGAGATGAATATGGCCTATGCTGCCGACACGACGTAAATACACCACCAATCAATCAATCAATCAAACCTAGCCTGGGGATCGGCATTATTAGGATAGGACAATGACTGGCTTAGCTCAGTGTCAGGAAAATGTGATTGAGTGGGATATCGGGTCATCATGCCGATAGGTTGTTCTTCCAGTGGGGCATCACTATTAAGCCGCCATGGGTGAGCACTATCAGAAGTTGGTACCCGGTCTTATATGGTCTTGGATGTTGGCAGTAGGTGCATAGCTGACATCATACTTCCGATTCAAACTCTACTATTTAAGAGAATACTTGTGACACAAGCACGAGTACTACTACTAGTACTAGTAGTAGGTAATATCATATCTACAATTCAAACTCTACTATCTGAGAGAATACTCGTGACACAAACACTAGTACTACTACTAGTAGGGGACATCATACTTACGATTCAAACTCTACTATCTGAGAGAATACTCATGACAAAAACACTAGTGCTACTACTAGTGGGTGACATCATACTTACAATTCAAACTCTACTATCTGAGAGAATACTTGTGACACAAGCACTAGTAATATTAGCTGACATCATACTTACAATTCAAACTCTACTATCTGAGAGAATACTTGTGACACACTCATTAATAATAGTAGCTGACATCATACTTACAATTCAAACTCTACTATCTGAGAGAATACTTGTGACACGATCATTAGTAATAGTAGATGACATCATACTTACAATTTAAACTCTACTATCTGAGATAAAACTTGTGACACAAGCACTAGTAATAGTAGGTGACATCATATTTACAATTCAAACTCTACTATATGAGAGAATACTTGTGACACAATCACTACTACTAGTAGGTGACATTATACTTACAATTCAAACTCTACTATCTGAGAGAATACTCATGACACAAGCATGAATACTAGTAGTTGACATCATACTTACGATTCAAACTATACTGGCTGAGAGAGTACTCGTGACACAATCACTAGTACTAGTAGGTGACATCACACTTACAATTCAAACTCTACTATCTGAGAGAATACTTGTGACACAAGCACTACTACTAGTAGGTGACATCATACTTACAATTCAAACTATACTATCTGAGAGAATAATTGTGACACAAGCACTAGTACTAGTAGGTGACATCATACTTACAATTCAAACTCTACTATCTGAGAGAATACTTGTGACACAAACACTAGTACAAGAAGGTGACATCATACTTACAATTCAAACTCTACTATCTGAGAGAATACTCGTGACACAATCACTAGTAATCATAGGTGACATCATACTTTTGATTCAAACTCTACTATCTGAGAGAGTACCTCTGACACAATCACTAGTACTAGTAGGTGACATCACACTCAGGATAACGCCCCACCACACAAACAAACCTATTACACCTATATGTCACACATTTCACTAAACACAATTTATATATATCACTATCACTAAGTATCAGACAATCAACACACGTTTCCTATATCACACACCACACACATTGCCTTAAACACGCATACCACGCCATTCCTTATGCCAAGTACACACATACCGTATAGGAGTCACGCACTAAAACTCCCGAACCGCTTAAAACTGAAAACGGGCCGATTCATTTTTCGAATCGCGAATCGCAATTGTAATGCTAGCACACACCTACCGTTTTAGCCCTAATAATCGTGAATCGCAATCGGTAGGTAGGCTAGGGGAGTGCACGCCTCACGACTTTTGGGCAGTTTTAGATCGTATACGGTAGGTGGGTGCGCAAAAACGATCGTAAACGGTAGGTGTGTACCGGGCATTACACCACCCACTGCAAGTTCAACACACGACACACACACCACACCCTCCCGCTACCTCGGCCCCCACAGTTGACCTCTCGCACCCTGGTGACCTACACCCACCCCCACCCCCACCCCGACCTCCACCCCCACCCCCACCTCGACCTCCACCCCCACTTTAGATGTGTGCTGTCACATAACTTATAAGTACATTCATAGGTGACTTTATTTCCAAGCCATTGGAAATATCATGCTTACAAACATAGAACAAATGTGTGCAGTAGATAGCTACACAATAACTGAAAGTAATAAAACAAGGGGAACCATGAGACTATTACTGTCTAGCGGCGAAAACAAACCATTAGACTTAACCGTTATGGGCAGCATAAATACACCATCACCAAAAAAACTAACAAAATTGACAACATATCCTACCCTTTCCCATTACTGTATATGTCGCTGGCACAATCGCATGGATTTGCAAATTTACTGATGTACGACAACCCCGATGTTTGGGAGGATGCATCAAGTGAGTCAAATCGTAAAATATTCCGATATTCAGCATAGGAGGGATTGCAAATGTTCTATTACTTATTGATGTACATGACCAGGTGCATGTATATATATATATATATATATATATATATATATATATATATATATATATATATATGTATGGGTTGGTGGTGCCTGAGTGGGATGTAAATAGACATAGCGGTGCTGGCAGGTCTGGGTGTGAGCGCACTCAGGGCCTACCCCTTCTGCTGGAATAGGGTTCATCACACTCAAAGGTCAAGGTTGTTGGTGGCCATGGGGCCATACAGCTTGGTGGTGGTGGGCAGACCATTGGTATCCATGGGGACCAGGAATGCTGGATCCCTATTGGTAGGGCCAAGAATGATTGTTTTCCATAGGGGGAAAGGGGTGGGGTGATACTCTACAATGAACCCATGTAACCATTTAAATAATAAACCAGAGGGCTGGACTCTCTCTTCTTCTTCACACTTTATACTCTTCCTTTCTCTTTGTCTGTTTTGATTTCACCATAGCCTGCCTACACAGCCACATATTCGAGCCTTAGCTTTTAGAAAATGATACATACATACAGTACCGTAAAACCTCTAACCAACCACCTCCACAGATTGACCACTCCCCTATATCAATAGCTTTTCTTGGGTCCCAAACGATTGTCCGTACAATACCATTGTAACAATTTAAAAAAAACTCCGTAAACCGACCACCTCCCTAAATGGAACGTGGGTCCCACGGTCGGTCGATTTAGCGAGGTCTTACATCATTTCTATATATATGTGTGTATGCGTACTGTGTAAGTATTATACAAGTACAATTAATATAAAGCTTTCCACCTCACCTCGTCCTAGTCATCTACTGAAGGGTTCTTTCTGTTATTGGTCATCGACTACTATGTGGTGACACCCAAGCCAATTGTGGCGCCACCTGGTTGTAAACGCATTAATCTGTACGCTCACCCGCCTGCACTCTGACCGCGGAAATGTGCGTCTATATATGTTGATTTTTTTTTGATTTGTTATTGATAAGGTTTTTATTCTGCCCATAACTTATAACTCCTGTGAGGGTGCTTGTTTTCAACGCTGGACAGCTGTGATACTGGTTTGGTCTTGTCCCGCACTCAGTAGTGTTTACCTGATCTTTCTCAGGCCACCTTCATGGTTTTGGGTGTTAGTAGTTTCTATATTAGTTTTTTTGAATTTTCAAAGTTGTATTTCCTAACCTCTATTTGATAACTTAGCCTACTATGTACATCTACGCAGATGACATACAGGCCTGCGGGAGAGGATCCCATCCCATTGTGGTTTGATGCAGCATCCTTTCACCCATGCCCTGTCCTTAGATAGTACACCAGTATTTATATATATATATATATATATCAATATTTATATCACTATGTATAATATATATAATATAACACCTCTCTAAATCGAGCGACAATGGGAACGACTTTAAATGGTCCATTTAGGGAGGTGATCGGATTAGTGAATTGTAAAATTTGCTCATGGGTACAGCATCCTTTCACCCATGCCGTGTCCTTAGATAGTACACCAGTATTTATATATATATATATATATATATATATATCAATATTTATATCACTATGTATAATATATATAATATAACACCTCTCTAAATCGAGCGACAATGGGAACGACTTTAAATGGTCCATTTAGGGAGGTGATCGGATTAGTGAATTGTAAAATTTGCTCATGGGGCATTGTTCTTCAAGTATGTGGGCTTTGGTTTTGGTGGGTGTTGCTAAATATTAGCATATCGCATATTTAATGTATGATACCATCTCATCGGAAGCTATATGATGATCTGTTCAACTAATTCCAGTTCTATTTAATAATATGATTAAATCAGAATGGAAGTGCTTTGATGATATCATCAATTATTTGATCATGTTTTCAAATCCCTCTTGTCCTATTTATTGATATGACTAAGTCAGACCGGAAGGAATTTGATGATATGATCAATTATTAGGTCATCTGTTCAAATAGTTCCGGTAAGAGAGAGTATAGCGTTTTGTTTGTTCTAAGAGTATTTATTGATATTGTTAAATAGATTTTATCATACAAGCAAATCCATTTGAACATATGTTCAAATACAATCTATTTCGATCGCTTTAGAGAATTAAAATATCATTTTGGGAGAAAATCTGGTTGATACAGAAAATAGTGAGGTGGTTGATATGTAGAATATCATTACAATCGTATTGTATGGGCCATCGTTTGGGATCCAAATAAAGCGATCGATATAGGGGAGTGGTCAATCTGTGGTAGTGGTTTGTTTGAGAGGTTTTACTGTATTATACTGTATATAACAGGTAGTATAAATAGTATTAATTCTACGTGTCATTCTCACGATATGTTTGTCACTGTCATGTATACGCCATTCATAACTCATGTCATGAATTCAGGGAAGCGCGTGTTAAAATAAGGCAGCTATTAAAGCTGCATAGTCTGATGAAATATCAAATTTTCAAAACCAAACCAATTATCTGGATTGGAATTTACATATCTAACTTAGATACTGCTGCACTTATTAAGCATTTGTTTCTGCATAGAAGGCAATACAGAGTCAATTTAACAGAACCTGTTACTGCAGAACTCTATGGTGTCAAGAGTTTTGGCAAGCTTGCCCAAACTAATTTTCCATGTTTGCACTCAAAATCTCTAAAACATTTACCGTTTAAAATAAAAGTAACTTTGAACTAGTGTAAAGTAGATACTAGTGATCGATCTAATATATTTATCTCAGAAATAATATGGAAATTCAAAACCATTGGACTATGCAACTTTAAGCATTTTGAGATAAGAAACATACAATTCCACACAAAACAATCAGTCACGTTAAGGCTCATAGCCACATCACCATTAATTACTTCTTGTTCTAAATATTAAAATGCCAAATGTGTCAACAGAAAATTGTTTCAGAGATATAGATGACCAATGTCTGACTAAGCCTACTCATTTCCTAGCTCTACATATATGTCATTCACCATAGGATATGAATAAAAAACGAATAAAATAAGTAAAACTGACTGGCTCTGGCTCTAACACTAGTCTGAGTGACCAGATTTGTCTACATCTAAATGCAGATGGCATGAGACATGCTAATTGTATATGTGTAAATGCAACGCTAGATAACAGATTAACATCTTACTTCATGATCTGTATTTGTTTAGTTGGTATTCTATGTTTAAAACAAGAGCTGAGAAAAGCTGAATCTAGCACATTTCATATATGTACCCAATGTACTATTACTACAGCGTGTGCCATGTGGTTCGCGGGGGTTTGTTTTGCTTCCCGACATCCCACAATGCACCGTGCGGCGAGAATGAGGAAGTAGTCTATTGGATGTGTTAGAGCAAATGAAGATAAGGGGTTGGTTTTCAACAAGTTTATGCTTTCATTAGATTAGGCACTTTTACTTAAAGCACTTTCAACACACTACGCTATGTACAGCCCCTGTCCAGGGCGGGCCAGTCAGCCTCGCAGTGTCCCTCTGCCTCTGCCTCTGCCTCTGCCTCTGCCTCTACATCTACCTCTACCTCTGACTCTGCCGCTCTCTTTACCTGGCCCAGGCCTATACCGATGCCCATTCTCAGGTCCCTACTGTTTCCACTGTCCAACACTCAACCCTGGCCCTAACCCTGGCCCTGGCCCTGCCACTTCTCCTGCCCCTGCCCGTGCTCCTTCCCCTTCCCCTTCCCCCCGCCCCTGTCCCTGTCCCTGCCCCTGCCCCTGCCCCTGTCCCTGTCCCTGTCCCTGCCCCTGCTCCTTCCCCTGCCCCTGCCCCTGTCCCTGCCCCTGCCCCTGCCCCTGTCCCTGCCCCTGCTCCTTCCCCTGCCCCTGCCCCTGTCCCCTGCCCCTGCCCATACCCCTTACCATACCGCCGCCCTTGTCCCGACCCACGCCCATATCCACGCTCTAGCCATGGCCTTCGCTCAACCCCACGCCCTGACCCACGCCTTGGGTCACCGCATTTTCCATGCCCTGGTTCTGCCCCTGGTTCCGCCCATCGCCGTCTCGCCCTGGGCCCAGCAGCCCGTTGACAGGTGTTCCACGCTCACATCATGCGGACTGACCCGACCTCTACCGGCCGGCGGTCCGGCCAAGGGTGCCACTCAGCCCCGCCAACTGATAAGCCTGGAGTCGGTAATGGGCGTATCGCCCCTGCACCCCTCACCCCGCCCAACAACCCCCGCACCCCGCCCAAGTCCCCCTCACCCCGCCCCGGTCTTCACGCCCCCGCCCCCCCCCCCCGCGCTCCCCCCCACCCCCCCGCGCTCCCCGCTCCCCGCTCCCCGCTCCCCGCTCCCCGCTCCCCGCTCCCCGCTCCCCGCTCCCCGCTCCCCGCTCCCCGCTACCCGCTACCCGCTACCCGCTACCCGCTACCCGCTACCCGCTACCCGCTACCCGCTACCCGCTACCCGCTCACAACCCCCTCAACCCGCCCCGGTCCTCACGCCCCCCATCCCCGCTCCCCGCTCCCCGCCCCCACTCCCCGCTCCCCGTCCCCCGCTCCCCGCTCCTCGCTCCTCGCTCCCCGCTCCCCGCTACCCGCTCCCCACTACCCGTTACCCGCTACCCGCTACCCGCTCACAATCCCCTCACCCCGCCCCGGTCCTCATGGCCCCCCCATTCCCGCTCCCCGCTCCCCCCTCCCCGCTCCCCCGCTCCCCCGCTCCCCCTCCCGCTCCCCGCTCCCCGCTCCCCGCTCCCCGCTCCCCGCTCCCCGCTCCCCGCCCCCCCGCTCCCCGCCTCCCCGCTCCCCGCTCCCCGCTCCCCCCCCCCGCTCCCCGCTCCCCGCTCCCCGCTCCCCGCTCCCCCGCTCCCCGCTCCCCCCCCCGCCCCCCGCTCCCCGCTCCCCGCCCCCCACTCCCCGACCCCCGTTCCCCGCTCCCCCTCCCCGCTCCCCGCTCCCCGCTCCCCTCTCCCCGCTCCCCGCTCCCCGCTCCCCGCTCCCCGCTCCCCGCTCCCCGCTCCCCGCTCCCCGCTCCCGCCCCCGCTCCCCGCTCCCCCCCGCTCCCCGCCCCCCGCTCCCCGCTCCCCGCCCCCCACTCCCCGACCCCCGTTCCCCCCCGCTCCCCCGCTCCCCGCTCCCCGCTCCCCGCTCCCCGCTCCCCGCTCCCCGCTCCCCGCTCCCCGCTCCCCGCTCCTCGCCCCCCGCTCCTCGCTCCTCCCGCTGCCCGCTGCCCGCTGCCCGCTCCCCGCTCTCCGCTACCCGCTACCCGCACTCCGCTGCCCGCTACCCCGCCCTGGGTCCCTGACCGGCTCCCCCTTCCCGCCCCTGCACCCCTCACCCTGCCCCCGGCGCATGTCTCAATCAGCGCCCGTGCCTCACCACACTCTCACTTCAAACGCACTTTCTTCGCGGCTCAGGTTTCTTTCCAGAAATCAATTTGACGAGCAAAAGCAGCAGTTCGAGATGTTACTTGTTAGTTATGGTATACCCTGTATCACTGTCTGCAGGACGATATAAAAGTTGGGTTATGGACAGACCAGCATGAATTCTGAATACAACATGCTAAACATATATATACTGTGTGTATCTATCATAGCCCACTACTTGTGGGGTGAATTATCTAGATTCATATATGCTTAAACTTAAAGTCTATTTGAAAGTTTTTGTGGCCGCCATTTTGTTTCATCGTATACAAAGCCAGGGAAGCCAGGGTAATATAAATATAACCAAATACCCTACCATACTAAGCCGGCTCACTCAGCCTGTACAGTGTAATCAAAATGATCAAACCCACTACTTGGTGCGCTGGCTGTTCTCTTGGTTAAACAGATGCCATATTATATGTATAAATGTATATATGAATGTGAAAGATGCGTGATGATGGTGATGATGATGATGATGCTGACAATGATGTGTCTTTGTTCATAACAATTTCATATTGATGTGTCTTCATACTTACCTATCTCATGTATAATATAATTGTATGTGTTTACATGTGAAACACCAACCAGCAGCCGGGCTGATCAAACCCACCACAAGGTGGCACTGCAAAATTTAGATTACCATGGGAGAGATAGGGAGTGAGCCATTTTAGTATTATAGGGTCTTTGGTATATTTTCACTTCAAATATATCTAAAGTGTCTAAAGTGATCCATTAAATAAAGTTTCTTCAAAGTATAGTAAAATGGTTCATAATAATCAACCAAATGCATTTATCTAAGAAAATTGCAGATATTCAAAAGCTTCGGACTGTGCCACTTTAAGGAGATCCAATGCTAGCTACTATGAAAGTGATGAAGTGTTAAAATAAAGAAGTTACATAACGCAGGTTTGGAGTGATTTAAAATACGGAAATTCCTCATCTCAAACAAAGTATAGGAAGGATGTCACCAATAGACTACATCACCATTCCAGCGGCATAGTGCATTGTGGGATGCATCAAAGCAAAACAAACCCACGAGAACCACATGGCACATGCTAATATACACTGGGTGCAGTTATGAGATGTGCTAGTTTCAGCTCATCTCAGCTCTTGTTTCAAACATAGAACACTAACTAAAAAAATATATATAATAAATTACGATATTAATCTTGTATCCAGCATTGCATTTACATCAATATAATCAGCACATCTTATGCCATGTGCATTTAGATTTAGACAAATCTGGGCACTCAGACTAGTGTGACAGCATGTAAAGTGACTGAAATTGTATGTTTCTTAGCTCAAAATGCTTAATTATCGAGAGTTGTGTCTTAAACATATTCATTATATTATTATATTGCATCCATCCATCCATGTTTGTGTCAAATTGTTATGTATTTTTATTAATTTTGAATAAAATCAAAGTTTTGCCCTGCGTATCATCAGCAAATTCAATGGCTGTACACCTTTGCTTTGCTGCCAGCGCGGTTTTCAGCACATGCGCAGTCGGAACGGTGATCTAGTCGATTGTGTAGGCAGGAAACCTTTCTCTCTTGCCCCACCTCTCAAATACCCCCCCCCCCCCTCCTCCCCACCTGCCAATGAAAGACCAATACCAATAAACAGCACAAATCTACAGAAGGGTAACTTACAGCCTGTGACACATGACCGAACTAACAAAGCATACATAATTATACTAAACCAAAAGCTGAAGTGTTTGTGTTTGTTTGTGTGATGCTGTGTTATGTCCTAGCAACATCTGAGGTCATATCAAGTTGAATGAGACAATTAAAATGTATACTACAACCGTCATCAGGATAATCCCAAGATAAAAGATTCACCCCGTACTGACAATACAGGGGTGAACAACAACATAGTCTAAATACGGGCAAAAATAGCTTTAGTATGGAACAGGAAGTAGAATACCTGGCACCAGTGTCAAATGGTTAGTTATATCAGCACAGAGATTGTGAAATGGGAGAGAATGCAAAAAGACAAGATGGCAGTCAGAGAACGCCGTCGATTTCACTTTTAAAGTCTATTAAACTGCATGTTTTATTACATCTTTCAACTCAACGGTAGCAGGGAAATATAAAAACATGCATAAAGAATAAATATTGCTTCTAACATTAAGAGATTATTCACTCAATTAATTTCCCCAGCATGTTGAAATTCTTCGCCAGCTTTTCTAATGGGTTGATTTTCACCCCTGTAAGTACGGGGTGAATCTTTTATCTAGATACTCCCAAACTCATTAGGAGTAAGCAATCCTCACACAGGTATGATCAGCAAATCAATAAAACATTGCAAAGTCAGAAGGCCTGACCAGTCGATAGAATAGCTGAGTGCCATTAGTTCTCTATTGTCATTTGTTGTGAACTTTATATTATGCTCCATGTTCTATATGTTCAATATAAATTATTATATACATATATGCTTTAGAATATGGCTACAAATAAACATAGACTACTAACCAGACCAACCAACTATCTATCTGCTGCTGAAATGCAGGCAATCAAATACCTTATCAGCAGCTACTGTGTGATAACACCAACACTACAGCTGGCCAGCATTGAAAACAAGCCTGAATACCCAGGCTTATATCCTATGGACAGTATAAATACTCCTCAATAACAAAATAAAATTTTAAAAAGCGATCGATATGGGGGAGTGGTCGATCTATGAACGTGGTCGGTTAGAGAAGTTTTACTGTATATATATATATATATTATCTGTGTGTGGAGTTATGTCCATTATGGGGGACAATCGGTTGCCATATTTGAAACCCGTCAACAGGTCGACACTGCCGCTGTTAAACAGCAAATAGGCCGGCCAAAGGGACTGCATTTACCGGGGTAAACAGCGTCGGAGCCCCGCCCGCCTTGTGATCAGCGGCCCCGCGCCTCGAAATGTAAACAAATGACTCTGAGCTGTGCGGGCGCGTGTGTGGAGGGCGGGGGTGTGGGGGAGGGTAGGGAGAAGGGTAGGAGTGTGTGTGTGTGTGGAGGGCGGGGGTGTGTGGGAGGGGAGGGAGAAGGGTATGAGTCCGTGGGTGTGTTTGGAGGGCAGGGGGGAAGTGCTGTTGGGGGGAGCGGGAGGGGAAGCCAGTCCCACAAAACCACGCGTTTCCAACCGCCGTCTGGAGGTAATGACAACCTGCCTACCTCCAGGACCTAAAGATCACCTGCCCCCCCACCCCCACCCCCACACTCACGCCCCCCCCCACACACTGACATACACACACTGGTCCATAATCACCTTGGACCGATCAACAAAATGACCCCCTTCGCCGTTTCTTTGTATAGAGCTATTTCGTCCCAGGGTAAGACGATCTATGATCTTAACGGTAGGGGATCACAACCCACAGCCCCGCCACCCCCCTCCAATCCCGCATCCCTCATCCCCCACATCCACCCCTTCAACCCGCACCTCCTGACTCCACCTCCAACTCCACCCCCTCCAAGCCCCCAGTTCCATTCCTACCTTCATAAACACTTCCACAAACACCACCCTTAAACACTGCCACACACATGTAAATGCGATGCTGGATAAAGGTTAATATCTTAATTTATTATGTACACTATAACTAGTTATGCACATATTATTTAGGCTGCAGGGCCTCACCTATGGCTACCGGCGGGGGGTGGGTGCTGTGTCACCTGCACTACCTTGGCTGCTGCTCTGTGAGTCGTTGCCATCCACCCGGGGGGGGGGGGCGGGCTGTCCCACCATATGCCCCCAGATGCTGCTCCGGTGAGCCACAGGCTATCCTCCAATCAGGAGGAAGAATTGTGGGGGAAGGCGTTTTCTGGCGGCGCAGCTCCCACTCGGTCTCTAGTCAGCCGGAATTTTGACTTTTGAGTTATTTCGATGTTATATCTTTTGATTTTGATTTTGAACTATTGATTTTCTATTGACTTCAAACTATTGATTAAACGGAGGGGCCTTTAGAGGTACCAGCCAGAGTATTCTCTCGTCCAACTAGATAGATGTGTCGTTGTTCCTCCCCGGAAGAATATAAATAATATATATATTTTTAGTTGGTGTTCTATGTTTCAAACAAGAGCTCAGATGAGCTGAAACTAGCACATTTCATAGCTTCACGCAGTGTATTAACATGTGCCATGTGCTTCTCACGGGTTTTTTGTTTTCCCCACCACGCATCCCACAATGCACTGCGCGGCTGGAACCACGTCCGGAACCATCGGTGTTTCTCTGCAGATATAAACTCCTCCGCACTCCCCCCCCCCCCCCACACACACACACTCACACACCATTCCTTCTTTCCACCCACCACCCCACCTTCACCCACCCACCCATCCGCCGTCGCGACCCCCAGATCCCAAGACCAAACATGTGGCGCCCCCTGTCGGGTTTTGTAACCGGTGTTTTAGCCCCGTAAATCGTCACCTGGTGACGGGAGTGGTGGTGGTGGAGACGGGTGACCGTGTGGGTGTGTGGCTGTGGATGTGTGTGCGTGGGGGGGGGGGGGGACGGGTGAGTAGTGAGGGCCCAAATTATGTGTTACTCTCTATTTACCGATCCTTTTCACGTCAGTAAAACCACAAGATATTGAATGATGGATACAAATTGCAAGTGGCGCAATATCGATAATTTTGAGTTGTTGTCATACTTTACATTCGAATGGTATACATACACATGTATACACTAAACAGGATGAACAAAGGAGTTGAGCGTCCATCTCCCATTCTGCTAGATCGTGGGATCATTGGTTCGAACCCTGTTCGAGTCAAACCAATGACTTAAAAATGTTTACTTGTCGCATCATAGTCTGGCGCTCGGCGTTATTAGGATAGGGCAAGGAGCAGTGGTATGAGGAAGACCAATTGGCCATGATTGAAATTGTCCCTGCTTAATCAACTAATCTACCCCTCAACAAAAATGCTAGGTCTAAAATTTCTTAAATCTACCATAGACCGGTGAAAGCACAACATTTTCAAAATCAAAACATTTACCGAGATTTGATCCTACCTATTGGTCTTTCATGTTGACGCACTTATTAAAGTTGCATAGTCCGATGCTTTTCAGTTTCTCTCATTTTCTGAGATAAACATATTAAGTTGATCATTATAATCTACCATACTTTACTTTGAAGTAACTTTTATTTTAATTGGCTAACTTTTGAGATATTTGAAATGCAAACGTCATTAATTAATTTTGACAAGCTTGCCAAAACTCTACCTTCATAGGCTTCCGCAGAAACAGATTCCATTAAATTGACACAGTATTCCCTTCTATGTGACAACAACTGTTTAATAACTGCACCAGTATCTAATGCTGCAGTTACACTACGACGCTTCTCTCCAACGTGTGTCAACATGTGTCCGTTTTTGGCGAAATGTCGGGAGATGTCAGGAAGCATTACGTGCGCATTAGGCATGCGTCGGTACACATCGGTACACCTTGATGGACGTGGACGGTCATCAAGGATCGTTGGCGTGCATCAGGGCGCGTTGAAAGTTTTGTGCTTGCACAAAACTTTCGACGACCGACAACGCGCATCAACGTGCGGGTGCCAATATTATGGCGACGTCAGAAGCACGTCGACAGCGCTGGAAGATCGTTATGCGAACAGTAAGCACACGCCGTGTGCACGGGAGGGTCATCTCCACACGTTGGGCCAAATGGTTGCTTTGTTGTTTTACACCCTAGCTACATCTAAGGTCATATGATGCCGTCACACCAAACTTTTGTTGTTGTTTACCGAACGTGTCGACACACATTGGCCGTGCGCTACTAACACGCTGCGCTGATGCCAAACTTTTTCCCAACACCGCTGAAAAGTTGGACATGTCTTGACGTGTACAACTTATTTTGCGCGTTTGCGCCGCACCGGCGAGAAGCATCATAGTGTGACTGCAGCATTAGGTAGATAGTTACAATCAAATCTAGATAAGTGTATTGGTTTTGAAAATGTGACGCTTCCATCGGACCATGAA
This sequence comes from Branchipolynoe longqiensis, assembly GCA_030323885.1. Classification (NCBI taxonomy): domain Eukaryota; kingdom Metazoa; phylum Annelida; class Polychaeta; order Phyllodocida; family Polynoidae; genus Branchipolynoe; species Branchipolynoe longqiensis. Next base: position 10,881,589 of record CM059188.1, on the reverse strand, counting down.
GCTTTAAGCATTTGTTTTTGCATATTGAGCGGCATTAAGTCAAATCTTGTTGCTGCTGAAATCTATAATATTAAAATGTGTACATGCTTGCCAAAATTAATTTTGCACCTTGTTTTCCTTTCAAATCTCACCAAAGTGAGGCTTTTATTTTAAAATAAAAGTTACTGCCACCTAAAATAAAGTACATTATAAGGATCGATCTAATGTCCATATCTAAAATAAATGGCAGAAAGTCAAAATCATCGAACTATCAAAGTTTAATATATTGTCGTGGGGGTGATGAAAATGGGAAATATTGTGCCTAGAGTGGGACTCGAACCCACATCTCTTTGCATTCCGGGCCAGTGTGCTAACCATTACACCACCTAGGCTCCCTGATATCAACACACTACCCACGCCTACCTGTGTATGCGGCTCCTTGCCTGAGAGGTCAGTGCAGACCACCACACTCGTCCCCCTGGAATTGTAAGTCTTTTAACACTTACAATTACATACATTCAGGCAGTGCAACGCACTTACATACACAGGGTCGGTTCAACAACCGTACAGCACAGAGCTTGTACAGGATCCTGGTCACGGCACCAGTGTCGTGGGGGGTGATGAAAATGGGAAATATTGTGCCTAGAGTGGGACTCGAACCCACATCTCTTTGCATTCCGGGCCAGTGTGCTAACCATTACACCACCTAGGCTCCCTGATATCAACACACTACCCACGCCTACCTGTGTATGCGGCTCCTTGCCTGAGAGGTCAGTGCAGACCACCACAATATGTTTGATGTAACGTTGGTATTTGAAATCGCGCTGCTAATTTTGACGTGCACACCAACATGATGGAAGGTATATATGCTTAGATAATTGGCAGTAGTTACAGGTTCTATGACATTGACTTAAAGCTGCATAGTCTGATGAAATCATCACCTTTTCTAAACAAAAACAATGATCTAAATTTGATTCTACATATCTAGCTTAGTTACTGATGCACTTATTAAGTGTTTGCCACCACACAGAAGGGAATAGCGAGGCAATTGAATAGATCATGGTACTGCAGAATGCTTTGGTGTCAGAGTTTTGGCATGCCTGCCAACATTCATTTTGTATGGTTGCACTTCAAATATCTAAAAAGTTAGCGACTTAAAATCAAAGTAACTTCAAGCTAAAGTAAGGTATATTATAACGATCAACCAGAACATTTCTGAAACTCAAAACCATCGGACTATGCAACTTTAATATTTGTTCCATTCAGGAATACACTTCTTATTAACTGCACACTTGAGCAAAATTGAATATATACCCCTAAAAGTAGACAGGTGCTTTCCTATCAGAACTTCTGTTATTTCATAACATATTGCTACTTTAATGTTGAAATTCCCTGATAATCATTTAGATTTAGAGAGTCATTTGTTAGCGATTATATGTTAGAGAGCTTAGCGTTGTTGTCGTAATTTAGTGTAATTCTGCCGAAATTCTATAAATTGTTTGATAAGGGTTGATTTAAGATATTTATGTGTTCATTTATTTCCGAGTAATGTTCACGATGTCTTGTCTAGGCACTTCGACCCTGGGCGGAGCGGGCATGGTAGGCAGGCGGGGGTTGAGTGGGGACAGGTGGGGTCAGATCTGGGGTCATACAATGAAGCATCCCTACCACCCACTCAACCCCCGCACACCCACCATGCACACACACACCCCCTCACACTCCCGCCCCACCTCCCCCTGGCATTCACGCGCCATAGCGTAGAGTGATTGGATACGAGTGGTGCGGTATATTTAATATATACATATTTATATATAGTATTTATAAATATACTATTATATATACAGTTAAACGTGTCTAACAAACAACCTCCACATATCGATCTTCATCATCATTATGCTGTCGGTCGCGATGCGACAAAGACTGCTTTCATTGACATTTCATGAAAGCTGCCAGCAAAAGTGTTGAAGTGCTGCTGGCTTTTGCAAGTTACCAGCGGCACTCTCGGGGAGCAAATAGAGGTTTCACACCGGCAAGAACATGCCAACACAGGCGGAAAACTATTTGTCCCTGCAGTGGCTGGTCGGGAGATGTTGGGAGTTCCATACATCAACCACCCTTAATGCTGCCACATTAACATGGTTTCCTGTTTAGGGTTTGCTCCCTTCGGGAGCTAAGGGGACATATCGACAACTCCCTTATATATCGATCGCTTTATTTGTGTCCCAAACTATCGTCATACAATACCATTGAAATGGTGAGAAAGCCTCCTTAAACCGATTACCTCCCTAAATGGACCATTTCAAGACGGTCCCATATGTGTGTGTGCACCTGTCTGCACACATAGAATTAACATAGCTATGTAGGATGCCTGTGTAAATATATATATGTACATACTAATTGTGGACATAACTCAACACAAACTGAATTGTCATACACTTTGTGATGATTGATGCGTATGTGTAAGTACTTCTAAGCACATGCTCATTTTAAATTTATATTGAGTGCGGGTGTGGCGGAGGGGGGACCCATGTGTGCAACTAAATATATGCAAACATATATTTGACATAGGTATTGAAGTGGAGAAGCGGAACTTCTAGACGCGGTGACCTAAGCTGTAGAGCGCAAGCTTCCCGTGCGGGAGATCGGGAGTTCGATTCTCAGTTGACTCAAACCGATATCTTATAAAAATCGATATTTGTAGACAAGGACTGGCTAGCACAGTATTACGATAATGTGGCCGTGTGTGGTATTGGGTAAGGGTGCCAGTGGTCTGGTCTCCCAGTGGGGCATCACTATAAAGTCACACTGTCACAAGTCGGTCCCCATCTTGATTTGACCTTATATGTTGCTAGGATGTAAAACAACGAGTAACAAACGAAGTGCAATACATATAATATATTCATACAGATATGCCCTCTAATGACTTATACATGCATATGTACACATTAAATACACACACAGTTCTATATTAAGTGAGTAGGACAGTGAACAGGCGAGTGGTGGCGCCACCGTCGCAGTTGAAGCCTGAGCAGTAGATGAGTAGTCCGATGCTCAAACACCTGATTACTGGTGGGTGGGTGTTAAAATACTATATCATTCTGGGTTATTATACTCGTATAATCCTTATACAGCATATATAATATACACATATATGAAGGCTGGCGCTAAAGAGCGTCCGTAGTTAGGATCGGTGGCGGAGGTGGCGCCACTGGTCACGTGAGTTGGGGATGCTACAAACCAAATGCATATATCAATAGCAATATAATAACCATAGTAATATTAATCTCCTTTCCACGCCTTTATACTCACATACCTTAAATGTTGCTAGGACGTGAAACAACAACAACCAAACAAACCTTATACTCACATAATGCATGTACATCACATCTATATATATACACATATATACATTTATATATATAAGTATATATGTGGTCGGATCATTGTGATGTGTGGATCTGGTGAAGACACTTTATGCACATGATGAATTTGACAAGTGTATCGTGCATTGTTGGTAAATGTATGCACACGTATCTATAGTGAAAGTTATCTGACCGACACGCACCATGCTCTGGTTGGCATGAACCAATAAATAACTTTAATGCACAGCCATGTCACTGGCATGCAGGTGGCGTCCTGCCGTGGGAAACCTGAATGTAGGCTGCATCCAGATGAAAGGAGCGTGAATGCGGGTGGCATCCTAGTGTAGGAAGAATGAATGCAGGCTGCATGCTGATGTAGGAAGTGTGAATGCAGGTGGCATCCTACTGTTGGATGTGTGAATGCAGGCTGAATGCCGCTGTAGGAAGCATGTATGCAGGTGGTGTCCTGATGTACGAATCATGAATGCAGGTGGTGTCCTGCTGTAGGAAGCATGTATGCAGGTGGGGTCCTGCTGTAGGAAGAAAGTATGCAGTTGGTGTCCTGATGTAGGATGTGTGAATGCAAGTGGTGTTCTGCTTTAACAAACGTGAATGCAGGTGGTGTTATGCTGTAGCAAGAATGGATGCAGGTTGTGTCCTGCTGTAACAAGCATGAATGCAGGTGGTGTTCTGCTGTAACAAGAATGGATGCAGGTGGTGTCCTGCTGTAACAATCATGGATGCAGGTGGGGTCTTCCTGGTACAAGCATGGATGCAGGCCGTGTCATGCTGTAACAAGCATGTATGCATGCGGCATGCTAATGAGGGAAGCATGAATGCAGGTTTGATATTGCTGTAGACAGTGGTAATGCAGGTGGCATGCTGATGTAGCAAGCATGAATGCAGGTGGAGTCATGTTGAAGGAATATGTATGTAGGTGGTGTGCTGCTGTAGGAATCATGAATGCAGGTTGCATCGTGATGCAGGAAGTGTGAATGCAGGTTGTGACATGCTATAGGAAGTTTGGATGCAGGTGGATGCCTGCTGTAGGAAGAATGGATGCAGGTGGCATCCTGCTAAACAAAACATGAATACAGGCAGCTATCGGTTGTGAAATGCAGATATTCTGATAGTATGCTTAATCAATAATGTCCATTTAGAACAATCTTATTATATCATAAGGCAGGTAGGTGTATGTTCAGTTATGATTTAAGTTTTGAGCTGAAGGAAAGCTGGGTTTGCCAGAGTATTAAGCGATGATGCGCAACAGCCTCAGTTCTCCCACCCCCCTTTTTTATTTGTTGCTGTTCCTCTGTTATTTCCAGTCAACCATATAGAATGACAGAGACAGTCCAAATAAAAATGTAAAATTTAAGACCTAAATGCACTGGGATTGGTCCCACTGCTTCACTGGTCACAGCTGGTTCAGTGTATTATTAACAACCGCACCCCACCAACATAATTCATAAACTCACATGACTAACTACACTAGAGTTACACTAGGATATTTCTAACAAACTGACATTTATATACCGCTTTCCTAACTGCAACTGAACATTAAAACTTACTAAAACTTTACCAACTGAATACAGAAGATAACTTCTGCTTACATTCTAAATACTATGTAAATACTCACATTGATCTGACTAATATTGATCTAGTTATATGACACTACTGTTACCATATTGCTATGGAACTTTTGGGTTACAGAATTTCATTGTGTTAGCTGGTGCAAATTGTGTATTCAACAGTTATTGTATACCTTATTCTATATAATATTTTGTGTAAATAACACTGAATAGAAAAATGGCTGGAAGACCAGTGCTTTGGCACTGACAACAGATTTATTCAGCAGAATAAACATATTTACCACCAACAAATAAATAAAATTATACCGGGTGCAGCGGGTGAATCGGTAAAGCGCATGCCTCCCATGCAGGATATCAGGAGTTCCATTCCCAGTCGAGTCAAACCAATGACGTAAAAAATTGATACTAGTCACTTCCGAGCTTGGCGGTTGGCATTAATAGGATAGGGCAAGGACTGGTTAGCTCAGCATCAGGATAATGTGACTGGATGGGATATTGGGTCATGGTGCTGGTGGCCTGATTTCCAAGTGGGGAATATAACATCATCATGAGTGCACACTGTCACAAGTCAATCCCGTCCTGATATGACCTTAGATGTTGCCAGGACATACAACTCCACCAACGAACCAACCAAAATGTCAAATATGGGTATTATGTTTTGGATGAACAAGGTGTAAACTATTCTGATTTAGTGCACTGGTGGGGGAATGCAAATGTTCTATTACTGATCGGGTGTACGTGTATATGTAGGCGCTGGTGGTGCCTGAGTGAGATGTAAATAGACATAGTGGTGTTGGAAGGGCTGTGTGTAAGGGGCACTCACACTGTGCAGAGGGGGGAGGGGGTACGCTGTGACTCACAGCGTACCCCCTCCCCCCTCTGCTAGTGAGGATCACCACACTCAGGCTCAAGGCAGGTGGTGGGCAGGGGAGCCACACAGCTTGGTGGTGTTGGGCAGATCACTGGTAACCATGGGGACCAGGAATGCTGGATCCCTATTGGTAGAGCCAAGAATGCTTGTTTCCTATTGGGAGAAAAGGGTGGGGTGATACTATACATTGAATCCATGTACCATATACATAATAAACCAGAGGGCCTGACTCGCTCCCTTCTTTCACACTTTATACTCTTCCTTTCTCTTTGTCTGTATTGATTTCACTATAGCCTGCCTACACAGCCACAGATTCGAGCCATAGACTTTACAAAGGGATGCGTATAGAGAGAGCAGTGGACAGGATTCCAATATATTGGGATATGGGGTAGAGGAGGTGATCATGCCTCAATATTGCAATATACCGGGAATGATTACAAAATGAGATTAACTCTCAGTTCTTTATATAGCGGGTCATGGGTTTGAATCCCGACAGCGTCAAACCACACCGGGGCCTATTTGAACATATGTTATCACTGCATTAATTATGCTAGCTTCCAGTCTCTTAGGTGAAGGAGAGGCTCTTTTCTCTGTGGACACTCTTGTTTAGCTTGAGATATATGATCAGTTTCAAACTGTGTTGTGCCTTATGTAATTGTATAGATGAGTACATTACTTTTAGATCACATTATCCACGTATAATATATACTCCCCCCACCACACACACTCATATATATATATATAGCTATTTAATGTCATTTATAGCTATTCAATAGTACGTTCATTTGTAGCAAGTTGGCATAAGGCGGACATTTCAAGTGACAGCTGACAGACGAAATGTAAATACCCAATGACGGGCTGCCAGATGAAATGTACATATACAATGACGTGCTGCCAGACGAAATGTACATATAAAATGGCCGGCTTCTAAGTTATAATGATTAGTGGGTTATTAAAGACCTGCTGGCGCCACTCCCACCATCACCAATTAAACCCCACTTAAACGAGGCTGACTGACAGCCAAACCAGTCAGAAGAGCTGTCACTTCCTTCCTGTCAAGGGCGCTGTCACACAGATCGAGCTGTCACCAGGGCAAGTTTGACAGCGGTCATTGCCCCGCCCCAACCCTCCATCTTCTTCTGTTACACAGGTGCATCGTGGGTAAGTGGGCATATTGGTCACTACTCCCTTCTGGTCCAGGATTGTTGTTGTCTTACGTCCTAGCAACATCTAAGGGTCATATCAGGACGGGTACCTACTTGTGACAGTGCGCACTCATGACGACTTTATAGTGCTGCCCCACTGGGAAATCAGGCCGGCTGGCCCCGGTGTTAGGCAAGTAGATCCATTGCACTTTAACTAGATAAGCTATATACATGGGTATAACTGTTAGCCCACTTAGATATTGGAAATATACTCCTAATATTATTATGATAGCCCTGGCTCCAATCTGAAATGCAAGGTAATCATTTTCATTGTCTTAAAGCTGCATAGTCCGATGAATTATCACATTTTCAACACCAAAGCAATTATCTAGATTTGATTCTACATACCTAACTTAGATACTGATGCACTTATTGAACAATATTTTGTTTCTACATAGAAGGGAATACTGCGTCAATTTAATAGAATCTGTTACTGCAGAAGCCTATGGTGTCAGATTGTTGGCGTGCTTGCCGAAATTAATTTGGCATGTTTGCACTTCAGATATCTCAAAGGTTAGCCATTTAAAATAAAATGTATTTCAAACTAAAGTAAGGTAGATTATAACGATCAACCTAGTATATTTATCTCAGAAAATGACAGAAACTCAAAAACATCGGACCATGCAACTTTAATCAACTAATATATATGAACAAAAATAGAAGGTTACAAACCGGAAGTGGGCGTGGCTTGCTATATCAATGACTGGCAGGTCAACTTGCATGGCGAGCGCGCCGGCTTTATTGGGCATTAATTACAATTTCCAGCCGACATTCTTATTCCGAGATAAAGTTGCATAGTCTGATGGTTTTGAGTTCCTGTCATTTTTCTGAGCTAAATATATTAAATTGATTGACAAAATCTACCTTACTTGAATTTGAAGTCACTTTTATTTTGAATGGCTAACCTTTGAGATATTTGAAGTACAAACATGTCAAATTAATTTCGCCAAAACATTGATGCCATAGGCTTCAGGAGTAAACGGCTCTATTAAATTGACTCAGTATCCCCTTCTATGTGGCAACAAATGCTTAATAAGTGCATCATTATCTAAGTTAGATATGTAGTATCAGATCTAGATAATTGGTTTGGTTTTGAAAATCTCATGCGTCATTGGACTATGCAACTTTAACTGAAAAGGCAAGCACAAGGTGCCACGTAAGAAGGCAGTCAACTCTCCTCGCCCGAGGGACGCGAGAGTTGGGTGGGGGCGGGGGTGGGGGTGGGTGCGGGGGTGTGCTCACGTGAAATGGTCATCGTAAGAAATTATCATCGTAAAGTCTCACAATTAGCATCATCAACGTTAATAGGGTGAGAGTGATATCTGCCTGGGCCAACCGCCCTACCGTGAAAAACCCCCCAAAACCAACCAACAACCAAGCCTGAGCAGTCGCTTCAAGCGCAGCTGGAACCCGAATGAACCGCTTGGTGCATTGGGGAAGCGACCGGGGTGCCAGCGGCACTGCAAGCTCACCTGGTGTCGAACCCGGGAACCAATAGTGTCAACGGGGTAGAGAGTGTAGCCGGATCCCTCCTTGCTTTACAGGTGCATACAGGCGTGTATATGGGCTGTAAGCAAGAGGAGGTGACGAACATAGTAATGAATTGGCGATATCAATTTATTCACAATTGTAGATTCGTGATAATCAACTTAGCATTCTCAAATGCATAACAAGGATAAACAATGTAATTGGAATAATCGAAGCCTGATGAACAATCAGGATAATAGTAATATATCAAAGATGAACAATTATCATCGTAAAGTCTCACAATTAGCATCATCAACGTTAATAGGGTGAGAGTGATATCTGGCTGGGCCAACCGCCACGGGCGAAGACCGAACCCAGCCAAAGAGAAAAGAAAGAAAAAAAGAGAAAAAAGAAGAGAACAAAAAAAACACAAAAAAAAACACAACAACAACAATATATCATGAAAGGTCAATGGCGGCAGATACATGCATGTCATTAAGTATCCTCTCAGAAATTGGAAAAGTAATATACTTATATACACAGTCAGATCGCCAGTCGCCCCGCGTTTTGATCTCCTGTATACTCGCCCCCTGCATGTGTAAAAACGTACAGCCACCCCTCCTAAGAGAGTGGCATGAATAATCATCGGGGCTCAATTCTGCCAGCTCACATAAATATTTGATAGTCGACTGCAAAACGCGATACGATAATGGCATATGCCCACCTTCAGGAGAAGGAACCTGAAACGCCGGGGCGTCCTGAGGAAGGGGAACTTGGTCAAAATGCCGCTTAGTCCAATGGACAGCACATAGCGACTGATCCCGAACACGAGTGACCGGAATCAAAAGTTTGCGCTCACCAAATTGGATTGTCTTCGACTTCCTTATCGATATCAACATACCCCAGGATAAAAATTGGAAGTCGGACCGTAGCAAGACTGACACCGACTGAGTGAGCTGACATTTCCGTAACAGGCCTCGGAAGCCTGTTAATATCGCCGCATGGGTAGCAATGTGTCCCGGCGAGTCGGTCATGAACGAGAACATTAGCAACAAATTACGAGGCAATAATGGTTTTGCCGTCTTTACGGCACATCCAAGGGCACGCTTCACACCCCCGAGCGTGGTTTTCACCGTATGGTTGGAGTAATCAATTGAGGGGACATTCTCCGACTTAAAAAAAAAATTCAACCGATAAGTAGTTCGTGATAGAACTATACTTCAATGAATGAGCCAACCAAGTTACATATATGGCTACTTGAGTAGCAGAACAAGGAATACGTGTTAATAGACCACGGAATTCGTCTATAAATCTAAAGTATTTACGTAACTGCATAGATCGGGTGGTGAGACTGTTGGGAGCGTAATAATGCGCGGCGATAGCAGTTGCTTCCTTATGAAGGTCCGCGAGACCTATAATAATATAAAGTGTCACATCAGGCCCTAGCATTTGAACAAATGAGAACAACACAACAATTCACCTCTATCCACTTTCCCAATCCTACCCAGCTGATTAGGGCATCCCCAATGGCTAAGGCTGTCACATATAATATTATCGTCAGACTTAATACGCACCGCTGATATATTAAAATGTAATGGAACGCCAAAATATTTTCTTCAACCAGGTCATTATCAAATTGTTCTTTGATTTACCAGTTTCTAACGCAGAACGTACTGTATTATTATCCGTTATAAAAACAACGTTCTTATTTTTCCATAGATGCGACCAACGGTCCACCACGGCTACCACCGCCCACATTTCTTTTATATTTATATGCTCGTCCGAACAGCAGTCAGACGCAAACGCCATATGATGTAACAAACTCCTAACATGGAATTCATTTTTAAAGAACCCAACACACCAATCAGTATTATACAAGGCGCCAAAACCTCCCATGGACGCATCCGTGTATACAGATACCGTATCAGCATGGTTACTAAGAATTTTCTCCTCCCCGTTAAACCGGTCAACATAATTCAGCCACCATTGTATCTCCTCTCGAAATGCCCCATTTATTCTAAATTTATGAAAAGGTAGCTTCAGAGATTTTACAGCACTGTGTATACGGGTCGAGAACGAGCGACCACCACATACCACTAGGGAACAGTGGGATAGCCTACCTCCTAACTGTTCCAACTCCTTACGAGTTGATTTACGCTTGTTAACAAACAATGCTAAGTGTGATTTCAATTTTTCTATTTTATCGAGAGGAAGTTTAATTTTAAGAGTTGAAGTGTCAATCTCAATACCCAGGAACCTAACGTTCCTTGAAGGCATCAATATTTTAGAGTAACTTATGTAAAACCCAACTCTACGTAATATGTCTATCAATTTCTTTTGATTACGGAGACAGTCCTGATACGACTCACCAATCACCGCGAAGTCGTCCAAATCATTAACGACTCGAGAACTACCCGCTCGCACCGCACACCTGTAGACAAAGTCAGAAACCTTACTAAAAATGTATGGACTCGACGAAAGCCCCATAGACAGGCGGTTATCTAGGAAGTAACGACGAGTTCCATTAACATCCCAAATTAAACCCTGTCTCTGCCTGTCAGACGGATGGATACTCAAGGCGCGATAAGCGTCCTGTATATCCACTACCGCAATATAGTCATCCCTGACCATCATGTTAGTTAAGGTATTGACACTTTTATAGGTGAATTTACAACACGTCTCCGACACAAAATTGTTTACTGACTTTAGATATGGCTTGCTACAATCAACTATTACCCTGTAACCGGAACCACTCGACTTAGGAATACAGAATAGCTTGTGCGAACAAGTCGGAAGTTTGTCCGTACAACTAATATATTCTTTTTCAATTTCCAGTTTCAATTTTTTTTCTATTAACATATCGCGCTCAGAATTATTGCGACATGGGTAGCTCTTGTATTCATTATCAAAACCATGGTTAATAATTTTGAACCCAAATATTGACCCCTGAAGCACAAACTCCCAATCCGGATCTGTGTCGCCCCGGTAAAAGGCCTCTATAAATACCCTGCACGGCCTCAATTGCGCGGTAGCACCGGCAATTCTGTGAACACAAGTACACATACCCTTGAAGCAGTCGAGCGTTACCTCAAACGTGTAACTGTCTGTATAATTGGAATGTCTATCGTATTCTGTAACGAGGTACCCTGACTCCGTATTACTAACATTTAAACTTGGTGCATTGATAGGTACCCAAACAGGTAAGGTTGTTACGCAATTAACCATGCCATTGGCTACGACGTTTACCACACACCGACTGGTTCCAGCCGGTGTCTGAAGCAGAGCAGGAGAAGCACACTCTTCCAACTTCTTACACAACGTATAATTACCACCATATTTTACCTGAAGGTCATTCTCAATTGTCCCTGAAATGCTATTTAACTTATTTTGGGATATAACATAATTTTTTGAATTTATTCTTAAACATTTCCTACGCTCTCAGTCCTTTCGACAACTGCCTCGTTTGTGACTCCGACTACCGCATCTGGAACACCAGTGCCCAAAATTGCACGTCTTTCCGTCTCTGGTGCAACCCTGCTCGCCATTATGGGCGAAACATGGTTTCTTCCCCTCCCGAGTGAACAGTTTACTCGTTGTGGTAGAAGAAGCTGCCCCCATCTTTGTGTCTTTAATGTTCTCGAACGCATAATGCCTGAGCGCAAGCTCACTGTTACCGCCTGAAAAAAACGGAAAACCTCCCTTCTGCGCCAGCTTGCGCACGCCAGTGTCATACGCGATATGAGTGGCATTATTAAACTGGTTAAACTTAGCCTTAGAACACATATAACTAATATGCTTAATTACTGAATGACACGCGTCAATGTCTGCATACTCAGTAGTGTCTGAAAACCAGGCGCAAGTTGCCTCTACTATCTCATACACGTTTAGTTTTTTAACTTGCTTACTGTCACAAGTGTGGTGCTTCAGAGACCAGTTACGTCTGCGCCGTCTTTCCCTGCTAGGCGTCCTGCTGCCGGAGCTGGACGAAGACGACCCGCGACCATGACGACACCGACGCACGTGCCTCGACTTGCTTCTGCCACGGTCGACCGTCTTGACGCTCAACTGCTCAAGCTTGTCCTCCAGCTGCCTCTGCTGCTTTTGTATGGTCGTAACTCCTTTCCTTCCCTCCAGCGCCTCTACCTGGTTCCTCAGCACGCGCTCCTCGTCAGCCAAGTCCTCCGCTACCGCCCCCGTCTCCGCACACACCTCTTTCTTCAACTCTACCGACATGTCACTCGTTTTTGTTTCAGGTTGCTCAGGATTAGGGATAGTACTGGACCGGGTTGCCCTCTTAGTAGCTGCTACCAGTCGCACCGTGCACAATTCATTCACTGGCAACTTGTGCTTCCTGCCACAGGGCCCGCAATAATCTGTTATATGCTGCATGAAGCCGGCAAAAAACCAACCAACAACCAAGCCTGAGCAGTCGCTTCAAGTGCAGCTGGAACCCGAATGAACCGCTTGGTGCATTGGGGAAGCGACCGGGGTGCCAGCGGCGCTGCAAGCTCACCTGGTGTCGAACCCGGGAACCAATAGTGTCAACGGGGTAGAGAGTGTAGCCGGATCCCTCCTTGCTTTACAGTTGCATACAGGCGTGTATACGGGCTATATATATAGATACATATATATATACATATATATATACATATATACACATATATACATATATACACATATGTATATACATATATATATATATATATATATATATATATATATACATATATACACATGTGAGAAGGGCACGAAGCAACACTTGAGTGGTAGATAGTATTTATTTTAGCATTAAGTAGTACATGCAATATATATAAATAATCTGACCGGGCCAAAGTGCCCTACCCGTAGAAAAATACAAAATAAATAGAAGTATCGGCTGCAGTGCCGGGCTGGACAGTACTGGCGCGTCCTGATATGACCGTATATGTTGCTAGGACGTAAAACAACAACAAACATATATATATATATACAAATATTTATATATATTTATGTGACGGTCTCGGGCGCATAAACCGAGGAAAGCAATTTGGGCTGAAAGGTACCGGGAAGAGGTTGGGGGATCGGGGGATTCTCAACCAATCTCGAAGTGGCAGTACATCAAACCACTGATGGGTCACAACATGCTACATACCTGCGGGTATGTTTCTGTGTGTGTGTCGGGGGGGAAGGGGGGCTGCGGTTATTCCACTTTGTGTTTCTTTGCTTAGTTAAAGCTGGATAGTCCGATGAAAACATAAAATTTCCATAACCAAAACAAGTATCTCGATTTGATTCTACATATCTACCTTAGATACTGGTACATTTGTCACTACATTGAAGGGAATACTGAGCCAATTTAATAGAACATATTACTGTAGAAAGCTATGGTGTCAGAGTTTTGGCAAGCTTACCAAAACTAAATTTGCATGGTTGCACTTTAACCCCCAATAACCGATGTTTACTTTTTTTGCCGGGGGTCATTAAACAAAGAAAGGGGGCACTTCAAATATCTCAAAAGTTAGCTATCTAAAATACGAGTTGCTTCAAACTGAAGTAAGGTCAAAGACCCTACAGTACTAAGATGGCTCACTCCCTATCTCTCCAATGGTAATGTAAATTTTGCAGTGCCACCTTGTGGTGGGTTTGGTCAGCCGGCTGCTGGTTGGTGTTTCACATGTAAACACATACAATTATATTATACATGAGATAGGTAAGTATGAATACACATCAATCTGAAATTGCTATGAACAAATACCCATAGCATCATCATCAGCATTGCCATCATCACACATCTTTCACATTCATATATATATTTATACATATAATATAGCACCTGTTTAACCAAGAGAACAGCCAGCGCACCAAGTGGTGGGTTTGATCATTTTGATTACACAGTACAGGCTGAGTGAGCCGTCTTAGTATTATAGGGTCTTTGGTAAGGTAGATCATAACAATCCCCCTAATATGTTCATCTCAGAAAATGAGAGAAACTCAAAGAAGACTGCAACTTTAAGTAATGCAGACAGTTTTTCTACTTAGGGGCCTATGATTTTGATATTATCCATTTCACAGCCGAGACAATACCAATATGGTTTTCAAATCTCTGGCTGAAGAAAACCAACCCCTTTATTTAAAACTAAATTCCGTGTCAGCAGCCGTCTCACTGCTTTGACTTTGGGGGTGGTTTGTAACCTTATGACGGTTACTGGTTGCAGAACTGCAACATTAATACAGAGGCTGCGATAAATCGGCCCAATCTTTAGTTGAAGATTAAACTTCAGTAGGGAGTGTTGTAGAAGCTGGGGACATCTTTACAATGTTGTAACGGCGAAGCGTTGAGGCGGCCCCAAATCTCTTCGGTCTGGCGATAGTTGAGCGGTAGTTGGGCACTTGTATCCAGTCGACAGCAGCAAGGGTTTCGAGGAAGGGCAGGTAAAGAAGGGTGCAGCAGTGGTTCCAGCAATGAGAACAAGCGAGAGAAAACGTAAAGGTACAGGGCCCCACCCAAGCACACAACTCCCCTGTTCAGGGGGAGGAGTATGCCTGGGAGAAAAAAAGGGTAGAGTGTAGGATAGAGAAATAGGAGAGTTGAGTCAAAGGACCGTGTCTGTTTGCTCTATGGTGACCAACCAGCGACCCATAGACACAGACAGAGTAAGAGTAGAAAGTGAAATGCTGGCGGGCTCCCCCTCCTGGAACTCTTTTCAGACATATCAAGGAGGAGCAAGGCCAGCGGAGAGGAGATATAGAGGTTGGGGCAGAGTGTGGTCCGGATAGGAAGTGAACCCCCTACACATCACCCACTAGCCATACTTGCATGCACACACAAGTGCCAACCATACAGCTCAAGCTACTTGTTCTACAACTTTCCACAGGCCTTCATACAGTTAACCTACTCCAGTTCCATTACTGTAATATTTATATAAAACTCCGTTTTACACTTCAAATAATATTCCTTCAGGCCGTGGCATGTAACATTTCAAGTGGCTCATGGAGGCTCTGGGACACGCACGATTCTGATCAAATATACAAGATGGCCGCCACATGCCCCAGGCACCAGACGGTCACGTGACTGGGAGTATATGTTTTCCATACTGCGCTACTCCAGCCCCTCAAAGAACAAGCCCGGCAATCGGGCGTCAACAAAGATGTATGTAGGAAAGTCGGTCATAAAACATGGACAGGGAATTCAGGTCTAAAATGTTGAAGTGTGACATGGTGTAAAGCCAGTAGTGTGAAGGGCAATGATGAAACACAGGCTTGGAAATCCGTGATAAAACACAGGCAGGGCAGTCAGGTTTTAAAATGGTGAAGTGTGACATGTCCATAAGCGTGAAGGGCAATGATGAAGCACAATCGGGAAAGTATGTGATAAAACATGGGCAGGGCATTCAGGTTTAGAAACGGTGAAGTGTGACATGGCCATAAGCATGAAGGACAATGATGAAACAAAGGCTTGGAGATCCGTGATAAAACACAGGCAGGGCATTCAGGTTTAGAAACGGTGATGTGTGACATGGCCATAAGCTGAAGGGCAATGATGAAACACAAGCTGGGAAGTATGTGATAAAACATGGACAGGGCATTCAGGTTTAGAAACAGCGAATTGTGACATGGCTATAAGCTGAAGGGCAATGATGAAACACAAGCTGGGAAGTATGTGATAAAACATGGGCAGGCCATTCAGGTTTAAATATGCTTCAGTGTGACATGGCCATAAGACAGTGTTGTGAAGGTGTTGTGAAGCTAGGAATTCCGTGATAAAACATAGGCAGGGATTTCAAATCTAAAACACTGAAGTCAGACACAGCCCCAGGCCACTACGATGAATTTGAGTGATAACACACATACATATAAATCAGCTATGAAACACAGGCTAGGAAGTCTGTGATAACACACAGACAGGGAATTCAAATGTGAAACATTGACGTCCGCCACGGTCACATGCCATTAGAATGGAAGTGATTTATAAAACACAGACATATCAGTCAGTGATGATACACAGGCTTGGATGTCAGTGATAACACACATACAGGGAATTCAAATGTGAAACATTGACGTCCGCCACGGTCACATGCCATTAGAATGGAAGTGATTTATAAAACACAGACATATCAGTCAGTGATGATACACAGGCTTGGATGTCAGTGATAACACACATACAGGGAATTCAAATGTGAAACATTGACGTCCGCCACGGTCACATGCCATTAGAATGGAAGTGATTTATAAAACACAGACATATCAGTCAGTGATGATACACAGGCTTGGATGTCAGTGATAAAACACAGACAGGGAATTCAAATGTGAAACACCGAAGTCTGCCATGATGACGTGCCATTCGAATGGAAGCGAGTTATAAAACACATACATATAAGTCTGTGGTGAAACACCGGATTGGATGTCAGCGATAAATCACAGGGAGAGAATTCAGGTATAAAATAGTGAAAGTAGAAGCAAGCACAGGCCACTGGCATGGGCATTAGTGCTGAAACACAGGCAGGGAATTCAAATGCAAAACACCGAAGTCAGATACATTGAAAAGCCACAAGAGTAGATGTCAGTTATAAATCACAGGCACATAACACAGTGATAAAACATAGGTGCCATTAGTAGTTAATTTACTCTTAAGAGAATGGCATGTTAGCGATAAAACATAAGCATATCCAACAGTGATGAAAGACACGCATACAAGCAAAGACAATGAATGATAAGATGCGCCAATCAGCACTTTCATTGAGGAGATTCTGAAATAAGCATGCAGGTTTGCCACCTAATGGCAAACAAGATGCATTGTCTTTGAATTGGTGTAGTAGTAGTTTTCTTACTCAGACAAAATCACACCTTTAATTTATGTATGGCAGAGATTAAAGTGGTTAAAGTATGTTTTTACTTTACTATACTATGATATTGTTTTCATTATTAATATTAGGAAATAATACGGTATAATTATCGAACATTGTCTTTGATGGTACAGCAGTCAGGGTGGGTTAGGGAACCTGTCCCCTAGTTTCAATGTTGCAGCAGTGACGCTGGGATAGGGGACCTGTCCAATTACCACCTTGTTTGCTGTATTTCACAGGAAAGCGATGAGCGGTGCATCTTATCATACATTGTCTTTGATATAAGTCAGCGCTAAAAGGAATATGATTTAACTATATGCTGTATAAGAATTATACAAGTATAATAACCCGGAATATCCCTTCTCTCCCTTATCACTCACTCAGCTCCCTGGACTTTGGGAGTCTCTCATAGTCATCTAATGCTCCAGCCTCCCCACCTCAGCTCCGCTGAACATTTTTCTTAGGCAAGGGGATTGTGCTCCTCTAGCCAGATTATATACACTCTCACCCACTATCATGTCTTCCTCTTGTTCTTTATGTAGGCAACTGTTATGTATATATAAAAGCAATATATATGTGTGTATAAGCATATATGAATGTAAATACATTGTCCGGATATGAAGAGGAGCGCTAGACAGTCAGGAATAGTGTCATAACTGGGTGGTGGTGGCGCCACTCTCAGTATGACTTATGGAGAATACAACTACAAGCTGCAGCCGCGAAGTACATGTTCTGGCTATGATATTTTTGTAAATATTTAGTTTCACATAATTAATTATACGACACATACACACGTGTGCTCAACGGTGGCCACGCGCAACACATTTACAATGTATATTAAAATATGGGAGGGCGCCATGTTTTGAGCGCGCTGTGAGCTCAATGAAATCTACATAACCTACTACACAGTAACAATTTAATGATTGACGTGTATCGCTGGTTGGTTCGTTGTTGGAGGTTGGTGCCCTATAAACATCTCCAATCATATCAGGATAGGAAAAGTGGAATTATTGATAATTACAATTATTATCAGGTAAGAATCTTTTATTTAAACAATATTTTTGGATTGGCGTTTACATGGTTTTGCCCCTGAACTATTTACATGCTTAATTTAATAATGAATACACCAGTATCTAAGTTGGATATATATTATCAAATCTAGATATGTGTTTTAGATTTGTCAATGTGATGATTTCATTATCGGCTTATGCAGCTTTAAGAAGACAGCAGGCAACAATAAAAGGGCACCTTTAATTTAGAGGGGATTGACAGGTGGCGCTGTGGATGGGTTAAACTGCACTTAACTTTGTTCGCTCTGGTAATTCAGTTTGTACAAACTGCTAACAAACCTTGCAACTTATGATAATGAACTAGTCGAAGCAGTACTGAGAATTTGTTAACAGTGTACCGAGCTTTTCAAGGAATACTATAGAGAAATACAAAACAGTGGACCTCCCAGCTATGGGAGTGGACCAGCTATTCACTGAGGTATGTGTGTATGTGTGACAGTGTCCGATGTCGGGTGTCACCAGGGAATTCAGGTATTCAAAAGAGTGTGTGGGGGTGGGTGTAGAGGGTGGGTGGGTCGGGGGTATGTCATGTAGCACCATATGTGATTTCACACGCATTAGAAGTTGGGTTCATATGTATATATATGTAATATATTTATATCTATATATAATATACATATACATATTATATATACATATATATATATATATATATATATATATATATATATATGTGAGGAGTTCAGGCGCAACACCCTGTAAACACCGATCCAAAGATTGAGATAAATATTGGAAACAAACATTTAAAAACTTCATTTTTTCACATTATTATTTTGTTGTTCATTGCTCCATAGCAATTTCATCACAAGAACATGGTAGTTAGTGAGAATTAAAATTAACTTCAGGTGAAAATCCTTTATTTAAATTACATTTTTGGATTGCCGTTCACAAGGTTTTGTGGCTGAACTCTTCATATATACATATGCATATATATATATACATACATATATATATATATATTATATCAGCTATCAAAAATAAGTATGCATATTAATGATATTATATATATGTGATGCACAACGCATTATACGAGTATAAATGCAAGGGTAACATATACATCCTAGATTTCCTCTGTGCGCATTGATGGAGTGGCCTCCCTCACAGCTGTCGGGATATCATAGTTGATACTCATAGTACATATCCATATATTTAGAATAGTTTGTATGTATCATCTTTGATACACCTGGTGCCTATCTCCAGGTCCAGGGTTCGAATTCCGGTTGAGTTAAATCAGTGCCTTGCAATATTCATAGTAACTCCCCATGTCTAACATTATTATTACAACGACAGGGCAAGTATCAGGATAATGTGACTGAGTGGAGTATTGGGTCAGGGTGTATGTATTTGGCATGGAATTCCAGTGGATAAGCATTATGAAGTATTTCTCAATATT
Organism: Branchipolynoe longqiensis; assembly: GCA_030323885.1. Lineage (NCBI taxonomy): Eukaryota > Metazoa > Annelida > Polychaeta > Phyllodocida > Polynoidae > Branchipolynoe > Branchipolynoe longqiensis. The sequence continues at coordinate 10,861,831 of CM059188.1, read as the reverse complement.
CACAGATACAACTCAAAACCAGTCTTGATATGACCTAAATTGTATGTGTGTATTTATTGTTTGTACAATTAGTTGATTAAAGTTGCATAGTCCGATGGTTTTGAATTTCTTTATCTTTCCTGATATAAATATATTAGATTGATCACTAGTATCTACTTTACATTAGTTCAAAGTTACTTTTATCTTAAATGGTAAACTTTTGATATTTTTTTACTGCAAACATGGAAAATTAGTTTTGGCAAGCTTGCCAAAACTCTGACACCATTGATTTCTGCAGTAACAGGTTCTGTTAAATTGACTCTGTATTGCCTTCTACGCAGAAACAAATGTTTAATGAGTGCATCAGTATCTAAGTTAGATATGTAAAATCAAATCTAGATAATTGGTTTGGTTTTGAAAATTTGATATTTCATCGGACTATGCAGCTTTAAACAGGATCAATGGTAATCAGCATGCTGTGATATTTTAGCTGGTTTCCGGCTGTGCTGTGATATTTTTGTGGGTGACTTGCTGTGCTGTGATATTGTGGTGGGTGGACCATTGTATTATGATATTGTGTTGGGTGGCTGGCTATGTTAAGATATTTGTTGGGTGTCCAACTGTGCTGTGGTATTTTGGCGGGTGGCCCTCTATGTTATCATAGTTTAGTGACCAGCTTTCTGTGGTGTGATATTTTGGCTGGTGGCTGGCTACTTGGCATTAATGGGATATAGTTGATTGATTGATTGGTAGTTGCTTTACGCCGTGTCGGCAGCATTGGCCATATTCACAGCAAGAAATGTTTGTTTTTTGTTCAAACCATCGCTTTTACATGTAAAAGCAGACAATCAATTATGTGTCAATAGACACTCATTAAATTAGAAAGCTCACAATCATATATTTGTGGTCAAGGGAAATAAATTCCCATAGAAAAAGAAAAGTTTCATTAATAATTGATAGAATCTATTTAGTAAACTATATGAGGTGGTACAGTCCAGCTGCCCTCAAAAAGGCTAAAATGTTTTCCTGTTTTACCTTAGTAAAAAGGTCATGCATAATGTCTGCAGTGTAGAACCGTTGGTGCAGGGCCAACAAATATAGGATATAGTAGAACTAGTTCGCTCAGTATCAGGAAAGTGTGACTAGATGGGCTCTGTTATGATATTTTCGTGGCTTGCCTTCTGTGCTGTGATATTTAGAGGGTGGCCAGTCTGTTATGTCATTTTGGATGGTGGCCCACTGTGCAGTGAGGTTTGGGTGGGTGGATGATTCTGGTCTGATATTTTGTTGGGGGCCCACTGTGCAGTGATATTTGGGTGGGTGGCTGGGTCTGTTATGATATTTTGGCAGGTGTCTCGCTGTGCTGTGATATTTCCGCGGGTACCCGAGTGTGCTATGATATTTTGCCGTGTAGCTGGCTCTGTTATGGTACTTTGGTGGGTGGCCAGTCTGTTATGATATTTTGGATGGTGGCCCGCTGTGCAGTGATGTTTGGGCGGGTGGCTGGCACTGTCATGCTAACTTGGTAATAAGATATTTTGGTGGCGGGAGCACTGTGCAGTGATATTTGGATGGATGACTGGCTCTGTTATGATATTTTGGCAGGTGTCTGGCTGTGCGGTGATATTTCCGCGGTGTTCTCTGTGGCGGAGTGGTTAGAGTGTCTGACTTTTTTCTAGGTCGGACTCCTAATCTGAAGGTCGGTGGTTCGATTCCCCGTGCCCCCATCTCTGCCAATTTGGATTTCCACCGCTGTGTATAACTAACAGCGTCATCAAAGGCCAGTTGCTCTCATACCATGTCTATGTGGTGTGGGAGGTTAAAAATCCCTTGGGTCGGTAAAAGTGTAGGCTCGGGCTTTCTATCGACAAACTGTCTAATGGTGAAAACAAGCCTATTCAGGCTTATCTATGATAGGCAGTATAAATCTTCAACAACAACCCGAGTGTGCTGTACTATTTTCCCGGGTAGCTGGCTCTATTATGGTACTTTTGGTGGGTGGCCAGTCTGTTCCAATATTTTCGCAGATGGCCAGGTATGTTATGATATTTTCGAGTGCGACTGGCTGTGTTATGATATTTTCGTGGGTGGCCCTCTGTGCTGTGATATTTTAGTGGATGTCTGTCTGCGTTATGATACTTTGTCGGGTAGCCCTCTGTGTTATAATATTTTCGCAGGTGACCGACTCTGTTATGATATTTTGGCGGATGTCCCTTTGTGAGTGCTGGTGACGTGGCATCTCCTACTATGTCGGGCCTCAGGGCGAACAGGAAACATTACGTGGATGAATAAAACAATTACGTGTCGGTGACGGCGGTCTGGGGGAGGAGCTGACCTCCTCCTACGGACGTGTCCAGCCTGCAGGAGGAGGGGGGGGGGGAGTGGGGTGAGGGGGCATTCACTGGAGGAATTGGAGGTGGGTAGGGTGATCAAAAAGAGGTTAGTGGTTAGCGAAGGTGAGAGCAACATGCTTCCTGACACGACCATTGTCATTAGAGTGTCCTTTGAATGGTGGGGGTGGGTGGTGTGTTTTATTACTTAGATATTATGCTTTAGTTCTCTCTCCAGCCATATTGGAGCCACCTGCGAGTGGTCAGTACGAGCCACTAATTGGCATAGCTGGTCAGATTTCAAACTATCTCTCCTTTTCATACTCGTTGTTTATATACGGTATATATACAATATAAGATAATCTTCTTGGTTGTCCATCGTTGGCGACGACGACAGCAACTCATCATTTGTTGTGAACTCATTGATGACAGATGAGTCCAAGTTGTGCTCGGAATGTGCTGTGACACGTTGGGCATGTGTGTGTATCTGCATTCAGAGTGTTTGTTAGGTGAAAGAGAACATCGTTTCTCTGCTGAAACCTTTTTTTAACTTGAGATGTACACAATCTGTTTCAAACCGTGTTGTGCCTCATATATTGGTTTATATATGCACATTGTTTGTTGGGGTTTTAGGTCTTAACATCAATGGTCATATCAGGACGTGGGGCGACATGTTACATGGCAGACACAAGACAACTACATAGTGTTGCACCATTGGGAAACCAGGTCACCGGCACCATGACCCGATATCCCACTTAGGCACCTTTTCCTGATACTGACCTAACCAGTCCTTGACCTATTCAAGAAATGCCGAGCATCAGGCTAGGTAGCAACAATTATCATTTGTGGAAGTCATTACTTTGACTTGACCAGAATTCGAACACCCAACGCTCCGCATGGGAAGCCTACGCTCTACTGACTGAGTCAAGTGTATTTGCATTCATTTGTAATTGAAGCTGCATAATCCGATGAAATATCAAATTCTCAAAACGAAACCAATTATCTCGATTTGATTTGACATATCTAACTTAGATACTGATGCACTTATTAAGCATTTATTGCTGCGTAGAAGGCAATACTGAGTCACTTTAACAGAACCTGTTGCTGCAGAAGTCTATGGTGTCAGAGTTTTGGCAAGGTTGCCAAAACTAATTTTCCATGTTTGCACTCAAAATATCTCAAAAGTTTACCATTTAAAAAATAAGTAACTTTGAATTAATGTAAAGTAGATTCTAGTGATCGATCTAATATATTTATCTCAGAAAAAAATACAGAAATTCAAAACCATCGGACTATGCAACTCTAAGCCAAATGCTAGAACCTATTGGTTGGTGACGGTCTTTGACCCCACCCCCTCCCCCCCACACAAATAACCCCTGACACCTGAAAGGTTCATAGTGCTGCCATGCCATTGGCTCCCCCCCCCCCCACCCCAACCCCAACACACACATACACAGACACGCCTGTGTACACAGCCACAAGTTCAACAACCAACCAACCTACAACTTACCTAGACACACGGCTGATTCCGTTAGTACCGGCACCGCTCACTGCAAGACCTCAAGCTCCCTCCGCCCGCCCCACACTCTCCCCCGCCCCACCCCCCACACAGGCACACACACACAGTAGACATCGCTAACAATATTAACATATTATACATGTTTAATGGGTTAGAGGTGGCTAAATGTGCATAGTGAGGTTGTAGGTGTGAACTGTAATATAATGATAGTAATAGTAAATGGTATGCAGGTATTGCAGGTATAGCAATACCTCATGAAGTTTGATGCCCCTGCCCTGCAGAATTGTAAACCACTGCCTTGTGGTACAGGTTCTTGACAGAACCAAAGGCTAAGGGAGCAAACCCTAAACAGAAAACCATGTCACTATGGCAGCATTAAGGGTGGTTGATGTATGGAACTCCCAACATCTCCCGATCAGCCGCTGCAGGGACAAATAGTTTTGCGCCTGTCTTGACATGTTCTTGCCGGTGTGAAACCTCTATTTGCTCCCCCGAGAGAGTGCCGCTGGGAACTTGCAAAAGCCAGCAGCACTTCAACACTTTTGCAGGCAGCTTTCATGAAATGTACAAAACAGAAAGAGAGGGTGCCCTCGTCTCCGGTTCAAAGATACCAGCAAGAGAAACCTGAAGCTGAGAGACATTAAGACTGACTCATGGACGTCACTCTCAAAGCAGAGAGCTAAATGGAGAGTGGCAGCCAAGTAATGAAAGCAGTCTTTGTCGCATCGCGACCGACAGTGTGATGATGATGATGATGAATAGTAAATACAATCGTACAACCCTATCACGTACACGTTAGTGGCCGTAGTTGAACGTAGTGGGAGCTAATGTAGTTGAACCCAGTTGAACGTAGTTGAACATAGTTGGACGTAGTTGAATAGAGTTGAGTGTAGTGGAAGCTAACATAGTTGAACATAGTGCAATCTAACATAGTTGAACATAGGTGAACGTAGTTGAACGTAGTTGAACGTAGTTGAACGTAGTTGAACGTAGTTGAACATAGTTGAACATAGTTGAACATATTTGCGCATAGTTGAACATAGTTGAACATACTTGACCATAGTTGAACATATCTGAACATAGCTGAACGTAGTTGAACAAAGTTGAACATAGTTGAAAATAGTGGACCATAGTTGAAGCTAACATAGTTGAACATAGTTGCACATAGTTGAACATAGTTGAACCTAGTTGAATGTAGTTGAACATAGTTGACCGTAGTTGACTGTAGTTGACCATACTTGAACATAGTTGAACTTAGTTGAACGTAGTTGAACGTAGTTGAACGTAGTTGAACGTAGTTGAACGTAGTTGAACGTAGTTGAACGTAGTTGAATGTAGTTGAATGTAGTTGAACATATTTGAACATATTTGAACGTATTTGAACGTAGTTGAACGTAACTGAACATAGTTGAACATATCGGCATCCATACTTCTCTGTCATGCTAACTTAGTAATAACGCGGGTGGGCCGTGAGTTCTGATTTAATCTTTGGACATGTTCAAAAGAGTGCTACGTTAGGGACTGAATTTGCATTTGTGATGCTAATGTACTCTAGCTTACTATAGCATACTTTAGAGTAATCTAGCATATTCTAGCATGCTCTAGCCTGCTCTTCCATGCTCTAACATGCTCAAGCGTACTCTAGCATACTTGGACGAAGCCCTGGCCACATAGCCATAGTGGAGGCTAACGTAGTTGAACGTAGTTGAACATAGTTGAACATAGTTGAACATAGTTGAACAAACTGGCATCCGTACTGTAACATATTAATCCATATCATAACGTATTTATCCGTACTGTAGCGTATTTATCTATACCAAAACCTGCCATACCTTACCTTATGTCAAAGTAGTTTAACATACTTACACCATGTTTGACCCACATTAGCCTCCACTACGTTCACCTACGTTCAACTACGTTCACTAACGTGTATGTGACCAGGGCATAAGGCACTCCACACCATCTGTTTCCGGAGAGAAATTCTCCCGCCAGAGTGTCAGCGCTGGGCCTGTTCTGAACCTGCCGCCAGTGAGGTGTGGTCAGTTGATCATCGGCACGGTGAGGGGGCGTGCAGGGGGGTGGGGGTGGTGGTGGCTGAACGGGGGAGGAGGGTGGGAGGGGGGCGCCCGGCCCGTTCTACAATGTTTCCCCTGTCTGTTCGTTAGCAGATCGTCGGTAAGACCGGGCCGCCCCGACCCTCCCTGGCCTCCCCCGGCCGCCTCCGGCGTGGTGCCGGCCGTCGCCACATATTTGTTTTCGCCGCTGGCCCTCTCGGTACACAGACACACATACAAGAGAGACATCAATGTGTGTGTGTGTGTAGGTAGGGTGTGTGTGTGAGGTAGGTGGGGGGGTCAGAGCGACCCCTGGTAGCGGGCTTGTCACGTCACACCTCGTGTCACCAGACGTTGTCGGTTTTGTAGGTCGGCGTCTCTACGTCACCGCAATTAACGACTGTCCCGCCTCGCTTTGCAACTACATTAAATCCTCTCTAACACTAACAGACCACCTCCACAGATCGACGCTTTTATTTGGGTTCCAAACGATCGCCCTTGCAATACCATTGACATTGTTATTATAGTAAACGTCCTAAACCGATCACTTCCTTAATTGGATCATTTAAAGTCGGTCCCATGGTAGGTCGATTTTGAGAGGTTTTACTGTGCAACTGCGCAAGGGCCTGTGCATGTGTCTGTATGTGTGTGGGGTGGGGGTGGGGGGCAGGGGCGGGGGAGGGAGGTTGAGGTCTTGCAGTGAGCGGGGCGGTCCTAGAGGAACCAGGTGCGTGTCTAGGTAAGTTGTAGGTTCGTTAGTTGGTTGTTGGAGTTTTGCATCCTGGCAACATGTAAGGTCATCTCAGGCCGGGTACCGACCTGTGACAGTAAGCACTCATGGTGACTGTTATAGTGATGTCCGACTGGGACGACAGGCGGCCAGCAACACCTGTCTTATATATCTACTTTGTTTGTTGGGGTTTTAGGTCTTAGACCATAAGCTGAGAGAGATTAGGACCGACTCATGGACATCACTCTCACAGCAAAGAGCTAAGTGGAGAGCGGCGGTTAAGAAATTAAAGCAGTCTTTGTCGCATTGCGACCGACAGCATGATGATGATGATGATGAGGTCTTAGGAACATCAATGATCATATCAGGATGGGTGCCGATTTGTGACAGTGCACACTCAAGGCGATTGCATAGTGCTGCTGTACTGGGAAATCAGGGCATAAACACCATGACCCGATATCCCACTCATTCATAACTGATGATATCCCACTCAGTCAGATTATCCTGACACTGAGCCAAACAGTCCTTGCCCTATCCTAATAATGCCAAGCGCCAGAGTAGGAAGTCATTGGTTTGACCCCACCAGGGTTAGAAGATGTGGGTTCGAGTCCCGCAGTCTACCAACAGCTGGAGACGGACGTTTAAGTTCCACTCACTCGGCCATCTCGTCTGGTCTCCGCCTATGCATTTGTATGTGTGTGTGTGGAGGGGAGGGTTTGTTTGTTTGTTTATTGTTGTTTTACGTCCTAGCAACATCTAAGATCATATCAGGACGGGCATAGGGAGGGAGCGCCAGGTCTTACAGTGGATGGCCCTGTACAATCAGCTGCGTATCTAGGTAAGTTGTAGGTTAATTAAAGCTGCATAATCCGATATAAGCATTACATTAACAAAAAAAGCCAAACCACTACAGATGTATTTAGATTTGAACCTATCCACCTTAGGTACTGGTTAACTCACTAACGCTGCATAGTTTGTTTGTTTGTTTGTTGTTGTTTCACATCCTAGCAACATCTAAGGTCATATCAGGACGGGTACCGACTTGTGACAGTGTGCACTCATGGCAACTTTATAGTGCTGCCCCATTGGAAGACCAGGCCACCAGCACCATGACCTGATATCCCACTCAGCCACAGTATCCTGACACTGAGCCAACCGGTCCTTGCCCTATCCTAATAATGGTTTGACTCGACCAGGGTTAGACCCCACGATCTACCAACACGGGAGACGGCCGCTCTAAATCATTCGGCCATCCCGTCTGGTTAAAAAGCTGCATAGTTCGCTGAAAATATCAAATATAATATCAGCTATTCAATTATCTAGATTATAATCTACTTGTGTCACTTGGATACTGATCCATCCACTTATTATGCATTTGTTGCTACTTGGAAGGGAATACATAGTCAATTAAATAGACCCTGTTACCTCAGAAGGCAATGGTGTCAGAGTTTTGCAATGCTTGCCAACATATATCTTTCATGTTTGCACTTCAAATAGCTGCAAAGTTAGCCATTTAAAATAAAAGTTACTCCAAACTAATGTAAGATGATTGTAACAATCAGTTTAATATATATATATCTCTCAGAAAATGATAGATAATTACTTTGGCATGTTTACACTTCAAATATTTCCTACCGGAACCATTTTCAATGAAAATTACTTCCGACTTCCAAGTAATGTAACGGATGTAATATAAATTGACCTAATGTGATGTATAAGGATTATCCAAGTATAAAGCCGCCGAAGGGAATGTCCCTATATTATCACCCACAAATTGTGAACTATTTTATGGGTTGGTAACTCCTTTTCACAGTTGGGACAGGTGGCGCCACCACCCCAAACCCAATCCTACCAGTGGTGCGAAATACTCTCACTCATGCACTGGAAATGTGGTATGACACAAACTAAAAATCATCGGATTATGCACATTTGAGTAGAGCTGCATAATGTGAGGATCGCATCAACTTTTCAAAACCAATGCACATACATAGATTTGATTCTCCATATGTAAATTTCATAATGGTGTTCGCATTACGCATCTGTTGCTGCAGAGAATGGAATACTATGTCAACGTAATTAAACCGGTGACTGCTGAAGCCTATGGTGTCCAGAATGTTGGCACACTTACAAAGATTAACCTTGCATGGTTGCACTTCAAATATATCCGAAGATAGACATTTATAATCAAAAGTACTTCAAACTAAAGTGATGTAAATGATAAAGAGTGTCTGCCTTTTTTCTAGCCCGGACTGCTAATCTGAAGGTTGGTGGTTCGACTTCCCATACCCCCCCCCCCCCACCTCTGTCAATTTGGAATTCCACCGCTGTGTATAACTTACACCATCATCAAAGGCCAGTTGTTCTTATACCATGTCTATGTGGTGTGGGAGGGTAAGAATCCCTTGGGTCGGTAAAAGTGTAGGCTTGGGCTTTCTATCGACAAACTGTGTAATGGTGAAAACAAGTGTATTCAGACTTATCCATGATAGGCAGTATACATTTTCAAGAAACGATCAACCTAATATCTTTATCTCAAAATATGGCAGACACTCACCACCATTGGATGATGCACCTTCAAGTTCTAAGGCATACACGATGGTTGATTGTACTTTACAATTGAAAGACACATGGCCATTGATTTCTTATGTAAGCTGGATTGATATTTAGGAGCATCATTTCTTCGGATATTTTGGATTTGTACCCTGGTCGAGTCAGAGCAATGCATTCAAAATTGATGCTTGACGCTACCTAGTCTAGCATTCAAAATTACCAGGATAGTGAAAGGAGCAGTGGCACGAGGAAAGCAACTTGTACCTGATTGAAATTTCCCCTGCTTACTGAATAAATGTGCGGACAAAAAAAGGATTTGTATCGCGTTAATTGCTGTGTGGCAATTGAGTTGACAGCTATTCATGCAATAGTATATTATTCCATCATGTACCTGTATTTGTGCATAAATGCATGGCTTGAAGACCACAACCAGTGGTCCACAACTAGTACCTTAAAGACTGTGGTATGCGCTGTGCTGTCTGTCGGAAAGTGCATATAAAAGACCCCTTGTTGCTTATCAGAAAGAGTAGCCTATGTAGTGGCAGCAGGTTTCCTCCAAAGAAATATGTCAGAATGACCATATGTTTGACGGCCAATAACGGATGATAAAAATCAATGTGGTCTTGAGGCGACGCTAAATAAAACAAGCTTTACTTTTGACTACAAAACCAGTGCTTTGGCTTTGAAACAAACATTCTTGCACTAAATAAAACATTTAAAATACAAATTTAAAACCCACTTTGATCATTGGACGGATTCGTGGTGGAAATCCTCTATTATGGTGGCTGCCATTACTCACGGTCACGTGACACATCGCTTCAATACTAGGGCGTGCCCAGTTCACAACGAGGGCGATGAGGGAACTACGTCAACGACGAAATTGATGACGCTCCCCCCCTCAACCCCCTCCCACCTCTCCCCCGGTACCACCCTACCCGACCCCGCCATTTACCTTTGGCTCTTGCTATGACGTTGGCTGCCACTCTTGATACAATGCCAATGTTTGATGTTGTGGTCATCGCCAATGTCTGTTGAAATCGGTCAGAGGCGAGAAAGGTGTGGTCGTGGGTGTGGGTGTGGGTGTGGGTGTGGGTGTGGGTGTGGGTGTGGGTGTGGGTGTGGGTGTGGGTGTGGGTGTGGTGGGTGTGGGTGTGGGTGTGGGTGTGGGTGGGTGTGGGTGTGGGTGTGGGTGTGGGTGTGGGTGTGGGTGTGGGTGTGGGTGTGGGTGTGGGTGTGGGTGTGGGTGTGGGGGTGGTGGGGTGGGGGTGGGGTGGGTGTGGGTGGGGTGGGTGTGGGGTGGGTGGGGCGTGGGTGTGGGTGTGGGCGTGGGTGTGGGTGTGGTGTGGGTGTGGGGTGGGTGTGGGCGTGGGTGTGGTTGTGGGTGTGGTGTGGGTGTGGGTGTGGGTGTGGGGTGGGTGTGGGTGTGTAGGGGTGGGTGTGGGTGTGGGTGTGGGTGTGGGGTGGGGTGGGGGTGGGGTGGTGTGGGTGTGGTGGGTGTTGGGTAAGGGGTGTGTGTATATGTATGTGGGTGTGGGGGTGGGTGCGTGGGCGTTGGCCGTTTGGGTGTGTTGGTGTGTGGGGGTGTGGGGGTGTGGGTATGTGGGTGTGTAGGTGTGTGGGTGTGTGGGTGTGTGGGTGTGTGTGGGTGTGGGTGAGGGGTGTGTGTATTGTGTGTGCGTTTGTGTGTGTGGGTGTGTGGGTTTGAATGTGGGTGTGGGTGTGGGTTTGGGTGTGGGTGTGGCTGTGGGTGTGGTTGTGGGTGTGGGTGTGGTTGTGGGTGTGGGTGTGGGGGGAGGAGGGAGGGCAGTGTCCACAATCCTCAGCAACTCCCCTCCTCCCCCGTCACTCTACACACATCTATACCACATCTCCCAACTATGTCATCGTCAGAGCTCCCCAACGGAAGCAGTGGCCGAATAGGTAGAGCCCAGGTAGAGAGTTTGAATCCCATCCGAATCAAATCAGTGACTTATGAAAATGAGCTGATTGGCGGTACCTCGCCTGGCACTCAGCATTAATAGGATAAGGCAAAGACTGGTTAGCTCACTATCAGGATAATATCACTGTGTGCAATGTTGGGTCATGGTACTGACGGGCTACTCTCCCACTGGTGCACCACTATAAAGTCGCCATGAGTGTTTACTGTCACAAGTCGGTACCTGTCCTGATATGACCTGAGATGTTGCTAGGACGTAAAACAACAAATACCCCAACTATGTTCCCCATTCTCACGTCTCCTCCCGCCTCCTCCCCCCCCCCCCCCCCACCAGTCCCCTTTCCCAATACACGCATACTAAAGATGCATAGTCCGATGCTTTTGAGTTTCTGTCATTTTTCAAGATCTGATATTAGATTCACCATTATTAGCTACCTTACTTTAATTTGGATCAACTATGCTGTAAACATGATTAAGTTAGGAGGTCTTTGAAGCATAAACATGTGACTTAATTATGGTGTGCTTGTCAAAATGCTGATCCCTTAAGCATGAGCAGTTAGACAGTCTATTAAGATTGACTTAGTATCTCTATCTATTTAGCTGCAAATACGGACGGGATGGCCACATGATTAGAGCGTCCGTCTCCTGTTTTGGGAGATCGGCAGATCCGAACCCATGATTTTGTGGGTTCGGATCCTGGTCGAGTCAACGCAATGACATCAAAATGTATACTTGTCGGTCCCTAGCCAGGTGCTAGGCATTATTAGGATAGGCCAAGGACTGGTTGGCTCAGTGTCAGGATAATGATACTGAGTGGGATATCAGATCATGGTGCTGGTGGCCTGGTGTCCCAGTGGGGCAGCATTATAAAGTCGCCATGATGCGCACTGTCACAAGTCGTACCCATCCATATATAACCTTAGATGTTACTAGGGCGTAAAACAACAACGAACAAACATTATAAGTGCAGAAGTGTACCTAAGATGGATATATAGGTTTAAATCTAAGTAAGACTAGTGTTTTCCTTTTGAAAATGTACTAATTTGTCGGACGCTGCAGGTTAGAACAAACTTCAACTTTGACAGTATCATGACTCATACTCAGAGGATCATCTACCCCCTACCCCCGCCCCCCGTATACAGAAACCCTCATTAGATAGAAAAAGGGCCACAGTGGCAATTAAGCAAAATCTAGAGTCCAAGGGGATGGCCCTCCCGGACATTTGTAAGACCTACGATTAAAACGGTGCAATCAGGCACCTATTTGGACATATTTTGGCCTTCAAATTCCAACTGTTTTAAATTCATGACTTCAATACTTAAAAGTACAAGTTTTTTCACGGTCACAATATTTCCCCCGCTGATTTTGAAACTCAGTTTTTGCTGAAATCAGCTATTTCGCTGAGAAATGGGATCCGTGATACAAATAAATTCTCCAGGTACTAGATTCAACACAGTCAGCATGACTCTAGCTAGGTATTTTTGTTGTGTTCTCTGTGGTGGAGTAGTTAGAGTGTCTGACTTTTTTCTAGGTTGGACTCCTAATCTGAAGGTCGGTTTGTTGGTGGGGGGTGGGAGGGGGAGGAAACCTTCAATTGCCTCTCCCCCTCCGCTAGCTCAACCCCTGGTAAAGCTAAGATTTCTTATACGTGGTATGCGGCATGCGAATGCGGCAAAAAATGTAAATGAATGGTGGTGCTTCCATAAGTCCGAATGCGAACGCGAATGCAAATGCAAATGCGAATGCAAATGTGAATGTGAATGCGGCAAATGGATCGAACCATGGACCGATCGGTGCAAATGCGAATGCAAATACTGCTGCATTTGCCATTGAAAACAATACTAACTTTGATCTTCCTTCACAAATTTGGAGGAAAAACCCCAACAAATATTATGGGTAACTTTTTTGGTGTGTTTGTTTGCTTAACCATCCCCCAGTACACAAAGTAAACATCGGCTATTGGGAGTTGGCATATATCTATGTCGCATATACCATATTCGCATTCGCATGCCGCATGCCGCATGCCGCGTATAAGGAATCTTAGCTTAAGTCAAACACACTTTGGGTTGCATTCTGTTGTGGGCGGTGTTAGGTTTGAATTAGTGATTCCCTCCGCAGAGTTATGTGGTCAGAGGCTACGTAGTGTGGACGACATGACACCTCCAGGGTGGCCGGGTTTGCTGGCACAGCGTCCGCTGCACGGCGACCGTGTGTGCCCAGAGGTCACGCAGGGGTTAGGCATGTCCGCCACCTAGCGACAGGCTAGGTGCCGAGAGGCGCTGACCTCAGGGCGTGGGGCATTACAATAGACGATATCACTGTTTTGAGTGTGCATGCGCTGAAAACGGCGGTGGCAGCAAAGCAAGGGTGTACGGCCACTGAGTTTGCCGATACGCATTGGGCAAAACTTAGATTTTATTCAAAATTAATCAAAGTACATAACAATTTGGCACAAATATGGATGGATGCAATATAATAATATAATGAATATCTTTAAGACACAACTCTCCATAATTAAGCATTTTGAGCCAAGAAACATACAATTTCAGTCACTTTACAGGCTGATGTTTACATCACCATTGATTACGCATAAGTAATTCTTGTTCTAAATATTAAAATGTCAAATGTGTCACCAAAAACTTGTTTCAAAGAAATATATAACAATGTCTGATTAACCATACCCATTTCCTAGCCCAACAAATGTTATTAACCATAAGATATAATTAAAAACATGAATACAACGAGTAAAACTGACTCTGGCTATGGCTCTAACACTAGTTGAGTGCCCAGATTTTGCTCAATCTAAATGCAGATGGTATATTGATTGATTGATTGGTGGTTGCTTTACGCCGTGTCGGCAGCATAGGCCATATTCACGGCGAGAAATGTTTGTTTTTGTTCAAACCATCACTTTTACATGTAAAAGCAGACAATCAATTATGTGCCAATAGACACTCATTAAATTAGAAAGCTCACAATCATATATTTGTGGTCAAGGGAAACAAATTCCCATAGAAAAAGAAAAGTTTCATTAATAATTGGTATAATCTATTTAGTAAACTATATGAGGTGGTACAGTCCAGCTGCCCTCAAAAAGGCTAAAATGTTTTCCTGTTTTACCTTAGTAAAAAGGTCATGCATACTGTCTGCAGTGTAGAACTGTTGGCGCAGGGCCAACAAATCAAAGCAACTTAGTAAAATGTGTTTGAGTGTCAGCGGGGACTGACATCCAATACATTCAGGGGGAGGTTCCCCCTTGACCAGAAAAGCATGTGTAAGCCATGAGTGGCCAATACAGCAGTGGCTAAGGACCACTTGGTCCCGCCGACCTCCCGCATGAGTCTGTGGTGGCTTTCCCACAGATGGTTCAATTTCTTTAATTTTATTAATGTTTTCATCCCACTCATGTTGCCATTTGGATTTTATGTGGGTGGTTATTAGTGGTTTCAGATCAGAGTGAGGGATCAGACACGGTTCAAGATCACAGTTCAGGGCCTTCTTCGCAGCCCAATCAGCTCATTCATTTCCTTGTATGCCAGCATGGCCAGGCACCCAGCACAGGTGGATGTCATACCCATCCGTTGTCAGTTGGTTCATTTTATAAATGATCGTTGCTAGAATAGGGTGATTCATTTTCAGTCCAGCAATAGCCAGGAGGCAAGAGAACGAATCACTGTATATAACATAGTTAGTGTGGTTAGATACCTCGATACACTCCAGCGCGAGAAGGAGTGCTCGGGCTTCTGCAGTGAAAATTGAGCTCTGATCGGGCAAACATACGGCAAATTTTCCCGCAGCAGCTACCCAGCTTTGGTCTTTCGAACCATCAGTGTATATGGAGAGGTGGTCTGCAAAATCGCCTTGAATCTCTGCATGCAATCCTTGGTACTCGAGTGGATGTGTCCCAGACTTCCCCAGTTCCATGAGTCAGAGGATAACCGATGGCTTTCTCGATGACCACGGGGGATGTTCTGGGACTTAGGCATCCTCCAACACATCCAAACACACGCCCAAGGCGTCCAAATGAGGTTTCATTCGGAGCCTCAGTGGCCGGATGTAATTCGGCCTGGCTTCATACCTGGATTTGTCATGTTGCTCAAATAGACAATTGTGTGCAGGATTCAATGCATTAGGTTTTATCTTGACTACATATTGCAGGGCCAGTTTGATTCTCCTGTTGTTAAGTGATGGTTCATTAGCTTCGATGTAGAGGCTCCTAACTGGTGAGGTGCGGAAGGCCCCAAGGGCCAGGCGCAGACCCTGGTGGTGGATCGTGTCTAGCAGACCAATATATGATTTCCTTGCGGAACCGTATACTATGCTGCCGTAATCCACTCATGACCGAACAAAGGTTGGTATAAGATGTGCTGAATATATTGATCTAAATGCAATTGAAAACAGAACGAGACAGTAGTATAAAGTGGCAATCTTAATTCTTTCTATCTTAGCTTGTTACATTACTCTTTCATGATGAGATGACCTTAGATATTTCAAGGATTACAGGCACTTAACCCTATCGATACATCATATTAGTTGGGTGGGTGGGACGGCAAATCTGGGCGGCAGAAGTACGTCCTCTCGGTTTGAAAAGTCTGGTCGAAGTGAATATCTCCAGTGCCACGTCATCGGCTTTGACTGGAAATCACTATAGGTGGCGCGTCAATCGGCGGCCATTTTAGTTCTAAAAGTGAATATAGATGTCACCACCAGTCTGATTTTAATCTAACTGCGTAGTTCAAGAAGTATCATGTAGATGGCGCGTCGATCAGCGGCCAAAGTTATTAGTTCTAAGAATAGAATATAGTCGGCGCCATGGTGCCCTAATCTACTGAGATTCACAGTCTCGTTCATTCAATTACCCATGTTGCGCACATCATGGACAATTGAAAACAGAACGAGACAGTAGTATAAAGTGGCAATTTTAATTCTTTCTATCTTAGCTTGTTACATTACTCTTTCATGATGAGATGACCTTAGATATTTCAAGGATTACAGGCACTTAACCAAAAAATAGAGCAAGTGTCCTGGGAGCCGATGAAACCGACTGCCTTGGTACATAATCATGCACTGCGTCAGTGGTCCAATGACCCAAGTGTTTGATGTTGCTGATTGACGATCGTTGCAGAGCACAGGCTTGTGCACCACCTCGTCTCAGACTATGCAGTGTCATTGCCGCTGGGGCCGGATGACCTGCCACGGACAGGGCCAGTTGTATGGTGTCAAGCAACGCGGTTGCACGTAGAGGTGATCCGTTGGTAGTCAGGAAGGCAGGGCCATCGGGGTGAAGTGGTGTCCTGGACACGTAATCCTTCCACGCTTGACATGGACAGTAGGGCGATCCAGGTATCGCCGGAACGAGAAATGTCTCTTGGAGACGATGACTTGTATTGTTTTTGATTACCGGACTCGGACATTGATGCCCACTGCGGTTAGCCTCACATCCTTGGCCCGAAGATAGTGGCCAGGGCCAGAGCTGCCAAATTTAGGAAACAGGTTACTCTGTCGGAGGAGTGTGCGATGATAGTAGCTAGCACCAGTAGTTCAATATGGCACTTGGTAATGTAAGTCGATCTTTGAGGTGTATTAGATACGACATAACGTGATACTGCGATGATCGCAGCGGGTCTGCGTGGTGTTCTTGCATATAAATGTAGTATTCCCTTGCCTGGGCTGCCTTATTCCTCCAGGTCCCAATCGCCAGCCCCGCCTTAATGGCATCAAGAAGCCGCTGATGGTGACGTTGTGAGTAACCTGGGGAGAGAAGGCAAAACATTTAAATATCGATCCCAGGTTACAGGTTAGGGGTCAAAGCATTGTCATGTGTCACAATCACCGATTCCAGGTCGGCCTCAGCAACAAGTCTCTGGGCTAGACTCCTTGCACGCAAGTCGAAACACATACGACTTCGAGCATCAGGAGAATGATGTCCTTTCCTGGTTTGTGTCGGACAAGAATGTCGGTACTCCTTCGTGCGGCAAACAGCCAGATCTCCCGGGCACAGGCGCAGATGACAGGGTCGCAACCTGCCCCGGAACTGAGCACTTGCTGTGAGGTTGCATTGTCTCTGTTTATTACGATGGTGTATTTGTGCACTTGTTGTGGAGAGAGATGTTTGAGGGCGACAACCAGATTTCATCTCAGATTGTGATTTGTTAGCTTCTGACATGGTATCGCCTCGAGCTGTGGGTTTTTAGACATGGTCTGCAGACAAATTCAGCTTTCGTGTAGGATGTTGCTATACTCATGACTCTAGAGTGGCTATGTATACTTAAGCCTGTGTGATTTTTGTGTGATTCTTATCACGCATTGTAGGCCTTTTGAGATATTGGCTGAAGATCGTCATCCTGTTATATCGTGTGCCTAGTGATGTTGCACTTTAATTGTTAGAAGAGCGCCATGGTGATATGGCTTGGTAGCATTATTAAGCTTATGAGATACAACAAGAAAGCAGAGCACTTTTTGAATTGACATCTTAGAATGTGATCTATCAGCCTTTGACATGGTCTGCAGACAAATTCAGCTCTCATCCAGGAGGTTGCTATACTCGTGACTTTGGTGTGGCTATGTATAATTAAGCCTGGTCACTTTGTTCTACGAGTACATCAACATAGCATGGGGACCGGTTGCTTCTATGCAGTGGCAGGTTGTGTTCTTGATGTGGGTCACCATTCCTGTATTGTCAATGCTGTCGGTTGCATGTGAGGTTCGCTGATGTCAACATTGAGAATTAGAATGTGGAGTGTCAGCTTTTGTTACTTGACTTTTTGTGTTTTTGGTTCTTGATGTTGGTCACCATTTCTGTAATGTCAGCACTGGCGGTTGTATATGCAGTTTGCTGATGTCAGCATTCGAGATGAGGTTTTAGACGGAGGGAGCTTTCCCTGTGGCCATGTCATCTATATCTTGTATGGTCGGTCAGTGACTATATAGTATCACCACCAACACCATCTATGCATTGGCATTTAACAAATGAAGGGTCTGGGTATATGAA
Organism: Branchipolynoe longqiensis; assembly: GCA_030323885.1. Classification (NCBI taxonomy): domain Eukaryota; kingdom Metazoa; phylum Annelida; class Polychaeta; order Phyllodocida; family Polynoidae; genus Branchipolynoe; species Branchipolynoe longqiensis. The sequence goes on along the minus strand of CM059188.1, from coordinate 10,843,742 downwards.
ATAATTGTCAGAATTATTACTTTCTGTTTTCCCTCCCTTATAACGCCGGGTTTTCAGATCCAGTTCCAAGGAGGAAAGCTGACTCGCTTACCTTCATCTTGTTATTGGGTGCCGACATTGGCACTCAGGACTTCATGACTAGCGATCCGAGCACCAATCCCGACCTTAATAGGTCCAACCGTTTTTGCGAAGTAGCCAGACCACGTCCATGAGGACCGTAGCATCGACGTTGTATCGGTGCATTGACCATGTTGTAGTGTCTCCGGGGGTCGCTCCGATCGATCGTGTCCATGAAATACCGAGCATGCTGTCATGTCCGCCTCCACGTGGCATGATGTCACAAACCCTTTTTCACTATGTGCTTCATGCGGTTCATCGATACATGCACCAATGTCAGTTTTGAGATCGTCAATTTGGTTTTGTACTGTAGCCAGCGCCACGATTAATCCTACGTCCACAGGGTTGCTCGTTGCGTCCATTTGGCATGTCGATTCAAACGATCGCCTCCTTAACGATCCGTCGAGCATGCTGTCATGGCCGCCTCCTTGCAGCATGACGTCAGAATGGCGCCGGCTCGGAGAAAGCTGCGTCGTAGATAACACGTCCTCCTCTACCGGCACGCCTCCGATGCCCCCAGCGATCGAGTGAACAAGATTTGAACCCACAGTCGTGACAATTCCAACGTTCAAGCCATCGGCCAGCATCAGAAGAAGTTTCAGCCGATTGTACCGTGGAGGAGCGATGTCTTGTCGGTTTAACCGATCGCCTACATTGTGATCGTCGAGCGTGCTGTCATGGCCGCCTCCTCGTATCGTGACCTCAGCACTCCGCCGGCGAAGCCCACCGTACCTGTATTTCCGTCGCTCCGCGTACTTTGTCGCGTCCACTTGCTGGTGATAGTAGGTTTCAGCCGATTGTACCGCAGAGGAGCAATGGTTTGTTGGTTTAAGCGATCGCCTCCATATCGATCCGTCAAGCATGCTGTCATGGCCGCCTGCAGGCTTTCTTGTCGCGTCCATTTTGTTTTTGTCACTTTCATCTCGCCGTGCCTCGCGCCGATCCATTTTTTGACTTGAGCAAGGCTAGCTTTACGGCGTAGATTCATGGGGTGATGCCACTGACTTCGACCTAATGTTCTTGGATTTTTTCAACTGTCATGCTCGCTCCAGTTACAATCAAAATCTGGGCGGCAGAAGTACGTCCTCTCGGTTTGAAAAGTCTGGTCGAAGTGAATATCTCCAGTGCCACGTCATCAGCTTTGACTGGAAATCACTTTAGGTGGCGCGTCAATCGGCGGCCATTTTTTAGTTCTAAAAGTGAATATAGATGTCGCCACCAGTCTGATTTTAATCTAACTGCGTAGTTCAAGAAGTATCATGTAGATGGCACGTCGATCAGCGGCCAAAGTTATTAGTTCTAAGAATAGAATATAGTCGGCGCCATGGTGCCCTAATCTACTGAGATTCACAGTCTCGTTCATTCAATTACCCATGTTGCGCACATCATGGACAATGCTAGATACAAGATTAACATCTTAATTTATTATATATATTTGTTGAGTTGATATTCTAGGTTTCAAACATGAGCTGAGATGAGCTGAAACTAGCTCATTTCACAGGTGCACCCAGTGTCTTAGCATTAGCTATGTGCTTCACCGGGGGGTGTTTATCTTCCATGCATCCCACAATGCCATACGCGGCTGAAATGGCGATGTAGTCTATATGTGACAGGACTTGTGAGAACAAAACAACAATGGCCATGAGAGATATCGCTTGCTTTGTTTTGGTATTAACTGATTAAATCTACGTTTGATGTTTGAGGCTTACATCCTGGCAACATCTAAGGTAATATCACAACGTGTATCAACTCGTGACAGTGCATACTCATGGTGGATTTATAGTGCTGCCCCTCTGGGAGACCAGGCCGGCATCACCATGACCCGATATCCCACTCAGTCATGGTATCCTTATACTGAGCTAACCAGTCCTGCTCTTATCCTAGTAATGTCAAGCATCAGGCTAGGTATATGATTATTACTGGAGTCTAGGACATTGATGTCACAACCGGTTTGTTCAACCTCAGAATAAACAGTAACACCAGAGGCCAGAGGAACAATATCTTCAAGGCGAGGCCCAGACTTGAGGTCAGGAAACACTCATTTTTCTTTCAAGCAACAGATCCATGGAACAGTTTCCCAGACCAAGTGGTTGAAACACCAACAGTAGAAGCATTTGAGAGAAGGCTTGACAGACACTGGAGAGGACACCCACAATGTATTACTTCAGGGCACCTTTGACCTCTATATGTGTACAAAGAAATAGTAGTTTTTTGCCATAGCGATCTGGCATTAGAGGCCCAATAGAGCCTCGATCAGCAAGAAAAGGATCTGTAAGTTAATCTGTAAGTTAATAGGTAGTGACAAGTATCAATTTTGTAAGCCATTGGTTTGACTCGACCGGGAAGTAAACTCTTGACCTTTCATATGGGAGGACTGTACTTTACTGATGCGACCACCGCGTCCGGTGTTAAATCTAACTACATTTGTATAATATCCAGAAATATGTATTCATATAAAGTTATATATACATTATATATGTTTCTATGTATATACATACACATATTTGGTATGTTGGGGTTTTGTGTTCTAAAGTCATATAAGGTATTATTAGTGGAATGACAAAGACTAATTTTACATGGTTGAAATTCCCCTTACTTACTCAATTAATAATACATATTATACAAATGGGGATGTTGCACTACAAAAGAGACACAACATGAAGTTAAGTGAGATGAGTATACTGTGAACTTGGAAGTTGCATTATACAATAATATAATAATAATGAAGTAGTTCCCTTTCACGCCTTTATACTCGCATAATACATTATGTATCACATATACACACATAGGTTTCGGCTACACAAATAGAACGGAAAAAGGGATGGATTAAATAGTCGCCCAATGCAGCACAGATCAACAGTACAGATCAACAGCACATATTAACAGCACATATCAACAGCACAGATCAACAGCACATATCAACAGCACAGATCAACAGCACAGATTCGCATCGAATATCACAAGAACAACAACATGAATATTTCCAGAGAACAAAATTATCAAATATAATCTATCGCACTATCGCGGCCACTTGCCAGTTATTGTCGCACTGGACAGGTAACGGATGTGGATGTTCATTTAGGTCATTACAATTATAATTATGAACACACCGACACACAAACATACACACCTTTGCCGTGATGTACTCACTTCGTCCTTAAGCGTAGGTCACACCTACCCGGACCGTGATCCGGCGTGGTCCGTGGCGATCCGGCGTGATCCGTGGCTCATCCGTGGCTGGTCCTTGCTGATCCTTGGTGATTCTTGGTGATCCTTGGCTGGTCCGGCCTATTCTGGGGTCCGCCCCATATGTTTTTAAATGTTTAAGACATCCGGGGCGATCCGGGGAATATTTCAATCCGGGGTTAATCGGCATCATCTGTTGTTCGGGGGTGGTCTGTCTAAAAATCCGGGGCTCGTCCGGGTATGTGTGACTGGGGTTTTAGCTTTCAAAATGACAACACCTATTTATCTACGCCGCTTAATTTGCCATCCCACCCACCCCCAGATGTTACGACCAGATATGATAGGGTTAAGTGTCTCCGATCGGTGAAATAATAACTGACAACGGAGAATAAATGCAACCTTATAACTAGTTTGTTGTGTTTTAATTATGGTTACCTAGTAAAAATGAGAGGTTGTGGGACATTTGCACCGTGTTTTACTGATGCGATCATTTCTGTGCTCTGGGACCTTCTTCCACCATTGCTGACAATTGAAAACAGAATGAGACAGTAGTATAAAGTGGCAATTTAATTCTTTCTAATTAGCTTGTTACATTACTCTTGATGATGACAATGACCTTAGATATTTCAAGGATTACAGGCACTTAACCCTATCGGTACATCATACTAGTTGGGTGGGTGGGAGGCAAATCTTGTCGGAAGAAGTACGTCCTCTCGGTTTGAAAAGTCTGGTCGAAGTGAAGATATCCAGTGCCACGTCATCGGCTTTGACTGGAAATCCCTACAGGTGGCGGGTCAATCGGCGACCATTTCTAGTTCTAAACTCGAATATAGGTGTCGCCACAATCTGATATTAAAACTAACTGCGTAATTAAGTTAACTGCGCAATAAGGAGTTCAAGAAGTATCATGTAGATGGCGCGTCGATCAGCGGCCAAAGTTATTAGTTCGAAGAATAGAATATAGTCGGCGCCACAGTGCCTAATCTACTGAGATTCACAGTCTCGTTCATTCAATTACCCATGTTATGAACATCATGGACAATGCCACATATAACGGCAAGCTCATCAGTACACAGGTTGTTCATTGTCTCTTTATGTTGTCTGTTTGATGAATTGTTGAGCGGAACAAGGTGTATATAGTGTTTGGCATAAGTGGAAAGTCAAGCACATGGAATATAAATGAAAGAGGATACAATATATGCTGATATAAGAGGATAAGATACTGACGCTGATTAAGATAAACTGTGCAATATTTTCTTCATCAGTTGTTGGTATTTGTGGTTTATATGATATAACTTATAAACAAATCGCGACCTTACTATGAAAAGATTCTATCTGACAAAATGGTGCTTTCGAGATAATGAGGACTGAGGCTGGGTAACTGCATGATAGCAAAGCAAATAGAACAATATTATCTTTAATATATCTCAGTGAAAGATACCATTTGAGAAACACTTGTGTAACTGCAAGTTAGCCTTTTATCGATAGAACATTTTTACATCCATAACACCAATTCGGTCAATTTGTCAGATAGAACCTTTTTGCAGTAAGGTCAAACAATTAAAAAAAGTAATATGTATAAAACCAACATTGTGTACTGAGTACAGAACACTAAGCCTGATGAGTCATATGTTGAAGATGATCCTGACATTTTTTTTACTGAGAAACAGACAGAAAATTGAAGAACAAATCAGTAATGTACAAAGTGGGTTTATATCTGGAAGAGGTACACGTGAAGGGATTTTCAATATGAGAATGATTTGTGAACGTTATTGTGAAGTGAACCAGGATGTTTATGCCTGCTTTATTGACTATGAGAAGGCCTTCGACCGAGTCAATCATGAACTGTTAATCAAATGTTTACAAGATATTGGTGTAAATGGCAAAGACATTAAACTAATTGTGAACTTATACTGGACACAACATGCATTTATAAAAATGGAGCAGGGCCTATCGGATGAAGTTATGATTAAACGAGGAGTTCGACAGGGTGTGTATTGTCACCATGTCTATTTAACCTGTACACGGAGATGATTTTCAGACACATTGAAGATTGCAAGGGAGTGACAATAGGTGGCATGAACGTCAACAATCTTAGATATGCCGATAACAGTGTAATACTAGCAGACAGTGAGAAAAACCTACAAGATATAGTGAATAGAATCAATAAAGCTGGAATACTATTCAACATGAAGATGAATGCCAGGAAGACCAAAACAATGGTTATAAGTAAAAAGACAGATAAACCAAATGTCAATATAACCATACATGGTGCAAACATAGAACAAGTATCCGAATTCATATATCTCGGACAAAAGATTACAAATGATGGGAGATGTGAGGAAGAAATTAAAAGAAGGAAAACAATAGCCCCAACAATATTCTCCAAAATGCATAGAGTGTTAACATCAAGTAAGATATTAATACAAACAAGGAAGCGTATTCTTCAGTGTTATGTGTGGTCTACTCTAATGTATGGGGCTGAGACATGGACAATCTCTAAGAAAATGTACAAACGTTTAGCAGCATTTGAGATGTGGACTTATCGAAGGATGATGAAAATATCATGGACAAAGAAGATCGCCAACAAAGTAGTTCTCAGAAAAATAAAAAATAAGAAAAGCTTGTTTGCCACTATACAGACAAAGAACCTTATTTATTTTGGCCACATCATTCGTCAGAGTTCAAAGTACCGTACATTGTTGGAAGGGAAGGTGAATGGCAACAGAGAGAGAGGGAGACCAAGAACAACATGGTTTACAAATATTTCACAGTCTATCAGAACAGCACACCATCGGGACAAGTGGAGAACCATTGCATCCAACCCTCGACTAGAGGACGGAACTATTGATTGATTGATTGATGTATAATAATTCCTTACCAATTTCTTTTTGGTTTGGTATTTTGTTTCGCATTATCAGGTGGGTGGGGAGAGAAGAGGTGAGCTAGGCGTTGCAGAGTAGACTAACTGAGGAGAGTGCCCTGTTGTGTGAGGAAGAGTAGTTGTGCGAGGTCACCTCGTACTATAAGGTCCACCACCCCGTGTTCTCCCAATTATATGACCGGACCTTGTGATCAAATCGGTAGAGCTCAGGTTTCCCATGCGGAAGGATGAGTGTTCAAATCCCAGTCGATTCAAACCAATGACTTATAAAATTGATACATGTCATCTAGCCTGGCGCTTGACATTGTTCATGTTGTCCACAACATGGGTTATTTAGCACACGGGGCCGGCGTTAATACATTAAATAATATTATATATTCTCCCGACTTAACTAGCCATTGGATTTGTATTGAGGCCTTACAGCACATGGAGGAGCCCCTACATACTACTATGTACACCTCAAGGCCCAGTCAGACCTTACCGACTGAGTACCGGACACCACCGGACAAAGAATTGTCTAGTCCGGTGGTGTTCAGTGTCGAACTGTTGCAATGGCCGCCAGACGAAATGGATGCTAAATGGACAAGAAACGTACATTAACGAATAGCCAACGGACGAGAACCAGACGAGAACCGACGGCAACCGAATGTCAAACGGACCGACCGGACACCAAATGGACACCAGCCAGACACCAACCGGACACCTACCGGACTGTTCACGGATGCACCAACAACTGATGGGCCAAATTCCCGCAGCACCATCAACAGACTCTTCAGGATACAAATCGGACACCTACCACATGAGTAACAGACAGGAAATGGACTAAATGGACTTAAAACGGACACCAACCATACAACTCTGTCCAGCGGTGTCCAGTACCAGTTTTGTGCATGTTCAAATCTTGTACCGGACACCGCCGGACACCACCGGACAGATAACGGACAAGCCAGATGCCAACCATATATAAACCGTACATTGCCATATTTCTCCGGACAGTGTCCGTTTTATATCTGGTACCCCAATCCGGTGAGGTCTGACTGGGGCTTCATACATTGACCGATTATGGCGCCGACTAGTGGAACTCGCTGATATAACCTAGAACTGTTGCTGCAGCCGCCCCACTTAACGTTGACGGCTAGCTGACATCATTAGTCCAACAACATTTCATATTCGAATCATTCCTGAACCAAACAATACATATCGACACGGTGCCGTTTTTTTTTAGCTTCCCACCCACCCCAAATCAAGGCTTGACTATAGGGTTAAGAGTCTGTTAGCCTCCAAATAAGGCTATATTCATTTCTGTTCACTGTTACCATTTTATGACGACTCTAAAATAAATGCCATTTTAAACATATGTCGGTCTTGTGTTGCTTAATTAATAGGATAGGACAAGGATTGGTTAGCAACGTGTCCAGTTAATTGGACTATGTGCGGTAACGGGTCAGGGTGCTGGCAGCCTGGTCTCTCAGTGAGGTACCACTAGAAAATCACCATGAGTGTGCACTGTCACAAGTTGGTACCAATCCTGATATGCCCTTAGCTTTTGCTAAGATGTAAGATACCAACAAACAAACCCAATTATGTATGTTGTACCCACAAAGCAAACACGCTATTTATCTTTATATTCAGATCTCCAGTTGTGCGGAGTTCAATGTACCGTACATTGTTGGAAGTGAAGGTGAATGGCAGCAGAGGGAGAGGGAGGCCAAGAACATCATGGTTTACACATATTTCACAGTGTACAGGCTTGAATTATTCACAGTCTATCAGAACAGCACACCATCGGGACAAGTGGAGAACCATTGCATCCAACCCTCGACTAGAGGACGGAACTATTGATTGATTGAGTTGTGCACCCACTTCTACATCCGCCGACCCAAGCAGCATTAAATATATTAACTATCCAACTTCAGTTTAATTAATATTACATCACCAATAACCTTGAGTTTCTGGCATTTTTCTCTTAAATACTACATTGGCTTAATTGTCATGAAATGCAGTTCTGTAGTTAAAAGTGACTTTTATTTCAAGACGGCAACCTTGTATATGTTTGAATTTCAAATATTTAACAATAATTCTTGTGGACATAGGCTTTGGTTACAGATTGCTTAGGCTAGCAACCCAGAAAGACCAGGCGGGATGGCCGAATGAGTTAGAGCGTCCATCTCCTGTGTTGGTAGACCATGGGACCATGACTTAAGATTTGATACTTATCACTTCCTAGCCAGGCGCTCAGCATTATTAGGATAGGGCAAGGACTGGTTGGTTCAGTGCCAGGGTAATGTGACTGAGTGGGCTATCAGGTCATGGTGCTGGCGACCTGGTCTTCCCGTGGGGCAGCACTATAATGTCAGAAGAGGAGTACCAAACTGCAAATAAATATTTAATGCGGGTACCCAATTGTAAATTGAGTGTCACAATGTTAAATAGAGCTTCTGTTCAGAAAGTTTGATGAATCTCATAGGATTATGCAGCATTGATACATATTTGTTGTTGTTTGTTCTGCAAAGGGGATCATTTAGGACATTTTCTGAATAATGTGCTGCATATTTAACAGGTAATGTGTTATGTGTTAATGCCACGGAGCAGTAGGTCAGACGTACATTACAAACAAATGTGTTAATTACACGGGCCCTCAAGGCTAGTCACCAGAATTATGGCACCAGGTGGCGTTTGGTAAAGATACATATTTAAAAGTCCATCAATCAAAATACATAAACAGCACAAAGCGCCTAGGGCCTATTATCATCACGAAGTGGAACTAGGCCACACAGTCAAGTCAACCAGAGTGATATTATGACGCATGTCACAAGTGAGCAGCCAACGCGTACAATCACTTTTTTACATCGAGAAGCATCTAACTTTTCGGCATGGGGGGCAAAGTTGGATGTATACATACCGCATACATTGTGTATTGCTACTGTATGACCAACGTATTGCTAACGTACCTCCCAGTGAAAAATGCTTGAGTTACCCTCATGGTACGTTCAGAGAACGCCGGTGAACATTATATACATTATCCAATCGCCGGAACTATGCCTCATACGTTAGATATGTCAAGACACACTGTAGAAACGCTAAAGGTATGTTAGACGTATGTTAGGCGTATGTTATCCATACGTTGTCAGTACGTGGACTGTATATTACCACTGCCTTTAACGTAGGTCAACGTAGTGCAACGTAGTGAACAACGTTTGTCTAACACATATCGACGCACACCTAACACATACATAATATACAGATGGACTCTTCTGGCTTATTATACTCGTATAATGGCTTATACAGTAAAAATCCTCTGGTGCGAGTGACACTGGTCTACATCCAGTGAAGGCGAGGAGGCCACATGTGGCGCCACTGATACAGTGTTGGCTCTTACCAAGTAAAACAAAAATGATAATAATTCCCTTAAGCGGCTGTCACACCTCGCCGGATTGACCAATGGACAGAATTGTCTAGTCCGGTGGTGATAAGTACCAACATGTATTAAAATGTGTCAAAATGTTATGCTATCGGGTCAATGGCCACTGGACGAATGGACATGAAATGGACCTGAACGGATAGCCAACAGACGAAACAAACTCAAACTGGACAAAAATCTGGTGTCATCCATTCCTAGTTTTGTGTTCAAAACCTGTATGGACACAAACCGGACATTGTTTGTTTTCATTCCGTTTCCCCCAATCCGGTGAAGTGTGACAGGGCCTTTACATATATTTATACTCACATAATTCATTATACATTACATAGATGTGCACACCGTTATGACAGAAGTGCATCACATCAGATCATTACATCTTATACCAATGTGACCATCCATGATCAGGCGAATCAACGAGAAGTTTAAGTTTTTAAATTGATTGGGCCAAGTATCAATCAACCTGAACCCACGACTTACCACACTGAAATTGGACGCGGTCAATACCATGTACTAGATCTAATCATTCTTCTCAGTCTGATAAGAGAAGTGAAACTAACTTTGCAAAAGGGTCAAACAAACCTGATGACACACGACAGACCCACGTGACCACGTGATCCATGGACGCCCAGCGCCCTCTGGGAACTGACAGGTTGGGGTGGGGTTGGGGCATGTTTGGGTCTGGGGAAAAGGGGGATTGGCGATGGTGAGGGTGTAGGGGATGGGGATGTGTGTGTGTGAATATTCTAATATTGACTTAACCTTTGCACCTCTGCCACCCCCCCCCCCCACCTGCACACCCAGTATACCCCTCCCTACTCCGTTTCACACACACACACACACACACGCACACACCCCTAGGCACAACCCTGGTTCCCCCAGCACAACCCTCTCTGCAAATCGTCGGCTCAAACATGGGGAAGCCTAGCTTGACTTTATCTAAGGTGGGTATTCAGGATTTCCCCGTGCTGGTTGACCTTTGACCTCGGGGTGATTTTCGCCGCTAGGGATTGTTGATGGTGGTGGTGGTAGTCTAGAGGGGGTGCCGGTGTCGGTAGTTGTGCGGTTGTAAATTGGGAGGGAGAACATACACACTGCTGTGTTTGCCATACTGCTTCCACACACACACACACACACACATATTTATATATATATATAAATATATATATATATATATATATATATATAATGTTTTGGGTTTTCTATAGGTGTATATGTTTTCTATATGTGTACCAATCAATTTGTTTCTAGGTGGTGTGGTTTTAGAGATATTTCACTTTTCCTGGATTTTCTGTATGAAGATTGCTCACCACCATTGACAATGGCTTGAGTTTGACGGTATGCACAGTGCAAAACATTAGTTTTATTCAAAATTAATAGAAATCAAGAACACTAACTTTATAAATGTAATATAATCTTGTTGGTAAATATGTTTTCTATATGTGTACCAACCGATTTGTTAATAGGTGGTGTGGTTTTAAAGATATTTCACTTTTTCTGTATTTTCTGTATGAAGATTGCTCACAACCATTGACAATGCCTTGAGTTTGAGTCTAATCGCACGGCTGAACACAGTGCATGGCTGAAAACGCCACACCGGGTATTTACCTCTAGTATCACCAAGACATCAGCATGTCGCTATCCCACACCCCACACCATCACCAATACCACCTCAGCACACTCACCTCTCAAGTCATCAAGGACCATCAAATAGCCTCTCCTCTTCTCTCCTCTCCTCCCCTGTCCTCACCCATCCTCTCTTCTCTCCCCTCCTCCCCTCTCCTCTTCCCTCCTCTCCTCTCCGCTCCTCCCCTCTACTCTCCTTTCCCCCCCCCCCTTTCCTCCCCTCTCCTCTGATCCTATCTCTCCTCTCCTCTCCTCCCATCTCCTCTCCTCTCTTCTACTCTCCCCTCCTCCCCTCTCTTCTCCTCTCCCTTCCTCTCCCCTCCTCTCCCCTACACTCCTCTCCTCCCCATCCTCCCCTCTCCTCTCCTCCCCTCGCCTCTCCTCTCCTCCCCTATCCTCTCCTCTCTTCTCCTCCCCTCTCCTCTCCTGTCCTGTCCTGTCCTCTCCTCTTCTATATTCTCAACACCACTCGCCCCATCTCTCTCTTCCCCTCTTCTCCCCTCTCATCTCCCGTCCTTCCTCTCCTCCCCTCCCAGCCCGTCCTCTCCTCTCCTTTCCTCTCCCCTCCTCTCCGCTCCTCGCCTCCCCTCCCATCCTCGCCTCCCATCTCTCTCCTCCCCTCTTCTCCCCTCTCATCTCCCGTCCTTCCTCTCCTCTCCTCCCCTCCTCTCCCCTCCTCTCGTCTGCTCTCCTCCCCTAATCTCCTCTCCTCTCCTCATATTCTCTCCTATCCGCCCCTCCCCTCTTCTCTCCTCTCCTACCCTCCCCTCCCCTAATCTCCGCCCCTCCTCTACTCTCCTCGACTCCCCTCTCTCTCCTCCCCTCTTCTCCCCTCTCATCTCCCGTCCATCATCTCCTCCCCTCTTCCCCCACCCTCTCATATACCTCTACACATCACGCAGCAGGGAACATGTTCGTCCACATGTTGTCGGCAGGGCCAGCCTTCTGCACCCCTGAACACGACAGCAGCTGCCACCACCTGCACATTGGGCAGCTTCACCACTCGACAGCTGCACAGGTGTGTCAGCAGATGGATATGTCGTTATGTTCTCACACTCATCTCTTACAGACACGGGACCTTTATATCTCCACCCCCCCCCCCTCACACACACACTTCCCCAACTGCTCACCCCCTTGCTCCCCCCTCCCTGATGTCTCTGACCACTACCCACTGGAAGCCAAGTCCCGGCCACATGGGCCTGACTTTGGCAGTGCCCATACAGTGCTGCAGATTTGCAGCCTTCAGCGTGCCAAAGAGACTGAAAACTCCCCCAAAACAACAATGAGACTCTTAGGGTGGACAGAGCATGCAACCAGTATTTGTTATCCCATTTTTAAACTGCCTAGTCCGAGAAAGCACCAATTAAAAAAAAACCACAAACTTATGTACAAATAATTATACATATCCAACTTAGATACTGGTGCACTTTATTGCACATGTGTTGCGTCATAGAAGGGCTTACACATGCTATTTAATAGAATATGTTATTGCTGAAGCCTATGAGATGAGAGTTTTAAGATACACACCAACATTTTGTATGTTTTTACTTCACATGTATCCAAAGTGTGTCATTTCAAAGAATCGTCATTTCAAAATAATGAGAGGTACATTATCAGGTGTTCTCTGTGGTGGAGTGGTTAGAGTGTTTGACATTTTTCCTAGGTCAGACTCTTAATCTGAAGGTCGGTGGTTCGATTCCTCGTGCCCCCATCTCTGCCAATTTAGATTTCCACCGCTGTGTATAACTTATAGCCTCATCAAAGGGTAGTTGCTCTCATACCATGTCTATGTGGTGTGGGAGGTTAAAAATCCCTTGGGTCGGTAAAAGTGTAGGCTCGGGCTTTCTATCGACAAACTGTCTAATGGTGAAAACAAGACTATTCAGACTTATCCATGATAGGCAGTATAACTCTTCAAGAAAAAAAAAGCAATCAACCTAAGATGTTTAGCTAATACCCCTGTCACACCACAACGTAATGAGCGAACGTGAGCCTAACGTGGTGATCTTTCATCATTACGTTGATGTACGTTGGATTACGTTATAATGACGTCATAATGACGTTAGACTGACGTCGAGCTACGTCACATTACGTTGTGTTACGTCAAGGTTTTGGACATGCTCAAAACTGTTGACGTAGTTTGAACGTAAGGGTTTATGTTCGCCGTACGTTCTGTACACGTTCGGTGAATGTCAATGACGCTAAACCGATGTTATTAAAACATTAGTCACTACGTTCAACTATGTTGCACTACATTGCACTACGTTGACCCACATTAAACCCGGTGGAAACGTACATGTGGCGTAATGGGAACGTCAGGATAACGTCCGGATACTGTCAGGAAAATGTCAGGATAACGTCAGGAGAACGTCCGGAGAACGTACTTTCAACATAGTTCAATGTTTCACCATCAGGTAACATAGTTCTGGTGATGGAATAACGTTCATAACGTTCCGTGAACGTAATGAAGTTGACCTCTCTCATTGAATGACGGTATCACTACGCTTTACCGATGTTACGCTCTCGTCCACTATGCTGCATCCACGTTCAACTTGTTCCCAAATTTGCATACTACGCCGAGAAGTTCAACGTTCTTCACGTTCTCCCTATGTTGATATCGTTACGTTGTAGTGTGACAGGGCCATAATGAAATGACAGAACCTCAAAACCATTGGACTATGCAACTGTAAAGTTGTATATCTATATGACTTTGAGCTACTGGTATTTTCTAAGATAACTACATTAGATTGATCAGAATATTCTAATTTACCTTGGTTTGAACTAACATTTGTTTTATCTGGTTAGAGTATTGCCACATATACACATGCATACACATACAGGTCCACATACAAACATACATACACATATCTCCACATATATGTATATATACATGTTTATACATTTACATATACACATATGCACATATATACACATATACACACATTCACATTCTAAACACATATACACATGCATACACATACATGTACACATACAAACGTACATGCACATATTTCCACATATATGTATATATACATGTTTAAACACTACCATATACATATGCACATATATACACATGTATAGACACATGCACATTCTAAACACATATACACATTCATACACATTCTAAACACATATATACATGCATACACATTATAAACACATATATACATGCATACACATTCTAAACACATATACACATGCATACACATTATAACACATATATACATGCATACACATTCTAAACACATATATACATGCATACACATTCTAAACACATATGCACATGCATACACATACAGGTACACATACAAATATACATGCACATATCTCCACATATATGTATACATATACATACACGTTTATACACTTACATATACATATGCACACATATACACATATATACATACATCCACATTCTAAACACAGATATACACATACACACATGTAATATACATATATGCAAATGTATACACATGTAGTAGTCTGCATTGACATATCAGGCAAAGAACCGCATAAACAGGTAGGTGTGGGTAGTGTGGTGACATCAGGGAGCCTAGGTGGTGTAATGGTTAGCACACTTGCCTGGAATGCAAAGAGATGTGGGTTTGAGTCCAGCTCTAGGCAGAATATTTCCAATGTTCATCACGCCCCCACAACACTGGTTGCTGTGACCATGATCCTGTACAAGCTACTTGTTGTATAGTTGTTGAACCTACCCTGTGTATGTATGTGTTAGTGCTTTGCCTGTATGTATGTAATTGTAATCATTAAAACACTTACAATTCCAGAGGGACGAGTGTAGTACTAGTAGTCTACACTGACCTCTCAGGCAAGGAGCCACATCGACAGCTAGGTGTGGGTAGTGTGCTGACATCAGAGAGTCTATGAAGAGTTTGGGCGCAAATCCCTGGAAATGCCAATCCAAAAATTCAGATACACATTGGAAGTAAGCCTTCAACAAATTACTTTTTTACATTCCTAGTGTGTGTCCATTGCTCCATCATCATTTCGTCACAAGCAAAGTGCAATTAATGAGAATCAAAATTAGCTTCAAGTAAAAATCTTTTGTTTTAATTCAATTTTTCGTTGGCGTTTACAGGTGTTTGTGCCTGAATTCTGCATATATATATATATATATATATGAGCCTGTCTCAAAAGGTGCTAACTCTTCGTTATTTTTGTCCATTGTAACGATTGACACAAAACAGCACAGAAACGGTTACACTGAAAACACAAGGACATTTGCTTCAAATCAATATGTATTCTATTGGGATTATGAAACACCATGTAAAAAACAAATCAGTTTATCCTGAGCAAATGCATGAGTAGATAGTATGTTGATCATTACAATGGACACAGTTTTGTCCCATATTGCTTAGCACCTTTTGAGACAGTCTCATATGCATATATATACACACATATGCACATATATGCAAACATATATATGCATATATACACACATATATATGCGATGCATAACGCATTATACAAGTATAAATGAAAGGGGAACATATACTGTATATATATATATATATATATATATTCCTCCTTGGCGCATTGGTGGTGCCCCCCCCCCCCAGGTGTTGGGGTAATTGGTGGGCGTGGCCCCTCCTCATGCCACACATGCTGGAGGATACACATATACATTACTATACATGCTTACATATATACACTTACATACATATGTAGCCACAAGCGGCTAAATGGCTATTCATAATTAAACACTCCTGTCGCCATGATCCCCTACACCTACTTACATGTACAGTCAGTACAATGGCCATCATTACTCCATAGTTACCACGTGACATAGTGGTCACGTGATTCGTCGGGCCAATTAAGCGGATTCAGCACTCCGCCATTGCGGTGCTAGCAGCACGTATAAAACAGACAATTGGAGAAAGGTGTTCATTAAGTCGGCCATCATTGAGCCCAATATAAGTATTCACGTCAACTACTGACGTCAGCCCCTAGCGACGACATTGTTTCGTTAGCAACGGAACTTTAATTAGTGGGGGAGGGGTCTATTTTTAATTTAATTGTATTTTTATTTAGCAATATGGTCAGGTGTATAGGTGCATTGACATCGCCTGCTCAGGGGGTGATCTCAATGCCGGCGTATTCAGTTAATCAGTAGAGGTTCACTTAAAGGTGAATATAATTGCAATCTATAGTTAAAACTACATAGTCTGATGAAAACATCAACTTTTCAAAATGGAACCAATTATCTAAATTTGATTCTACATATCGAATTTAGATATAGGTGCACTTATTAAACATTTTGTAAAGTCAACGTCTGGCAGTTTGATTGGTGTAGATAGGCTAATAGGAAATCACTACAGGCAATGAAGGAAAGTAGATATAGAGTGAAAGGTAGGAGAGTGAGACTCCTTCATTTATTGTATATATAGTTCCAGGAAACAAGATGGTGGTGATCACATGATCAAATCTTCCAATCACAAACATGCATTCTTCTATCCACCAATGAACATTCAATATCCTTGTAACCAAGGCATGGTTAGGTCAGGTTACAGTGCCCTGTTGTGTCTGGTGTGCAGTGATCCATAAATAACACTTGGAGGGGAGGGGGTATGTGAGGAGAGTTCCAAAGGCTCCCTCACAAGTCAAGAAGTGACCCTCTCTCAGGTCAAGAAGTGACCCTCTCTCACTATCTATATTAATATACAATTTCTATCTTTAATTAGTAATGGATCACCAACTCCGCATATACCTTAACTGCCTTTGGTTTTACATACCATCTACCATTATATAGACAATTTGCAATTTATTATAGAGTAGCTTTCCATAGCAATATCTCAATCAATCAATCAATAGTTCCGTCCTCTAGTCGAGGGTTTGATGCAATGGTTCTCCACTTATCCCGATGTTGTCCTGTTCTGATAGACTGTGAATAATTCAAGCCTGTCCACTGTGAAATATCTCAAATATCGGAAAATGTTACAATTTGTCAATGCATATAAGGGAATTCTGAGATAATTTAATAGAACCAGTTATGGCAGAAGCATATGGTGTCAGAGATTTGGCATGCCTGCCAAAATTAATTCAGCATGTTTTCACTTCAGATATCTCAGAACTTAGCCACTTAAAATAAAAGTTACTTCAAACTAAAGTAAGGTAGGTTATAACGATCAACATAATACATTTTTCTCAGAAAATGACAGAAACTCAAAACCATCGGACTATGCAACTTTAAGCATCACCTCACCCAACCCAACCTACACATCAGGAATTCACTTAGCGAGAAACCAAGTTGGAGGCTGTAATATGAGTTTGAAAACTTATATAAAAGTGGCGTTCTCTGTGGCAGAGTGGTTAGAGTGTCTGACTTTTTTCTAGGTCAGACTCCTAATCCAGCACTGTGTATAACTTACAGCGTCATCAAAGGCCGGTTGCTCTCATACCATGTCTATGTGGTGTGGGAGGTTAAAAATCCCTTGGGTCGGTAAAAGTGTAGGCTCGGGCTTTCTATCGACTAGCAGTGGAATGAGGAAGACCAGCCGTCTATGACTGAAATTTCTACTGCTTAAACAACTAATGGATCAAAAAAAAAATTGTCAAACTCATATTACATCCTACTGGGCATAGGCCCAAGTTCTGGAGCACCATTCCGTTCTAACACATCCGTCCATTCGTAAAAAGTTGTTATTACGTCCATTCCGTTCACACACAGTTTGAATGCATTCAGCAACATTTTCAAGAACATAGTGAGAAACTAGTTTGGTGTGATGGGGGTATTACGAGTCATTAAGCAGGAATGCGATGAGGGAGGCTATGATAAATATTTGTTCATGTTTCTAATACCAGTTTTTCACTCTGGACAAGACTCTGGGTTTCACTAATGACACCAGTTGGATATATCTAAATTATTTAGCTGTTTGTTTTTTTATAGTTTGTCTTTTATTTGTTTGTTGGGGTTTTACGTCCTTGCAACATATATTCCATATCAGGACCTATATTTTTGTTTCTTTTAAAGAAAAAGGCATGGCTTTGCCATTTAAATGTGTAGCACTTAGCAATTTGAAGGTTTGTTCTCCACCCCCCCCCCCCCCCCCCCCCCACCCCAGCCCCGTTTCCTATTGTGGATTACAAGCTACCTGGCTGGGCAGGGATAGGTCACATTCCTAATCTGACCTTGCCGGGATAAACCAGGGAGCACCCTTTGGTTGCTTCAAATCTATATCAGTGTTTACCCATTCCTCAAGCCAAGCGGAGTAGGATCTGGTCCATCACCAAACTGAAGTGTATGCTCAAGAAATATGAATATAGAGACACTCAATTGTTTTCTGTAAGGTTTCCCAAATGAAATCAAATTAAAGCAACCGCCTTCGGCCCTTGTGACCACTTTGAGGGAGGCTGCTGCATGGTGACAGCCACCTGCTGGTAGCCACATTAATTATCACACCTCCTGTATGCATTCAGTCTAATACCGGAAGTAGCTATTCAACACGACGTGGCAGCCCATTGACATGCACCTGTCGTAACCTGCGATAACGATGCATCTGCTTTGAGGCAATTTACGAGTTGAATCAAATTGTGTTCAGTGCTTCCAAGGTAAGCCAACACACATATTAATCTAGAGCGTATGGGTTCGACGCGGTGGCCGAATCGGTAACAGTACAGGCTTCGCATGTCGAAGGTCGAGAGTTCGAAAACCGAGCCGAGTCACGGGGATAACTTACACAATTTCAGCTATGTCGTAGGTCAGGTATTAAATAATAAATATCTAAATAACATGGCTATGCTTACACTTGACTGTGGTTATGCCTCATGCAACGTAGTGAATGCTAAAATAATAAACAACAGTGTTACGTGGGGACATTATTCTGAATATGGGTAGTTCTCATCTAAGGCAAAGGATAGTAAACCACTCAATAACATTGCGACAATTACACCATCTCTGTACATTGTTTTGACTATGGTTATGTGTCATGTGTCATGTACAGACATGAAGGATAACAAACTCAACAACATTGCTACAATTACAATGTATCGACGGGTGTACACTATTCTGGCTATGGTCATGCGCCATGTAAGGTAATGGATAATAAACAACAGAACAACATTGATGCAATTACTATCCCTGTGTACACTATTCTGGCTACGATTATCTGTCATGAAAGGTGATGAAGAATAAGCACCCAGCCAACATTGCTCCAATTGCATAGTCCCTGTGTACATTACTCTGACTATCGCTGTGTGTGATGTAAGTTAATGGATAATAAACAACACAACAATATTGCTACAATACCACTCTTCTGATTATTGTTATGTGTCATGTAAGGAATGGATAGTAAACAACAAAGCAATATTGCTACAATTACACCTTCCCTGTGCACACTATTCTGACTATAGTTATCTGTCATGTAAGGTAATGGATAATAAACAACAAAACAATATTGCCACAATTACACCTTCCCTGTGTACACTATTCTGACTATAGCTATGTGTCATGCAACGTAATGGATAATAAACAACAAAACAATATTGCCACAATTATACATTCCTTGTGTACACTATTCTGACTATAGCTTTGTGTCATTTAAGGTAATGACAAATAAGCAACAACACAATATTGCTACAATACCCCTCTTCTGATTATTGTTTTGTGTCATATAAGGTAATGGATAGTAAACAACAAAGCAATATTGCTGCAATTAAACCTTCCCTGTGTACACTATTCTGACTATAGGTATGTGTCATGTAAGGTAATGGATAATAAACAACAAAACAATATTGCCACAATTATACCTTCCCTGTGTACACTATTCTGACTATAGCTTTGTGTCATGTAAGGTAATGGATAATAAACAACAAAACAATATTGCTACAATTACACCATCCCTGTGTAAACTATTTTGACTATGGTTATATATTATGTAAGATAATGGACAATAAACAACATTGCTACGATTTCACTCTTTTTGTGTACACTATTCTGATTATGGTTATGCATGATGTAAGATAATGTATAATAATAAACCAAGGAAAATTGATATGACTACACTTCTCCTATGGTGACTATTCTGTCTATGGCTATGTAAGATGTGACATCATGAATAATAAAGAACAAAAGTACATTGCTAAGATCCCATTCCTCCTGTGTACACTGACTCCTGACTACATCCTCTCCTGAATCACTCCCACTCACACGCTCCTCTCTTTTAAATTGATTGCAAACATTAATTAATTTCATAAACAGAACCAAACGCCACCTTCCCTCTCCCCACTCCCTCTCCCCCCTCCCCCCCCCTCCTCTCCCCTCCCCGCCCTGCCCCTTCCTTATCCCGGATTTGCTCTTGACACTTTGTGGAAGATTGAAGACTGTGACAATATTGGCAATTTGTGTAAATAGAAATGCCTTTGTCGGTCACGTGGTCCCACACACCCAGACGCTGTGGCTTAGTGCCGTCACATTGAATGCCTGCAATTGTGGCAGAATGACTTTCTTAGACTAATTGCTTTCCAAGTGTTGCACTTACTCCCACATTCCGGTCCTCATGCCTTCATTGGCCGCTGGGCGCTGAAGCGAAATTGATTAACTTAATTATAATTATTATGAACAGGTTAACTCAACTTCCCAGGGGCCTACTGAATGAAGGCATAACTACTTTGATAGTGCCAGTAGTTACCAATCCTTCATAACTCGCCATTATTCTTAATATTGTTCCTTCCAGGCTTTAATTCTTTTTCTTCTCTCATTTCTTCATTTTGTTCATTTTGTCACCGGTCTCCTTTTTTATATTTCTTTCCTTCTTGGTCTTCCTATTTTTCGTCCCTTTCTTCCTTTTCTTCATTTTCACATTTTTGATCAGTTGTCTTCTCTTACCTCATCTCAACTTGTCATTGTCTTGTTCTTTTCATGTTCTTTACTAGTTCTGTTATTGGTATTGTCAGGTTATTTTCTAGTTATTATCTTAGTTTTTATTCTTGTTCTTTGCTTTTTCTGTACTAGTTCTTTTCTGCTTATTTTCAGGTTCTTTTCTAGTTATTTTCTTTGTTTTTTCTTGTTCTTTTATTTTCTTGTTATTTTCTTGTTCTTAGCTTTTTCTTGTTCTTGCATTGTTATTTTCTTTTTCTTTACTGGTTATTTTCTAGTTCTGTTCTTGTTCATTTCTTGTTCTTTTCTTAGTCTTTTCTTAGTCTTTTCTTTTCTTCTTCTTCTTCTTCTTCTTCTTCTGTATCTTCTGTTCTACTCATTTTCTTTTTGTCCTTCCCCCCCAATCTTCAAAGGACTGGTGTGTGGCGAGGGCGAACATGCACCAGGGGGAAGGGTTGGTGACCAAGGTGCATCCATTCACATTTGCTGTTACTACAATAAATGATCTCAAGGAAA
Organism: Branchipolynoe longqiensis; assembly: GCA_030323885.1. NCBI lineage: Eukaryota > Metazoa > Annelida > Polychaeta > Phyllodocida > Polynoidae > Branchipolynoe > Branchipolynoe longqiensis. Next base: position 10,822,160 of record CM059188.1, on the reverse strand, counting down.
TTGGCTTCATCGAATAAGCTCAACCCTTAAAACAACTTAAAAATTAAGTTACATTTTTATTTCATTAATCGATAAGCCATGAGGAAATTCGGTTTGCAATTTCTTTGGGATGTTATTAACATTCAACACGTGTAACTGAATTGGGCCTTTTTATTCATTTTTATCCATAATGATTTCTGCTCAGCTGAATGGCACTAGTTCGGTACGAAATCATCAAGGTATATTCCGATATTGTATGGTAGAACAACTTTGTGCATGAATACCACAGAATATGATAGATTAGTCTACATATTTGGAGGCATTTATACCCATTTTATGAATAGATATACTACCTCCCAATTGGGCCTCTTAGTCTTACCGGACGCGGTGGCCGAATCGGTACACTCTAGGCCTCCCGTGCGGAAGTTCGAGAGTCCAATTCCTGCTCGAGTAAAACGAACGACTTACAAAATTGGTGCTTGCCGCTTCTTAGCAAGACGCTTCACATTATTAAGACAGCGCAACGGCTGGTTGGTTCAGTGTTAGGATAAAGTGAGAGAATGGGATATCATGTCATGGTCCGGGGGGCCTGGATTCCCAGTGGACTCACCACAAGTACACACTGTCACAAGTCGGTACCCATCCTAATATGACCTTAGTTGTTGCCAGGATGTAAAGCTCCAACAAGCAATTGGGGGCTCAGCTTTCGGCCTCGAGCCCCTTTACTATCACCCCACATCTCAGATTGTCTCTTTTGATCATAGAAATGTAATCTTGCCCTTGATATATAGACGGCAGAGAGAAGGCCTTCCACCTGAGGTCGGCTAGAGTCGGAATCTTCAGAAGGTCACGTGATCAAGAAAGGTAGCTTTGAGATGCTGTTTAGGGCATGCGTGAAGATCGAAGGCTTCACTCGTCAATGATTTGTCTGTTGCTTGTTGTTGTTTAACATCCTAGCAACATCTAAGCTCATAGCAGGATGGACACTGACTTGTGAGAGTGCGCAATCATGGTGACTTCATAGTGCTGCCCCATTGAGAGACCAGGCTGCCAGCACCATGAATCAATATTTAACAGTCACATTATCCTGATACTGTGCTAACCAGTCCTTATCCTCTCACTTTAATGCTGAGCACCAGGCTAGGTAGCGACACGTATCAATTTTATATCTCATCGGTTTGACTCGGCTGGGATTCGGAATCCTGACCATCGGCACATGTACCCTGCGCTCTATCGATTTGACCATCGCGTCCGGTTTCACTGGCCAATGAGATAAGGGGCTACATATGAAAAGGGGGGGCAGGGTGGAGAGGGTGGGGGGGAGAGGGTGGGGGAGAGGGTGGGGGAAGGGTGGGTGACGGTGGGCGATGGTGGGGCGTGATGCCCATGGGGAACACAGAACAAGCGATCGTCAAATAACCGTCAAAATGTTATCAAAATAACCTACAATGGAATTATGACATTTCAAGTACTTAGTGGAAATTGATGGTTTTAGTTCATACAACATTAAATTTACTGTAGATGGTTAATCAAGACAGACATGGTATTTCCAAATAGGTTCTTTACGAGGAGTCATCAAACAGGAGTACGAAGAAGGTACTAAAGATATCTGTTCAAATCTCTGAGACCAGTATTTCTCTGTTTGTTTGTTTGTTTGTTTGTTGTTGTTTTACGTCCTAGCAACATCTAAGGTCATATCAGGATTTCTCTTTCGACGCGGATGTGGGTTTCAGAATAGAGACACAGTAGATATATCGAAATTATGGTGCTGTAATTTTGTTTAACGAAAAGGCCATGACATTGATGATTTTAATGTGTGGCACTTACCATTTTCTGTGTTTGTTGGGGGATTACGTCCTAGCAACATATCTGGTCATATCTAGAGAGGAACCTATATGTGACAATGCGCACTCGAGGTGATTGTATAGTGCTGCATCACAGGAAGACCGAGGTAATACCACGATAATCATATATGCTTTACCAGAACATTGTTCTGAAAGGTGACAAGACGGGGTGATCGAATCGGTACCAGTGCTGGCAGGCTTCCGAGTGAAATGTCATTGTTTCGATCCCTGGCCGAGTCAAACTAATGAGTGACCCACAACATTGATAATTGGTGCTACCAAACCTGGTGCTCACCATTAATACACGTGGGCCAAAAGTGTCCATACCTAAATACTTTTATAAACACCCCTTTTTATTCATAACGTATGCTCCAGGTGGTTGCCACTTTTTTCAAAACAAATTCAAATATGCTTCAACCAGTCTTGAAGAAGATGCTTTACCATATCTTGTGTTATGCTTGTAATGCTACCTTCTCTATATGTGGACACCTTTGGCCTACCCTGTAGGAGAGGGAAAGGACTGCTTTTGTTTAGTGTCACGACTGAGTGGGATATCAGGTCATGGTGTTTACGGCCGGTACTTCCAGTAGGACAGACCTATACAATCGAGAGGAATATGCACCGTCATTACTGGATACCAGTCCTTACTTGACCTGAAATCTGGCTAGCATGCAAAACCTAAAACATCAGAAAAATCTCTCCAAGCGCCCCTTGACATAATGGCTTATTTATGAACGATTCCTATAATAAAGTCATAACTGGATAGCAGTCTAGATATGACATGGAACATGGATGAGATGTGAGATGTCAAACCCTAACCATCACAAACATCTCCTCAAACACCCAAAACTATGCATGGCTTATTTATGAACGATTCCTATAATAATGTCATAACTGGATACCAGTCTAGATATGACATGAAACATGGCTGAGATGTCAAACCCTAATCATGACAAACAAAAGTTCAAACACCCAATACTATGCATGGCTTATTTATGAACGATTCCTATAATAATGTCATAACTGGATACCAGTCTTGATATGACATGAAACATGGCTGAGATGTCAAACCCTAACCATGACAAACAACTCCTCAAACACCCAATACTATGCATGGCTTATTTATGAACGATTCCTATAATAATGTCATAACTGGATACCAGTCTAGATATGACATGAAACATGGCTGAGATGTCAAACCCTAACCATCACAAACAACTCCTCAAACACCCAATACTATGCATGGCTTATTTATGAACGATTCCTATAATAATGTCATAACTGGATACCAGTCTAGATATGACATGAAACATGGCTGAGATGTCAAACCCTAACCATCACACACAACTCCTCAAACACCCAATACTATGCATGGCTTATTTATGAACGATTCCTATAATATGGATACCAGTCTTGATATGACATGAAACATTGCTGAGATGTCAAACCCTAACCATCACAAAAAAACTGTACCATGCATGGGTTATTTATGAACGATTTCTATAATACTGTCATAACTGGGTACCAGTCCTAATGACCTGAAACGTTTCTGGGAAGTAAAACCTAAACAATTACAAACAAAACTTGTTCAAACGCCCAATACCATGGCTTATTTATGAACGCTTCCAACAAAACAAACCGACTTAACCACCATTCCAACACACCCCACTCCCCTCCCCCTGCACCGCCTTCCCGCTGCACCCCCTCCCTCTCCCCTCCCCCTCCCCCGTTCCTAAACTCCCCAAAAAGGCGACCAATGCAGAGGGCGGTGCCCTCAGTAAAAGCCCTTTAATTGACCCTGCACGCCGCTGCCGCACCCTGGTATTACAGCCGCACTGCCCTCTGACTGCACTTAGCCGGCACCGCCCCCAGAATGAGACGAGCCCTCTCATTGGCTGAAACAACTACCACGTACAGCAGGCCAAATGCGCGGGAAAACGCCGGTATCAGTTTCAGGCGCGACCGGCGCCATTCGTTTGAAGTCGAGATCGTCTGCTTGGATCCCGCCAAATTGTTGTCATGTGACCGGAAGTGAGGTCGAATCTCGCGGCGTTAAGAGTTACTGGGCTGCTGGTTTCGGTGGGCTCTAGTTTCCCCTTCTTAGATGGCGCCAGGACTACAAGGCAGATAGATATAAATAGTCCTCATTTTGAGTTGATTTCAGTTTTATTTAAAGCTGCATAGTCCGATGAAATATCAAATTTTCAAAACCAAACCAATTATCAAAATTTTATTTTACATATCTAACTTAGGTACTGATGCACTTATTAATCATTTATTGTTGCGTAGTAGGTGATATTGGGTCAATTTAACAGATTGTTTGTTTGTTGTTGTTTTACGTCCTAGCAACATCTAAGGTCATATCAGGACGGGCAATTTAACAGAACCTGTTACTGCAGAAGTCTATGGTGTCAGAGTTTTGGCATGCTTGCTAAAACTAATTTTCCATGTTTGCACTTGAAATATCTCAAAGGTTTACCATCTAAAATAAAAGTAACTTTGAACTAGTGTAAAGTAGATACTACTGATCGATCTAATATATTTATCTCAGAAAAAATACAAAGATTCAAAACCATCGGACTATGCAACTTTAACGACAATAAGGTAGGGTTTCCCCCAGCGGTGATCTTTCAACCTAGCAACCAATGTTTCATTAAAGTTGCATGGTCCGATGGTGTTTGAATTTGTTAGTTATATATGATACAAATAGCTCAGGTTGACCATTATATCCTAATATTCATTATTCCCGAGTAACTTTGATGAAAACTTGCTAGTTTTCGAGCAATTTGAGCTGAAGAAACCCAACATAATTTCGACAAGATGGTCAAAAGTCCGTGATGTGGGATGACCTAATCATCCTGGAACCTGACAGGGCAGTAGCTAGGAATTTCTGTTTGGGGTTAAAACATTCTGGGAAGTGATTGATACCATAGGCCTGTGGCACTAGAGTTTTTAACAAAATATTATTTTGTAGAGATTATTTGACATTACACAATTTGATTAATTCTGTCTCTGGAATTGGCCAAAGCATCATTGGATATAACATATCACATATACATTAGTAATAGTATATGACATCATCAAGATGGCAGAAGGTTAACAACATCAGACTGTCCAATTTTAATCAAAGAATGTAAAAAAAAAATTGGTTAAAGCGTGGAATGAGCAGGGATGCTCATTCGGGTTTATTGCTGGACATGGCGGGCTACGTGGCTAACCTCATCCCCCCACCCCTTTCCACTGGCGGGTGGTGGGTGTGACACACAAACATGGGGGCGCACATGCCCCCTCCCCCTAAACACCTGCCTATCACAACCCACTCCAGGGCATACCCCCCATCCTGTCCCTCAGCGAATCAAAGCACAACAAAATCTGTGGACACACCTCCTACACCTATGCTCGTCAGTCGACTTCAACCTGCCGCATTGACCACTTTACAAGCCAAGCAACACAAACTATTCAATTTAACAATCATTAACCTGATAAATTAAATCTTGACATTTGTACATAATAAGCAAATGACACCTCAGCAGTTGCTCATTTACTTTCAAATACTATTTCATATTAACATTTCGCATTGCTATCTAAAACCGATTTGTTGGCGCCGACACCAGCTCAATGTGGTTAAGCAATCCAACTTGGTGGCTAACTCGCCCGCGACAAGCTGAATGAACGTCACCAATCCCGGGTAGGTGGGTTAACTCGCCCGGTACAAGCTGAATGTAGCTCACCAATCCCAGTCGGAGTGTAATTCACCCGGTACAAGCTGAAGGTAGATCAGGCAATCCCAGTAGACAGCTAACTCGCCTGGTACAAGCTGAATCTAGGTCACCAATCCCAGTAGGCGGGTACCTTACTGGGTACACGATGTATGGGGTGGAACACTCCCAGGAGGCAGATAACACACCTAATACAATCTGCATGAGGGTCACCAATCCCAGTACACTCGTAACTCGACGGCTACCAGCTGAATGTAGGTCACTAATTCCAGTAGGCAGATAACGCACCCGGTACAAGCTGAATGTAGGTCAGCAATGCCAATAGGTGTGTAACTCGCCCAGTACAAGCCGCATGTAGGTCACCAATCCCAGCAGGGGGGAACTCGCCAGGCACACATTGAATGTAGGTCACAAATCCCAGTAGGCAGGTATCTCACCGGAGTCAAGCTGAATGTAGGTCGCCAATCCAAGAAGTCCGGTAACTCGTCCGGTACAAGCTGAAAATAGGTCAGCAATCCCAGTAGGTGGTTAACTCTCCCAGTACAAGCTGAATGTGGGTCACCGATCCCAGTAGGTGGGTAACTTGTTCGTTACAAGTTTAATGTAGGTCACCAATCCCAGTAGGCAGCTAAGTTGCCCTGTACAATCCCAGTAACACTCGCGAGGTACAAGCTGAATGTAGGTCGCCAATCCCAGTACGTGCGTAACTCACTGGGTACAAGCTGAATGTAGGTCACCAATCCCAGTAGGTGGGTTACTTGTTGGGTGCAAGCTGAATGTAGGTCATCAAACCCAGTAGGTAACTCCCAATAGGTAACTCTGGATGGGCGGCTATGTGGGCGGATAGGTGGGCGGTTGGTACTGGGTGGATATGGATCCCAGTACAGTATGTGTGTGTGCAGGGAGGGCGAGTGCAGCCAAACGTGAAGGTGATAGATGGAGGAGTGGGTCAAGCCGCAAGTGCTGGTCACTGGTTGGTCAGTCAGGCATCAGTCCATTAGGCAGCGGACTCGGCCGGAAGATGTGGGGTGAGGGCTGGAGGGCAGGGTGTGTGTGAGGAGGAGGGGGGACGTGTGAGGAGGTTGGATAGACACAACAATTGCCAGACTCTTACAAGTGAGCTTTCGCTTAAAGTCTCTTTCATACAAAGGTTGCTAGGATTGAAGGCAGAAGTTTGCTTGGACATATCGGTGTTTGGGGCAGCAGGTTGAAGTATAGTATCAAATGCGCATGCGTTCAATTGAAAACTAGGCATAATGACCAACTTAATTGTGCAGCCGCCTCTGATTTTGGTAGGTTGAGCCATTTGAATCCTGGCCATGTCAAACCAATGACTTAAGAATTGATAGTCTGCGCCTGACAGTTGGTATTACTAGGATAGGGAAAGGGGTAGTGGAATGAGGAAGACCACTTGTCTGTGATTGAAATTTCCCGTGGCGTAATACAAAAATAATGTATCAAATCCAAAGTAAAAATGTCAGCATTGATTCAATACATCAATCATGCATTGAATCTGAAGAGAAAAAAATACAATTGTGTAATAAGATTCATGTTCAGCGGAACACAATTAATTTCTTTATGTCTTCTGTTGGATGTTTCTGAAAGGAGAGCATATTGAGGAAGAAAGCAATACTTGATCGATTTCTTGAAGTTCCCAAAGGAACCTCACGGAACTGCTATGTGGTATCTATGTCGTGTGAGACAAAGCAATGCATCAGCAATGGAATATCTCCGTTCTGAGCATTTCTGCGCAATTCTGAGCTACTCCGAGCTGTTCCCGATGGTACCGAACTGTACCGAAAGGTACTGACCTGTTGTAATTGGCTCAGAGATCTTCCAAATTATTCCCATCTTTTCCGATCGTATCCACGCCATGTTAATCGGTTCGATTCGGAAGTGATTCTTAGCAGTTCCGAGCATTTCCGAGAATATCCGAGCAAGTCCGACCAGGTCCGACCTGGTTCAAATAGTGTCCGAATTGCTCCGATGTACTCAGAGAAAGTCCGAGCGGATCCGAGCTAATTCGAGCAGCTCTGAGCTGTTCCGAGCTACTCCAAGCTGCTCCCAATGGCACCAAGCCATTCAAGGCGGGCCGGACTCACACGGATCTACATCTCAAGCTCTACTCAGAGTTGATTTTAATTAATTTATTTGCGTAATTATTTGGTAAATTAGTTGATTAAACAGGGGAAGTTTCAATCGCGGACAATTACTCTTCCTCATTCCACTGCTCCTTGCCATATCCTAACAATGCCAAACACCAGTCTGGGTAGCGACAGGTATAGATTTTTAAGTCATTGCCTTGACTCAGCCAGGATCCGTAACCATGGATTGAAACCACTTACAGCAGCTGCTCGCATCTGCACCAGTGATGTGAAGTCGCGCGTGTTAATGCGCTGTGAGCTGCTCAGGGCTGATCGACTAAACACTGAACTCATTGCGCCCCACACACCATTAGGCAGGATCCACGTGCAGTTCATTCGATGAGTGAGGCCCGACCTCCTCAGCAGGCTGGGTCGATATGATGATGATGATGATGTTGCTGAATACCCAATGAAGTCTTCAATGTGTCCCAATACAACTTCTACTGCTCTTTCTCATAAATGAAACCATACAGGATGGCCAAATGAGTTGAGCGTCCATCTCCCATTTTGGTAGACCATTGAGTCAAAGTAATGACATAACAATTTATCCTTGTGTTTTCCTAGCCAGGTGCTCGCCATTATTAGCATAGGGCAAGGACTGGTTGGCTCAGTGTCAGGATAATGCAACTGATTGGGATATCAGGTCATGGTGATGGGGGTATACTCTCCTAGTGTGGGAGCACTATACAGTTGATATGAGTGTAATATATGCACACACCGTCATGAGTCGGTACCAGTCCTGATATCACATTAGATGTTGTCAAGACGTATTACTCCAACAACCAACCAAATAAGCAATGAATTGGTTCGCAGGTTATATTCTCATATTTGTTACAATAATCAAGATCTGGTCTCCTGATTTTACCTTGACTTCCTCACATGCATAGTTGATGTATGTGTTATATTGCGAAACAGAATGAACGGGGGAAGAATGGAAGACGGACAAAAGAGGAGGTGGGAAGACAACAGCAGCGAATGGACAGGCCTTGAGTTTGTCCAAAGAGAAAGTCCCACAATCCAAAGAGACCAACAACAAACCAAGAAAACAAGCAAAGAAATGTTGAATAGCTAGGTAGATTACTTGTACATTCAACTGACCGGACCGGGTGGCCGAAAGGGTTGAGCATCCGTCTCCCGTTCTGGTCGATCATGGGATCGTGGGTTCGAACCCTGGTCGAGTCGAACCAATGACTTAAAACTTGATACTTGTCGCTTCCTAGCCTGGCTCTAGGCATTCCTAGGATTGGGCAAGGAGCAGTGGAATGAAGAAGACCAATTGGCCACGATTAACATTTCTCCTGCTTAATCAACTAATGTACAAACAACAAAGAAAACTCTGCGGCAACCTTTGCAAAAACAATTATAAACCAAACATTCAATGGGACAGATTTCTTTTGTGATGTTAAGTACAACTAATTTTTGTTCAACCCCCCCCCCCCCCACACACACACACAAAGGAGGACAACAACTGGGAAAAAATTGAACAACCTAAAAACAATGTGATGAATAACAAACGAAGTATGAAATAAAAATGGCAACTACACGTCAGTTGTCAACCGCTGGCTCTTGAGGGACACGCCCCTAAGTATGAATAGATTGGATCCTGCTTCATATGGGCCTTCTAGATTGCTGACGGCTTGAGTTACGCGCAGGTTGAGGGCTGATGATGAGGCAACCCATGGCCTCCATGTCAGCTGATATTGTCATCTATTCTGCACAGGCTTTAGCGAAGATGGCGAGTGCAGATAGGTCAGATTGCGGTCTGAGGTAGTCCATGCAGAATGGAACTAGTATATATCATATTATAGAGTAAAACCTCTCTAACTCGACCAACCATGGGATCAGCTTTAAATGTTCAGGCGCAAAACCACCTAAACAACAATCTAAGAATGGAGATAAACATTGGAATCAAACCATCAACAGGTTCATTTTTGTTTTATTCCTTCTTTGTTGTTAATTGCTCCATAAGCATGTGATTATATGAAAAGTGGAATTAGTGAGAATTACAATTATGTTTAGGTACAAATCTTTTATTTAAACCACATTTGGTTGGTTAGAGAGGTTTTACTGTATAAGGCAGGATGGCCGATTGAGTTAGAGCGTCCGTCTCCCGTGTTGGTAGACAATGGGATCGTGGGTTCGAAACCTGGTCGAGTCAAACCAATCACCTAAAAATTGATACTCGTCGCTTCCTAGCCTGGCCCTCGGCATTATTAGGAGAGGACAAGAACTGGTTCTCTCAGTGTCAGGATAATGTGACTGAGTGGGATATCAGGCCATGGTGCTGGTGGCCTGGTCTTCCAGTGGAGCAGTACTATAAAGTCGATATGAGTGCCCACTGTCACAAGTCGGTAGCCATTGTGATATGACCTTAGATGTTGCTAGGATGTAACACAACAACAAACAAACCTGTATAATGCGTATAATAGTTCTATTCCCGTTTCAACTCTTTACTGTATATTTCGATATTGGAGTGGTGATTTCTGATCTGGCCAATGGCAATGGTGCTGTAGGGAGACCATTGCATATTGCCCCTAAAAAAGAACACTGCAGCAGTATGTGCTAATCCCTCAGGGAAGGAGCAATATAGAGAGGTAGGTGTGGATAAGGTTGGTCGGTTGGTTGTTGGAGTTTTACGTCCTGGAAACATCTAAAGTGATATCAGGATGGATACCGACTTGTGACAGTGCACACTCATGATGACTTTATAGTGCTGCCCGACTGGCAGCCCAGACCGCCAGCACCAGGACTCAGTCACATTATCCTTTGCCTATCCTAATAATGCCGAGCGCCTGGCTATGAAACGAGAAGTATCAATTTTGATGTCATTGGTTTGACTCGGATAAGGGAATAGTATCAGGGAGCCTTGGTGGTGTAATGGTCATCATGTTAGTCTGAACACTACCTAGGCTTCCTGATGTCACAGTGCTTTAGTGATGACCAATGATGCATTCTGATGAATACAAAGAAAGGAAAAGGAGAAAGATAATTTGTGTTTTGATGAGGTTGGAAATAGAGAGGAGATAGGGATGGCAAGGTCAAGGCCGTTCTAAGCTTCAAGCAGTCATTATTCAGATGTGTATTGCCATTCACTTAAGACAAAACAAACTCCATTTAAAGAATAACTTGGCATAATCCGAGCTACACTTGGCATTAAAGGGACTGAACCAGAGTGAATACTCGGATGCATGAATAGAACCAAAGTGTCGGCTATATGCAAGGAAAAGATTAAAACCTATAAATAAATGAGCCAACTATAAACAAATTATGCAAATAAAGTAATACCTCTGTATATAAGTGGTCCATTCAGAGAGATGGTCGGTTTAGGGAGCTAGAATATGGTTACAATAGTATTGTTGGGACCCAAATAAAGGGGAGTGGTCGATCTGTGCAGCTGGTTGTTTAGGGAGGTTTTACCGTACTAAAATCATAGGATACCGCTTTGACAAATTCAACAAATTTATCCGAGAAACATTGCTTAGTATAACGCTTCCAGTAAAATATAAATCTCTACAGACTGTAATTATTAGATACACAATGAATGATTATTAGAGTCGGTTGGAAACAATATCTTTTAAATACAATAACCTATCCGGATTATTATGGCATGGACAAAAGAGTAATATTATGTTTGTCTTATGCGGTATACCCTCATTCAACATGCTGACATGAAAGCAATGTATGTTGTTTATGACGTGCATAGCTGCAGTTGCCTTTGCATTATTACAATGTGTTATTAATAATAGCAATAGTAAGGCGCACTGACCTCCCAAGGTCATATGCCACAATTCACATATGCATGGGTCGGGTGAGTGCAGCAGCGAGCCATTGGTCTAATGGTTAGGACACTAGCCGCGAAATGGTAGACGCGTTGGTTTGAATCCCACTCTAGGAAATGTTTCAATCATTTCAAAAGAAATCATGATTCTAGAATATTGATGCTGTGAACAAGATTGTTAACCATCTATGCAATCTGCCAACCCTATGTATGTTGTCTAAGTGCACTATCTGGAAGTTTGTAATTGTAAGTAGGAGACTAATGGCCCGGTCACATAGCCGTTAGTGGACGTATTGATCCGTAGGATAGATTAACGTGGGTCAACCGTTGTGTAAGTATGTTAAAGTATGTTGAAATACGTTAAGGTACAGCAGGTTTTGGTATGGATAAATATCTTACGGCATGGATGCCGGCATGTTCAACTAGGTTCAAGTATGTTCAACTACATTCAACTATGTTCAACGTAAGTCAGCCTTCACTACTGTCAACTACGTTCAACTACATCCAAGTATGCTAGAGTATGCTAGAGTATGCTAGAGTATGCTACAGTACACTAGAGTATGCTAGAGTATGCTCGAGTCCGCTAGAGTACATTAAGAGTTTGGAGACTTCGCCACAGTATGTTAACCTCTAACGTAGCGCTCTTTTGAACATGTCCAAAGATTAAATCGGAACTGACAGCCCACCCACATTATTACCAAATTAGTATGACGGAGAAGTATGGATGCCGGTAAGTTCAACTACATTCAACTCCTTTCAACAACTTTCAACTACATTAGCCTCCACTACGTTCAACTATGTCCACTAACGTGTATGTGACCGGGCCTTTAGAGTCTAATTGGGACGAGGGAAGTGAGATGCACTGACCTCCCCATGTGAAATGCCCCTTAACCAAATTACCTTGTGTAGATTGATTGCATCAGGGAGCCTAGATAGACTAATGGTTAAGACACCGGCCTTGAAATGGTAGAATTATGTGTTCGAACCCACTCGAGGTGCAATTTGCAAAACAAAAATTGCGATACAATATATATGTATCGTCATTGTGGCTTCACTGGAATATTATATTTATATCATTATAATTTTAAACCATTCAGTTCTAGTTGTATATCACTTTATTTTTGCTGACAATTATCGATGAAATGTTAGTATGTTCAGGCTAGATGGCGCTGGTCAGACAATGTAACGGTAGTGATGATTAATAATCAAATACGTGCTGGAACTTATATATATATATATGTAACACGTAGCAACAGTGGTCAGGGCATGCCCTATGTGTTGTCTATGTCTCTGAATCACTTTCTGCTTATGCTGTGCTTCGACCGAAATGTTGAGTAGAGAAAATGAAGTGCCGTCGGCTGGTAGTGGTTTTCTTTCATGCTGGCCTCATTGTTTAAATAGTTACTTCACAGGTATGAGGTGATACATTATTGAGTTTGTTTGCTGGGGTTTACATCATGGAAACATCTAAGTTCATATGAGGACAGGGTACCAACCTGTAACAACACACACTCGTGTCAACTTTGTGGCGATGTCCCTCTGGGATATCAGGCCCACGGCACCAGGATCCAATATCCCACATGTTCACATTATCCTGACCAGTCTGTCTCCTCTCCTATTAAAGCTGCATAGTGCGATGAAATATCAAATTTTCAAAACCAAACCAAATATCTAAATTTGATTTTACATATCTAATTTAGATACTGATGCACTTATTACGCATTTATTTCTGCATAGAAGGCAATGCTGAGTCAATTTAACAGAACCTGTTACTGCAGAAGTCTATGGGGTCAGAGTTTTGGCAAGCTTGCCAAGACTCATTGTACATGTTTGCACTCAACGTATCTAAAAAGTTTACCATTTAAAATAGAAGTAACTTTGGACTAATCTTTGCCATTTTTGGGGTAGAATGCTAACCATTATAATACCTAGTATACAGTGTACAGACTACAGGAGAAAAAGCTGAATCTCTTCATGATGTGACATCTGCATTCAATCATGAGTCTAACCTGGAAGGATAAAGTGACAAATAAGGAAATACTCGAACAGACCAGGCTGCCCTCTATGGAAGATCTTTTGATCAAAAAGAATCTCCGATGCACTGGACTCCTCATGAGGATGTCATCAGACAGGCTACCAAAGCAGATCCTCTATTCTCAACTGTCTTCTGGTTGTTACAGAAAGAGAGGGTGCCCTCGTCTCTGGTTCAAGGATATCATCTAGAGAAACCTGAAGCTGAGAGACATTAATACTGACTACTTAATACTACAAATGAAGAGCACCAGTCAGGTAATGAAAGCAGTCTTTGTTGCATCGCGACCGACAGCATGATGATGATGATACTACCTACATTCCCTGATGCAGTCACTCTACCCATGCCTACCTGTGAATGGCGCTCCTTGCCTGAGAGGTCAGGCTTTTGTGTACTACATACTTAAAACCAAAATTCACAGGGACTGGTCCCACGGCTTCACTGCCCACAGCTGGTCCAGTTTTACTAATGTAGTGGTCTGCACTGACCTCTCAGGCAAGTAACCACATAGACAGGTAGGCGTGGGGAGTGTATTGATATCAGGGAGCCTAGGTGGTGTAATGGTTAGCACACTGGCCTGGAATGCAAAGAGGTGCGGGTTCGAGTCCCGCTCTAGGCACGGTATTTCCCATTTTCATCACCCCCACGACACTGGTTGCCGTGATCAGGATCCTGTACAAGCTTTGCGCTGTATGGTTGTTGAACCTACCCTGTGTATGTATGTGTTAGTGCATTGCCTATGTGTATGTAATTGTAAGCATTACAAGACTTACAATTCCAGGGGGACGAGTGTAGTGGTCTGCACTGACCTCTCAGGCAAGTAACCACATAGACAGGTAGGCGTGGGGAGTGTATTGATATCAGGGAGCCTAGGTGGTGTAATGGTTAGCACACTGGCCCGGAATGCAAAGAGATGCGGGTTCGAGTCCCGCTCTAGGCACAGTATTTCCCATTTTCATCACCCCCACGACACTAACAACCCCACCCAAACAGCATAATTTGTAAACTGACATAACTAACCACACTAGAGTAACACTGGACTATTTCTAACACACTGACATTGATATAGCACTTGCCTAACTCAAAATGTACACACCATACATTAAAACTGAATACAACTTTACCAAATGAATACAGAAGATAACTTCCACTTACATTCTAGGTACCATGTAAATACTCACATTGTTTTGACTAATATTGATTTACTTATATGACACTACTGTTGGACATCAGTCGCAACCTTACTATAAAAAGGTTATATCTGACAAAATGGTGCTTTCGAGATAATGAGAACTGAAGCTGTCAAAGCAGACAGAACAATAATAGTGTAAATATATCTCAGTGAAAAATACCAGTTCAGAAACAGTTGTGTAACTGCATGACAGCCTTTTGTAGATAGAACATTTTTTACATCCATAATACCAATTCTGTCACTTTGTCAGATAGAACCTTTTTTTATGGTAAGCTCATGCTTTTTGGGTTATAGAATGTCATTGCTAAATGCTGCCAATTGTGTATTCAACAGTTATTGTATACCTTACTCTACATATCTCTTTGCGTTAACATCCCTGAATTGACAAATGGCTGGAAGACCAGTGCTTTGGCAAAGCCACAAGACTTATTCAGCAGAATAAACATATTTACCACACACACACAGACAAAATAGTGAGTAATGCATAATAGACCTATATGGATGGCATTTGTACTTCTACAACTTGCCAATACCAACTTGGTTAAAGCACTGCATTAGATCTGGGGTCACTTTGGCCAATGAGGTCCCGTCACCTCTCCCCACCCTCCTCCACACACATACATTCACAACACCACTCCACACCAGACACATAACTGACTTAATTAAGTGTAGAACAATAGAACATCTACTCACAAGCAGAACACAATTAATCCACTGTATTTAAGTGCGAATCCATATGTATATGAGTCAGCCTCACGAAAATGGGCCAATTGGTGGTCAATTGAAGATGTCAGCATCGCAACTCTTAAAAGTGTAGTGCATTTCTTTGTTTCATATGAAATTATCCTAGAAACAAACAAGGTTGTTGTATTTTCTCAACATTTACATTCAGGATATATTTAAGGTCTTTCCAACACCTCTGTCAATGCTAAATTATAATTATACCGATCGACGCCGACATTCAATGATCAATGCCGACAACTTTCCCCAATTGGCCTCTTTTCTTGATCCTGACTCATATATATATACAGATATATATATACATACATAAATATATATGCATATGGCTATGGCAGGACATGTACTGCCATTTTGAATAAACTCATCAATCAATCAGGACACATTTCCATTATGATCAATAGCTTGTTTCTCTCTTCCACTCGCCCCTCCGCAGGAAATCCTGAAAATTGGGTTGTGTGCAATTATATGTAGTCCTGCATTTTGAATACACCAATCAATCAATCAGGACACATTTCAACTGTGATCAATGGCTTGTTTCTCTCTTCCTCTCTCCACTTTGAAAGAACTCCTGAAAATATTGTCGGCCAGGTGATGAAAATAGGAAATATTGTGTCTAGAGCAGGATTCGAACCCACACGTCTTGCCATTCAGGGCTACCGTGCTAACCATTACACTATCTAGCCTCCCTGATACAATCACCCTATATATGCTTAGTAGTTTATGCGGGTGGTTCCTTGTCTGAGAGATCAGTGCAGGCTACACATAATTAGACTTATTTCTGTTTCTTGATACTTATTTTCCCAAATGAAACACCTCCTAGAAAATTTAGAAGATATTGCCGGATATGAGATAAGGGCCTCAACGACTTTGAGATAATGATCTACATTAATTCCGTACCACGCAGTCGGGGCCCCATCCGCGCGTCCCGTACTAGGGTGGGCGTGTGACTCCGAATACATACAATTGATCTATAATACACAATATATACAATAATATTAATAATGGGTTTCGCTCCGTACCTTTATATTATGATAATACATTATAATACACATATGGCCAAAGCTACTACCTATTCCGCATATAATCCTGATATGACCTTAGATGTTTCCAGGATGGAAAACCCCACCAATGAACTAACCAACCAACTCCACATCTGAGCAAAAGCTGATATATCACACTGTTAAAGTTGCATAGTCCGATGAAAACATCAAATTTTCAAAACCAAAACACTTATCTAGATTTGATTCTACATATTCAACTTAGACACTGATGCACTTATTAACCCTTTCTTACTGCATAGAAGGGCATAATAAGTACATTAATAGAAACCGTTACTACTGAAGTCTATGGTGTCAGAATGTTGGCGTGCTTGCCAACATTATTTGGACATGTTTTGACGGCAAATATATCCAAACTTAGCCATTTAAACTTAAAGTTACTTCAAACTAAAGTAAACTAGATTATAACTATTATTATACTATATTTATCTCAGAAAATAGCAAAACTCAAAAGCATCGGACAATGCAACTTCAATATATTGTATTGAATGCTATTAGGGGTCATCGAAAGTATTCAATATTTTAGTGGTCGAACAAATAGTACTACCTTTCCAGAGACTCTACTCCCTGATAAAGGAGTAGCCATCAGCCTGTTATCAAAGAACACTGGCTTATGCTATGTACATATTTAATTGAATCTCCGTTCCAAACGACGACCACTTCGCCCCTGTTATATCCTTTGTGTGACTCGGATATTGAGATTCATGGATGAACCCGTAACCACCGTGATTTCTAAGCAATAGAATTAAAGTCTATTTACGCAGCCGGAACATATCAAAAGGCGATCTTGGATGAAGTAAGTCAGATGTCAGATTGATCTATGTGCAATAATGACATAGAAATGGACAGGCCACGGTCATGCAACTGATCCACCCTGAAATAAAAAATGGCTAGGCAAACAGCACAGCCATCCCACCTGGCCACAGTCGTGAAGGGTTTGAGTGTGTTCTAGCACACGAGTGCACTATCTAAGGACAGGGTTTAGGTGAAAGGATGCTGTAACAAATCAACAATCAAAAATCTGAATGGAACGGGATCCTCTCCGGCAAGCCTGCCTGTCACCCAAGTAGATGTACATAGTAGGCTAAGGTATCATACTCAGACTCGACAAAAAACTGGAAAATTACAAAAAAACAAACATAGGCTATTACTAACAACCAAATTACAGAAGGCTGACCTGAGCAGACATAGGTAAACACTCCTGGGCAAAGGAACAGATCAAGACAGCACCACAGCTGTCCAGCATTGAAAACAAGCACCCTCATGGGAGCTTATACATTATGGGCAGAGTAAATATCTAGTCAATGGAAAAAAAAAAGAAAAAAAAAAAATGTGTGTGACCGGACGCGGTGGCCGAATCGGCAGAGCGTAGGTATCCCGTGCGGAAGGTCGGGAGTTCAAACCAATGTCTTACACAATTTATACTTCTCACTTCCTACCCAGGCGCTCAGCATTAATAGAATAGGGCAAGGACTAGTTGAATCGGTGTCAGGATAATGTGACTGAGTGGGATATCAAGTCATGGTGCTGGTGGCATGGTCTCACAGGAGGGCTGCACTATAAATTCGTCGTGAGTGCGCACTGACACAAGTCACTACACCTCCTGATATGACGGTAGATGTGGCTTGGATGTAAAACTCCAACAACAAACAAAACAATAATGAGCCCTTCTAAACATATAACAAGTGCAATTAATGTATGTGTTTTTGTTTCCATAATCTGCTTCTGCTTTAATGGAGTGTCAAGAATGTTGTGATATGAGTGTCATCATCATCATCATTCATGAAAGCTGCCTGTAAAAGTGTTGAAGTGCGGCTGACTTTTACAAGTTACCTGTGGCACTCTCTCGGGGAGCAAATAGAGGTCTCACACCGGCAAGAACATGTCCAGACAGGCGCAAAACTATTTGTCCATGCAGTGGCTGGTCGGGAGATGTTGGGAGTTCCATACATCAACTGCCCTTGATGCTGCCACCGTGACATGGTTTTCTATTTAGGGTTTACTCCCATAGCCTTCGGTTCTGTCAAGAACCTGTACCACAAGGCAGTGGTTTACAACTCTGCAGGGCAGGGGCGTCAAACTCCCTTGGGTATTGCAATACCTGCATACTCATGATATGAGTGTATTACATCGGAAAACCAACATAAATAAAGCCTGATGGACACTGGGTGGCACTGATACTGAATTATGATGGTATGTTGACCTTGCCTGCCGGCCTGGCTGTTTTGACTGCCAAGGGATACTTTACACCATGTCGTGTGTGATGGCAGCGGTACTTTGACACTGCTTCAGGACACGGCGAATGGTTGGCGATATTGCGTGGGTAGTTACATTTACACGGGCCTATGGAGCTGTCATGAGGGGAAACTCATAAAGCACGTCACGCTGAGGGGTGGGTGGGTGGTCGGCTGCGGTCGGTGCTGGGTCACCATTCTATCTATATGTATATTTACGGAAGAGCAGTGCTACGGAACTGACAGTATATATGAGCCTGTCTCAAAAGGTGATAGCTCTTTTTTGGGGGCCATTGTAACGATTGACACAAACCGCACAGAAACGGTTACACTGAAAACACAAGGACATTTGCTTCAAACCCAGGATCCCACTGACTACCAACACGGGAGACGGACGCTCTACCTCATTCGGCCATCCCGTCTGGTTGGGTGGATATAGAAGCAAGGGTATGCAATAATATAATAATAGAGTAGTTCCCTTCTGCACCTTTACACTCGCATAATACATTATACATCAGATATGACTATCTGAGCTATATCGACTTGTCGATAGCATGAACCTATATATATGCATACCTGCGGGTGTGGCCTTTCTTTGTTGGCACGAAAAGGCAACTCACAACATTGTTGTCACACATACCCGGATCAGGGGCCGGACGAGCCCCGGACCGCCATCCGGGGTAGTCTGGGGTGATCCGGGGTGATCCATGGCTCGTCCGTGGCTCGTCCGTGTCAACACCCCCTGATCCGGCCTGATCGGTGGCTCGTCCGGCGCTGTCCGGGCTCAGCCCTGGATATCTTAAAATGTTTAAAACATCTGGGGAGGTCCGGGGGATTTTGCGATCCAGGCTCAATCCGTCCTGATCCGGCCTGATCCGGGGGTGGTCTGGGGGTGGTCTGGGTATTTCGGGGATGGTCCGGGGTGGACCGGGCCTGTCCAGGGGTTGTCCAGGGTCATTTTGAGCCATGGTTTGACCCGGACCATCCGCGGACTATCCAGGACTACCCCCGGCCTAGCCAAGGACCACTCCCGCACTGCCCCTGTAACACCGGGGGTGATCCGGGATAGTCCGGGGGTGATCCAGGATAGTACGGGGGTGGTGTGGGGCAGTCCGGGGGTGGTCCCGCCTCGTCTGGGGCCGCTCCAGCCCAGTCCGGGGGCAGTCCGGGTGTGGTACGGGCGGTTTGGGGCTCGTCCTGGGCTCCTCCGGGAAAGTGTGACTGCAAGGCAAAAATCAATGAAAACAGTGATTGTATCCATGGTGGTCCAGGACAGTCCGTGCAGTTGGTCTGTGGGTGGTCCTGCTCAAAATCCGGGGCTCGGCTATGTGTGACTGGGGCTTTAGGGGATAGCAAGCGGCCGGACAGGGGGAGGGGAGTGGGGGAGGGGAGTGGGGGGGGGGGGAGTGGGATGGAGGGGGGAGCGGGTATTTAACAAAAAGGTATCAAATGGAAAGTAGCGTACTTCATGCCTGGCCCAGCAGCTACCGAAATAAATACTTAGATGATGATGGCTACATGACACCACTATGCACACTTTGTTACTGGCATTTATGTACGTGCCTATGATGATACAGCATCACGAGCGTGTGGAGGGGGAGTCTGTATGTGGTGGTTTGTGGTTGTTGGAGTTTTATGTCCTGGCAACATATAAGGTCATATCAGGATGGGTACGGACTTTTGACCGTACGCCCTTATGGCAATTTATATAGTGCTGCCGCCCAATGGGGAATCAGGCCACCGGAAC
Organism: Branchipolynoe longqiensis; assembly: GCA_030323885.1. NCBI lineage: Eukaryota > Metazoa > Annelida > Polychaeta > Phyllodocida > Polynoidae > Branchipolynoe > Branchipolynoe longqiensis. The sequence goes on along the minus strand of CM059188.1, from coordinate 10,801,692 downwards.
TGTGACCCAATATCCCATTCAGTAACATTATCCTGACACTGAGCTAACCAGTTTTTGAGCTATCCTATTAATGTCCAGCACCAGGCTAGAACAGTTTTATAAGTCATTGGTTTGACTCGACCGGGAAACAAACTCGCGATCTCCCTCACGAGAGGCCCCCGCTCTACCGATTGAGCCACCGCATCCGGTGATGTGTGTAGAGGGAGTCTGTGTGTGAGTGGGGAGCGGGAGTATCTGTGTGTATGGAGGGGGATAATGTGTGTATGGAAGGGGAGTATCTGTGAGTGTGGAGGGGGAGTATGTGTGAGTGTGGAGGGGGAGTATGTGTGCATGGACGGGGAGTATATGTGTGTGTGGAGGGGGAGATGTGCATGTGTGGAGGGGGAGTATATCTGAGTGTGGAGGGGAACATGTGTGAGTGTGGAAGGGGAGTAGGTGTGTGTGTGGAGGGAGAGTATGTGTGAGAGTGGATGGGCAGTAGGTGTGTGTGGAGGGGGGGGGGTATATGTGTGTGTGGAGGGGGGTAATGTGTGTGTGTGGATGGGGATTATGTGTGTGTGGAGGGCGAGTATGTCTGAGAGTGGAGGGGCAGTAAGTGTGTGTGTGGAGGGGGAGTGTGTGTGTGGAGGGGGAGTGTGTGTGTGGAGGGGATGTGTGTGTGGAGGGGGAGAGTGTGTGTGTGGAGGGGGAGTATGTGTGAGAGTGGAGGGGCAGTAAGTATGTGTGTGGAAGGGGCGTATGTGTGTGTTTGGATGGGATAATATGTGAGTGTGGAAGGGGAGTACGTGTGTGTGTGGAGGGGGAGTATCTGTGAGAGTGGAGGGGCAGTAAGTGTGTGTGTGGAGGGATATTATATGTGTGTGTGGAGGGGGATAATGTGTGAGTGTGGAAGGGGAGTATGTGTGTGTGGAGGGGGAGTATGTGTGAGAGTGGAGGGGCAGTAAGTGTTTGTGTGTGGAGGGGGGAGGATATGAGTGTGTGGAGGGGGGTAATGTGTGTGTGTGGATGGGGAGTATGTGTGTGTGGAGGGCGAGTATGTGTGAGAGTGGAGGGGCAGTAAGTGTGTGTGTGGAGGGGTGTATATGTGTGTGGAGGGGGAGTATGTGTGTGTGTGGAGGGGAGAATATGTGTGTGGAGCGGGAGTATGTGTGTGTGGAGGGGGAGTATGTGTGAGAGTGGAGGGGCAGTAAGTGTGTGTGTGTGGGGGGAGTATATGTGTGTGTGGAGGGGGATAATGTGTGAGTGTGGAAGGGGAGTATGTGCGTGTGTGGAGGGGGAGTATGTGTGAGAGTGGAGGGGCAGTAAGTGTGTGTGTGTGGAGGGGGGAGTATATGAGTGTGTGGAGGGGGGTCATATGTGTGTGTGGAAGGGGAGTATGTGTGTGTGGAGGGGGAGTATGTGTGGGTGTGGATGGGCAGTATATGTGAGTGTGGAGCGGGAGTGCGTATGAGTGTGGAGGGGGAGAGGGGAGTATGTGTGAGTGTGGAAGAGGAGTGTGGAGGGGGAGTATGTGTGAGTCTGGAGGGGGTGTATGTGTGTGTGTGTGGAGGGGGAGTATGTGTGAGAGTGGAGGCGCAGTCAGTGTGTGTGTGGAGGGGGGTAATATATATGTGTGGAGGGGGAGTATGTGTGAGAGTGGAGGGGCAGTAAGTGTGTGTGTGGAGGGGGAGTATATGTGTGTGGAGGGGGATAATGTGTGAGTGTGGATGGGGAGTATATGTGTGTCTGGAGGGGGAGTAGGTGTGAGAGTGGAGGGGCAGTACGTGTGTGTGTGGACGGGGAGTATGTTTGAGTGTGGAGGGGGTGTATGTGTGTGTGCGTATGGGGAGTATGTGTGTGTTTGGAGGGGGAGTATATGGGTGTGTGGAGAGGGAGTATGTGTGAGGGTGGAGGGGGAGTATGTGTGAGTGTGGAGGGGGAGTATGTGTGAGTGTGGAGGGGGAGTATGTGTGAGTGTGGAGGGGGAGTATGTGTGAGTGTGGAGGGGGAGTATGTGTGAGTGTGGAGGGGAGTATATGTGAGTGTGGAAGGGGAGTATGTGTGAGTGTGGAGGGGGAGTATGTGTGAGTGTGGAGGGGAGTATGTGTGAGTGTGGAAAGGGAGTATGTGTGTGTGGAAGGGGAGTATGTGTGTGTGGAGGGGGAGTATGTTTGAGACTGGAGGGGCAGTAAGTGTGGTGTGTGGAGGGGGGAGTATATGTATGTGTGGACGGGGGTAATGGGTGTATGTGGATTGGGCGTATGTGTGTGTGGAGGGAGAGTATGTGTGAGTGTGGAGGGTAGTAAGTGCGTGTGTGGAGGGGGGAGTGTAGGTATGTGTGGAGGGGGATAATGTGTGAGTGTGGAAGGGGAGTATGTGTGAGTGTGGAGGGGGAGCATGTGTGAGTGTGGAAGAGGAGTATGTGTGAGTGTGGAGGGGGAGTATGTGTGAGTGTGGAGGGGGAGTATGTGTGAGTGTGGAGGGGGAGTATGTGTGAGTGTGGAGGGGGAGTATTTGTGAGTGCGGTGGGGGAGTGTGTGTGAGTGTGGAGGGGGAGTATGTGTGAGTGTGGAGGGGGAGTATGTGTGATTGTGGAGGGGGAGTATGTGTGAGTGTGGAGCGTGGTGATGTGTGTTCAGTGATGACCTCTGGGTGTGATCCTTGGCTCGTTATGGCGATTGTTTATATAAGTCTGGCCGGCTCCCAGCTTAACGAAGCGGGGCTTTTGTTATGTATCAAAACCATGTCTACAGTGTCAGTAAGCATGCCAGGCTCCCATCAAAATGGTGGCTTTTAATCTCTTTGTTATTGGTGGTGATATTCATCATGTATAGATTGTATTTAGATACTAGAACATCCCAAACAGAGGAATATTATTGCCACATTCTCTCATATTGAAGTCATATAACCAGATAGTGTTGGCTTTCTGCAATATTGTAGGCTTATATATAATTTACATTGTATTGCACAATCTTTTTTCAATTACTTTTGTTGGAAATAACTTTATACGGATATATTTGAAGACATGCTAAGTGAATGTTGGTGTGCACATTGAAATGATTGATATATATATATATATCTGTTGGTACATTAGTTGCTTAAGCAGGGGAATTTCAATCACCACCTAGGCTCTCCCTGATAATACCAGACTACCCACACCTACCTGTCTATGTGGCTCTTTGCTTGAGAGGTCAGTGCAGGCTACTACACTCGTCCCCCTGGAATTGTATGTCTTTTAATGCTTACAATTACATACATACAGGCAATGCACTTACATATACATATACACAGGGTAGGTTAAACAGCTATACAGTGCATAGCTTGTACAGGATCATGGCGACGGCAACCAGGATTATGGGGGGTGATGAAAATGGGAAATATTGAACCTAGAGCGGGACTCAAACCCACATCTTTTTGCCAGGCCAGTGTGCTAACCATTAGACCACCTAGGCTCCCTGATAACACCACACTACCCACACCTACCTGTCTATGTGGCTCTTTGCCTGAGAGGTTAGTGCAGACTACTACATATATATATATATATGTTATATCATTTACTCCGCGAATAAAAATAACAAATAACCTCCACCTGCATACGTCCCTCTGACTACATCATATCATGACACTACAACAGTCTCAGTCGAAACTGGGGCGAAAATCATTCAGTCACAATGCGATATTCTCCTACACCTCATCACCACTCAACACTGAATTATATAAATAACACGCCTGAATACCCAAGGTTTATTACCGAATTGATACCCCGAATTGATACCCGCACAAATACGGAGATATCATAGTTGACGCAGCCACACACACACCCTCCCCACCCCCAAACACAAACCCGGAGATATGATACTTGACACATTCATTTCCCCCCCCCCCCCACACCCTGCGTCATATATGTGTGTCCTCCTTATTCCACTTCTTTATTACCTATCCTAGTCTCACGCACAAGTAACTCACATGCTCCAAACTTATCAACCACACCAATGTAAGCCTGGCACAATAATCAGAAGAAAATCAGCATTTCTAGACCCATCATCCGCCACACATCTCGCCGCTGCTTCTACTGTCGCCATTTTCTTAAGGTGAATGACACAATTGTTTATTTGTTGTTATTTTACATCCTAGCAACATGGAAGGTCCCATCAGGACGGGTACCGACTTGTGACAGTGCACACTTATGGCAACGTTATAGTGCTGCCCCACTGGGAAACCAGGCCGCCAGCGCCAGGACCTGATATCCCACATTACACTGAGCCAACCAGTCCTTGCCCTATCCTAATAATGCCGAGCTAAGAAGTGACAAGTATACATTTTAAAGTCATTAGTTTGACTCGACCAGGATGCGAACCCACCAGGTCATGGGTTCGGGTCTCCCGATCTCTCAAAACAGGAGACGGACGCTCTAATCATTCTGGTCCAGGATTGATTCTCCGGGACACAATGCTGACATCACTGACATCAGAAAGAACAATGACCAATTCGAGAACATCCAGACTTATTATCCAATCGAAGAACCAGAACCTGCCACAGGTTACTTTTCATTACTGACAGAGTCAGGGATCGATGTGTGGAACAACTTCCTCAGTTATGTTTTGGAGTCTCTCAAGGATTAAGGTCTCTGGATGAAGGTTTGACATAACTCAAAGGGAACAAGATATTGCATATGATAATTTTCTTTTTTTTCTTTTTTCTTTTTCTTGTATATTTATACTGCCTATCATGGATAAGTCTAAATAGACAGTTTGTCGATAGAAAGCCCCAGCCTACACTTTTACCAACACAAGGAATATTTAACCTCCCACACCACATAGACATGGTATGATAGCAACCAGCCTTTGATGATGCTGTAAGTTATACACAGCAGTGGAAATCCAAATTGGCAGAGGTGGGGGAACGGGGAATCGAACCACCAACCTTCAGATTAGGAGTCCGACCTAGAAAAAAGTCAGACACTCTAACCACTCTGCCACAGAGAACACCACACATGAAGTTGATAAGGAAGTTTTTTCTTGGGGTTTTACATCACAGCAACATATAAGGTAACATTAGGACCAATACCGATTCCTGATAGTGCCGACTTATGGTAACCTTTATATTTTTGCCCAACTGGGAGATTAGTCGAAGGCACCATGACTTGATATCCAACTGAGTCACACTATCTTGATACTGAACAAACCAGCCCTTGCCATATCCTAGTCATGCTGAGCACCAACCTAGGTATGGACAAGCATCTATTCTAAAAGTCATTAGTTTGACTTGGTCAGGATTTGAAACCGTGACCTTCCCCTCGGAGGCCAGCGCTCTTACCTCTGATCTCATATCACACAGACCAGGTTAGTCATGTCATCTCTCCAGATTCACTAGCCAATGTCCAGTCACATTGGTCCAATAAAGCCCTATCTGAGCCTGAGAAAAGTGTAGTTGTGCTGTCTTGTCTGTGGGAAAGGGCATACAAAAGATCCCTTGCTGCTTATCAGAAAGACTAGGCTATGCGGCAGCAACGGGTTTCCTCCAAAGAAATCTTTCAGAATGACCATATGTTCGATACACCGATGATATGAAAATCAATGTGCTCTAGAGGTGTCATTAAATAAAACGGCGGGACCAAGTGGTCCTTAGCCGCTGCCATATTGGCCACTATTGTCTTACACATGCTTTTCTGCTCAAGGGGGAACCTCTCCCTGAATGTATTGGGTGTCAGTCCCCACTGACACTCAAACACATTTGACTAAGTTCTGTGATTTGTTGGCCCTGTGCCAACAATTCTATCTGCAGACAGTATGGATGACGTTTTTACTAAAGTAAAACAAGAAAACATTTTAGCCTTATTGAGGGCAGCTGGACTGTACCACCTCATATAGTTTAGTAAATCAATTCTATCAATTATTAATAAAACCTTTCTTTTTCTATGGGAACTTGTTTTCCTTGGCCACAAATATATGATTGTGAGCTTCTTAATTTAATAAGTGTCTATTGGCACATACTTGATTGTCTACTTTTGCATGTAAAAGCGATGGTTTGAAGAAAAAACAAACATTTCTCGCCTTGAATATGGCCTATGCTGCCGACATGGCGTAAACCAACCACCAATCAATCAATCTTAAATAAAACAAGCTTTTGGAGAACAGTGTCGTAGTCTGCATTGGCATCTCAGGCAAGGAGCCACATCGACTGGCAGGGGTAGATAATGTGATTGCATCAGAGAGTCCTGGTAATGTCATGGATAGCAAATACAAACCCTGAAATGGCAAGAAGTGTTGGTGTGTATCCTGCTATAGGCAGAATATTTCCCATTGTCATCACTCCTGCGATATAACTAAGAAATTGACTCCGGAATACTGGCCACAGGACTCTCAGCCAATCAGAACCGTGCTCTCTTTGAGGCACATGCTAGGACAGCTCTGCCTTCTGTGCTAGGCAGGTTCATGGTATAGGCCTACAGTGTTTGACAGATTGTGCTTGGAGACTTGCACCAGTCCGAGATCGCCACTCAACCATCCCTCACTCCCGCCCGGAGGCTTGAGTCGGGGCGGCAACTCTCCTGCTGTCGTGTGACCTCCGCCCTCCACCAATCAGCGTGAGCCGTTGACAATGAGATGGCATAGGACCTCGGTGATTCCGGCTCATGGCCGAGGTCAAAGGTCGCGCCTTGTTGATATCACGTGTGTGACATTCCACATAAACATGTGCACATATGTATTTATGTAGTCGTGCTCTATGAATAACGAGGCGCCCATGGCTAATGAAATAGGACATGTACCTAGCGAACTAATACACAAACAACAACCATTGTGTGAGCATGATTAACACGGATTGTTCATAGGTACTGTACTCCAGTCATGTTGTGTTCTGCTATTTTGTGTAGATCTGTATTAATAATTATTTCAGTTCATCACTATAATTAATCTATGTTCTGTGACTTTAACTAAGATTGAGTTTTGTTGTTGGTGGTAAATATGGTTATTCTGTTTCCAGCCATTTTTCAATTCAGGGTTATTTACACAAAAGGTACATAGAATAAGGTATACAATAACTGTTGAATACACAATTTGGAGCATTTAACGCAATGACATTCTGTAACCCAAACATTCCATAGCAATATGTTAAGAGTAGTGTCATGTAACTAGATCAATATTAGTCAGAACAATGTGAGTATTTACATAGTATTTAGAATGTAAGCAGAAAATATCTTCTGTATTCAGTTGGTAAACTTGTAGTAAGTTTTAATGTTCAGTTGCAGTTAGGCAAGCGGTATATATATGTCAGTTTGCTAGAAATATTCTAGTGTAACTCTAGTGTAGTTAGTTGTGTGACCCAGTGCATTTAGGTCTTAAATTTTACATTTTTATTTGGACTGTCTCTGTCATTGTATATGGTTGACTGGAAATAAAAGAGGAACAGCAACAAATAAAAACAATAAATAAGGGGGGTGGACCGAGGCTGAGGGTTCGGCGGTCTGCCACTTATGGCATGGTAACACCATGGAACATACTTTACTGTAACTGCATATTAAACGGCATGGGATTTCACAATACACAATTCGCACACCATGTCCCATCCACTACAGTGTCCCGAACATATAAAACAGAAACCCCAATAAGAAAGTCTCTTCAAGAACGCCCCATGCAAACTCCCCTTTCGTCGTCAGTACCACCCCCCGCCCCACCCCAACCACCACCCCTCCCCCTCCCCACCCTTTTCACAATACACCGTTCCCACCCTATGCCCCACCCACTACAGTGTCCCCAACATATATAACAGACACGCCCATATGAAACAGTCTCTTCCTGAAGGCCCCCCCACCCATGCTACCTCCCCTTTCCGCTGTCAGTACCACCACCCCACTCCCACCACCACCCCTACCCCTTGCCCACCCTATTCATAATATGCAATTCCCACCCCATACCTCGCCCACTACAGGGTCCCCAACATATAAAACAGAAACAACAGTATGACACAGTCCCTTCAAGAAAGTCCCACATTAACTCCCCTTTCCGCCTTCAGTACCCCCCCCCCCACCCACCACGCCCCCTCCTACTACCCCGCCCCCCGCTCACCCTCCCGCCGCCGAGCAAACATTGACTGTGACGAGGGCGCTACTCGCGCCAATCGCTGCCCGCCCCCCGTGCGGCGATTCGCGCCGTCTCAGCCTTGACCCCTATCATGGCGTGCAATTTACATGCATTGATTTTTTCTAATGGACACGACGCCGCCTGAGTTATGGTTCCTCGGCAGCCCGCTAGGTGCCACCAATCATGCCTGGGCGGGGCATTTTACGGCCGGCTGGGGCACTGTAGGGGGAGTGGAGTGTGTGTGGGGGGGGGGGGGGGGGGGGGGGCTGGGGGGCTGGGGGGGGGAGGGGCGTGGTGGTGGTCATCGGGTACCAGCAGCAGCTATGTTAACGATATGGTGTAGGGGGGAGGTTTGTGGAGGAGAGGAGGGGGTGGAGTAGAAGAGGCTGGGGAATGGGAAGAGAACAGGATTGGGGCGGGGTGGAGGGGTGGAGGGGTGGTGGGGTGGAGGGGTGGAGGGGTGGAGGGGTGGAGTGGTGGTGGGGTGGAGGGGTGGTGGGGTGGAGGGGTGAATGGTTGGTGCGGTGGAGGGAGGATTAGGTTGAGGGGTGAAGGGCTGTAGGGTTGGTGGGGTGGAGTGGTGGAGGGTGGAGGGGTGGAGGGGTGGAGGGGTGGAGGGGCGGAGGGGTGGTGGGGTGGAGGGGTGAATGGTTGGTGCGGTGGATGGAGGATTAGGTTGAGGGGTGAAGGGTTGTATGGTTGGTGGGGTGGAGGGTTGGTGGGGTGAAGGGGTGGTGGGGTGAAGGGGTGGTGGGGTGGAGTGGTGGTGGGGTGGAGAGTTGGATGGTTGATCTGGTGGAGGGGAGATGAGGTGGAGAGGGTGAAGGGGTGGAGGGTTGGTGGGGTGGAGGGTTGGTGGGGTGAAGGGGTAGTGGGGTGGACTGGTGGTGGGGTGGAGAGTTGGTGGGGTGGAGGGTTGGTGGGGTGAACGGGTGGTGGGTGGTGGGGAACAGCGGTGAAGGGGCGGACGGGTCGTGGGAAACATGGAGAGAAGAGCGGTGATGGGTGATGGAAGGGTGGTTGGGAATATGAGAGGAACAGCTGAGGTGTGGAGGGGAACATGGTGAGAGGAGGGTTGCTGGGGGGCGGACGTGTGGTGGCGAAGAGAATGAGAGAAGGGATGGATGAATGGTGGAGAAGTGGCGGGGAAGAGGTTGAAAGAAGGGATGGAGGAACGGTGGAGGAGTGGCAGGGTAGAGGTTGAGAGAAGGGTAGAGGTGTGATGGAGGAGGTGTGGGGAATAGGTGGGGAGGTGTGATGGAGGAGTGGTGGGGAGAGGAGAGGTGGAGGAGTGGTACTGAGGTGGTGAGGAACAGGATAGGAGGAATCTTGGAGGAGTGGTGGAGGGGTGGGGGTATGGGGTGAATAGAAGGGGTAGGGTAAATCCAACATGACCAGGGGGATGCACCAGCCCGGCGCTATGATGTAATACCTGCCGATGAAGGTGGTCAGTGAATGCTCGCGGGGTGTGTGTGTGGTGGCGGTTGGCGGGGGGGGGGGTGTATGGGGAGCCGGGGAGGGGTTAGTGGTGCAGGGTGGGATGGAGAGTGGGGTGCCTTTGGTTGGACAGAAAGGGAAATGGACACTGGCAATAAAGTGAGCAACTGACGGTAGGTCACTGGTGGCTACAGGCACAGTACTCATCGACATGATGGCAGAGGAGGTCGGTACCGCGCTGCCATCTCGCGGCTTGGATTGAGACATATGAAAGGATGTCACTGGAAATTTGCTGATGTTTCGGAGAGAAATATGATTTTAAAATTAGTTCAGAAATGAAATGAGTTCAGAAACCCCGCTTCCCGTTTTAGCAGTCAGTCCGGGATTCAATGTATCATGTTCGAATCCTGGCCGAGTCTAATCAATGACTTAAAAATGACTTAAAAATGTATGATTGTCGCTATCTAGCCTGGTATTCGGCATTGCTGAGACAAGGCAAGAGACAGTGGAATAAGGAAGACCAACTGTCAGCGATTAAAATTTCAGCTTCTTCATCAAATACTCTACCATGCAAACAAACACAAACAAACACAATCTTAAGCAGATGTCACACCTTACCGGACTGAGTACCGGACACCACTGGACAAAGAATTGTCTAGTCCGGTGCTGTACAGTACACACAATGTATCGAAATGTATCAAAATGGAGCGTAATTGGGTCAATTGCCGCCGGGCGACCGGACAAGTCCCGTACATGTACCATACATGTACCGGACGAGAACCGGACAAGAACTGGACATGTAACAGATGGGTACCAGACATGTACCGGAGACAATGGACACGCCAGACACCAATGGATGGGTACCGGACATGCGCATATGGGTACCGGATCGGTACCGGACATGTACCGGACAAACCAGACACCAACTGGACACGTCAGTCCGGCGGTGTCCGGTAGAAGTTGTGTGCATGTTCAAAACTTGTACCAGACACCGCTGGACACCACTGGACACTGCCGGATGGGTACCGGACATCTACCGGACATCGCCATACAGTACCAGACAGTGTCTGGTTATCGTCCGGTTCTCCAGTCCGGTAAGGTGTGACTGGGCATTTATGATTGTAGATAGAGCTATGCAGGTACCTAGCTAGGGCACATTAGTAAATTAAGATTGCTGGGTTGACGATCAGGGATAAGTTCGGTATTCTGAGCCTGGCTGACTGGCGCAGGCGGGGGGCACCCAGTACCAAAAGGCTCCAGAGAGAGAGAGAGAGGGGGGAGGGGGGAGGGGTACTCCACCAATACAACAGCTAGGATGAAGGTATATAATTGATTTCCCTTCAGGATTTAATTGTATAACACGTTATAATCACATATATATGCAATTCACTCTATATGATTTCTATATGAATAAAGGAACAACAATACGAGTGGGTTGAAGATATATACAAAAAAAAAGAGTTCATGCGCAAAACCACATAAACGCTGATCCAAAAATAGAGATAAACATTTAAATTAAACCTTCAAAGAGTAAATTTTGTTATATTACTATTCTTTTGTTCATTGCCACATAACCATGTGATCTTATGAAAAGTGGAATTAGTGAGAATTATAATTATTTTCAGGTAACAATCTTTTATTTAAACTACATTTTTGGATTGGCATTTCCGGTGTTTTGCGCCTGAATTCTCCATATAATCTCTAAGAGGTTAACTTGCTACTAGACTTAAAATAAAATTCGAGCGCAGAGTGACTGATTGTGGCCAGACAGGTTCCGGCGATTGACAGGCAGTCACAATCAGGCCAGTTGCATAGTCGATGAACAATTAATAGTAGGAGCAGTACAATGTATGAGTTCAGATAAACGATGAGTGACAGCTTCAGATTAATTAGGTCTATACTTGTAGAATCCTTATACTCTCTCGGACTCTTGGTTGTTTCGTAACCTTGACAGTTAGATTGTTTGTTTGTTGTTGTTTAACGTCCTAGCAACATCTAAGGTCATTTCAGGACAGTTAGAGGTTGCAGCTGTGCAGCAATGAGAGAACGGCTCCGATAAATCGGTCTTTTCTTCGGATTGAAGTTTTAACTTCAGGTTGGGCGGTTGTAGAAGCGGGGGGGGGTCGACTTTACAACTACACATCACATATATGCTCTGCACTGTCAGGCTGAACTGGTGTGGTGGAAGGTCCGTGCTTATCCCCTCTGGGGGCGCCCCGCTGCACTCATTGGACGCGGCGGGGGTAATTGGAGTGCCGGGTTGGAGCCGGTGTGGGGTGATGATAGTGTTCGGGGTTGTTGGCTAGGTATTGAGCTGCTCACCTCAGCGTGTAGACTAACCTGGGTCACAACCCTCAACCCACACTCCACAACCCTCGACACTCAACCCACAACCCACTACCCTCAACCCACACCCCACATTCCACAACCCTCAAGCCTCACCCCTCAACCCTCAAACCACATTTCACAACCCACACCCCTCAATCAACAATCCACAACCCATAACCATCAACCATTGACCTTCAACCCACATCCCATACCCCACAACCCACAACTCGCAACCCACAATCCACACCCAACATGCCTCAACCCTCAACCCACAACCCATAAAATTCAACCCACAACCCATGACACACAACCCACCACCCACACCCCACAACCCACAACCCACAACCCACAACCCACAACCCACAACCCACAACCCACAACCCACAACCCACAACACACAGCCCACAACCCACAACCCACAACCCACAACCCACAACCCACACCCCATACCCCTTTAAACTTGGCATGTCTGCCCCAACTGCTGATAACTGCTCATACATATTCAAAGCGGATGAGACCTGCTCTCACCTGCTCAGACCTGCTCAGACCTGCTCAGACCTGCTCAGACCTACTCAGATCTGCTCACCCCTGCTCACCCCTACTCATACCTGCTCAGACCTGCTCAGACCTACTCAGACCTGCTTAGACCTTCTCAGACCTGCTCAGACCGGTTCACATTTGCTCACAAGTGTTCATATCTGCTCTCAAATACTCACACCTGCTCAGTTCTGCTCCCATCTTCTGAAATCGACGGACACCTTCTCGCAGTTGCTCGCAGCTGGTTACTACCCCGTGCACTGTTCGCAGCTGCTCATATCTGCTCACAACTGTTCACATGAAATGTAAAATATTGCAGAATGTGATCGACCTATGACAATTAATGCGATTAAATAAATTGTCATCATTCTCAATTCTCGCAATGGACATACTATATATTTCAAACATTGCTTTTGAAATAATCTCCACTCTACATAACACCAGTGAGCAATATGCATCAAGGATGTTCAGACGACATGCATTTTTCAGAACTGAATCTACTGAACTCTGTCCCACGGTTAATTCTCGCAAAGGACGTGATATTTATTTCAGAGACTACCTTTACAAAAAACTAACAAAAACACTCTACCAGCAGTGAGTAATATATTTCAAGGACACAAACTTAGACTTCAAAATCCCAGGATGAACCGGTGAGTGAGGAAAAATGTTCTCCTTAATAGAGCGGAAAACACATGGAATAGGATTCAACCTGAAATAGTCGAAGCTCCATCACTAAATGCATTAAAAAACAGACTTGATCCATTTTGCACTCAGTATATGTATAGTCAGTCCTTGCCGGATGACCAATATAATTATGACAGGTCTTATATAAACAGGCCAAATCTTTTTGCAACATGTATACACAGAAGAGGATCTGTATATGATTGATTGATTGGTGGTTGCTTTACGCCGTGTCGGCAGCATAGGCCATATTCACGGCGAGAAATGTTAGTTTTTTGTTCAAACCATCGCTTTTACATGTAAAAGCAGACAATCAAGTATGTGCCAATAGACACTAATTAAATTAGAAAGCTCACAATCATATATCTGTGGTCAAGGGAAACAAATTCCCATAGAAAAAGAAAAGTTTCATTAATAATTAATAGAATCCATTTAGTAAACTATATAAGGTGGTACAGTCCAGCTGCCCTCAAAAAGGCTAAAATGTTTTCCTGTTTTACCTTAGTAAAAAGGTCATGCATACTGCCTGCAGTGTAGAACCGTTGGCGCAGGGCCAAAAAATCGACGCAACTTAGTAAAATGTGTTTGAGTGACAGTGGGGACTGACACCCAATACATTCAGGGGGAGGTTCCCCCTTGAGCAGAAAAGCATGTGTAAGCCACGAGTGGCCAACACGGCAGCGACTAAGGACCACTTGGTCCCGCCGACCTCCTGCATGAGTCTGTGGTGGCTTTGCCACAGATGGTTCAATTTCTTTAAGTTTATTGATGTTTTCATCCCACTCATGTTGCCATTTGGATTTTATGTGGGTGGCTATTAGTGGTTTCAGATCAGAGTGAGGGATCAGACACGGTTCAAGATCACAGTTCAGGGCCTTCTTCGCAGCCCGATCAGCTCGTTTGTTTCCTTGTATGCCAGCATGGCCAGGCGCCCAGCACAGGTGGATATCATACCCATCTGTTGTCAGTTGGTTCATTTTATAAAGGATTGATTGATTGATTGGTGGTTGCTTTACGCCGTGTCGGCAGCATAGGCCATATTCACGGCGAGAAATGTTAGTTTTTTTGTTCAAACCATCGCTTTTACATGTAAAAGCAGACAATCAATTATGTGCCAATAGACACTAATTAAATTAGAAAGCTCACAATCATATATCTGTGGTCAAGGGAAACAAATTCCCATAGAAAAAGAAAAGTTTCATTAATAATTAATAGAATCCATTTAGTAAACTATATAAGGTGGTACAGTCCAGCTGCCCTCAAAAAGGCTAAAATGTTTTCCTGTTTTACCGTAGTAAAAAGGTCATGCATACCGCCTGCAGTGTAGAACCGTTGGCGCAGGGCCAAAAAATCAACGCAACTTAGTAAAAATGTGTTTGAGTGTCAGTGGGGACTGACACCCAATACATTCAGGGGGAGGTTCCCCCTTGAGCAGAAAAGCATGTGTAAGCCACGAGTGGCCAACATGGCAGCGACTAAGGACCACTTGGTCCCGCCGACCTCCTGCATGAGTCTGTGGTGGCTTTCCCACAGATGGTTCAATTTCTTTAAGTTTATTGATGTTTTCATCCCACTCATGTTGCCATTTGGATTTTATGTGGGTGGCTATTAGTGGTTTCAGATCAGAGTGAGGGATCAGACATGGTTCAATATCACAGTTCAGGGCCTTCTTCGCAGCCCGATCAGCTCGTTCGTTTCCTTGTATGCCAGCATGGCATAAATGACCGTTGCTAGAATAGGGTGATTCGTTTTCAGTCCAGCAACAGCCAGGAGGCAAGAGAAGGAATCACTGTATATAACATAGTTAGTGTGGTTGGATACCTCGATACACTCCAAAGCGAGAAGGAGTGCTCGGGCCTCTGCAGTGAAAATCGAGCTCTGATCGGGCAAACGTACACCAAATTTTTTCCGTCGGCAGACTGCCGCAGCAGCTACCCGGCTTTGGTCTTTCAAACCATCAGTGTATATGGAGAGGTGGTCTGCAAACTGGCCTTGAATCTCTGCATGCAGTCCTTTGTACTCGAGTGGATGTGTCCCAGATTTCCTCAGTTCCGTGAGTC